>JADDOH010001400.1:0-100713 GCA_016648135.1 Agrypnia vestita | reverse complement strand
AAACGATATTGGTCTCTCCGTACCGTCTTTGAACACATGTACCAGTGTCGCACCCAAACCCTTTAACGACGCATCTGTTATAAGTTTTAATTGTTGATTCGGATCAAAATGTGTCAGAACATTTTTACTTGTAATTAACGATTTTACCTTATCGATCGCGTTTTTACAATCCGTATCAAAATTCCACTCTGCGCTTTTTTTAGTAGATTATAGACTGGCTGTAAAACAGAAGCTAAATTTCCCAAAAAAACTCTATAATAATTGACTAACCCAACAAAACTTCGCAGTTCCGTAATATCCCTTGGATATGCTGCTTTCACAATAGCTTCTACTTTGCTTTGTAAAGGTCTAATACCGTTTTTGTCAATAACATGCCCTAGAAATTCTACATTTTCTTTAAAAAATTCGCACTTTTCCGCATTTATAGTCAAATTACAATCCTGCAATCTATTCAATACCGCTCTTACATTCGCTTCATGTTCCTGTAAACTTTTTCCTGACACAAGAATGTCGTCCAAAAAAACCACAATTCCTTTCAATCCTTGCAAGCATGACATCATAGTCCTCGCAAATATACCTGGGCTCGATGCAATACCGAACACTAAACGATTGTATTTAAAAAGCCCCAATGATGTACTAATAACAGTGTATTGTTTACTTTCTTCATCCAATAGTAATTGCGAATATGCACTTTTTAAGTCGATCTTAGAAAAAAAACGATTCCCACTAATTTCCGCCATGACCTCTTCAAAACGTGGCAACGGGTAACGGTCGATAACTAACTGCGGATTTAAAGTAGCTTTATAGTCACCGCAAATACGGATTTCTCCTGACTTTTTAATTACCGGTACTATCGGTGAAGCTATATTACTTGCCGTAATGCTTGTTAAAATTCCTTGATCTACCAATTTACTAATTTCCGCTTCCACTTTATCCCTAATCGCAAAAGGAACTACTCTGGCTTTACAAAACTTTGGAACAAAATCGTTTTTTACCGTTAACTTAACTTTGAATTTATTAAAAATACCAATTTTATCCGCAAATACTTCCGGGTAATCAGATTTTAATTTATTTAGAAACGAGCTATGTGCGTTCTCAACATAGTCTCCGTCACTTAAAGTGTTAATTCGTGATACTTGAATATCAAACTGTTCCATGAAAGGTCTACCAACTAAGGTCATTGACCCTTTTTCAATTACTACGAATTCCACCTGTTGACTGATATGTTTAAACAACACGTTTAAAAACAATTTACCACATAAAACAAAATTTGTATTATCATAGCTATGCAATTTCATATCAGTAGATAGCAACGGAATATTATAAAAAATTTCATCGTAGACCCTTTTAGGTAATACGTTTACACTCGATCCTGTATCAACCATGCAATTCAATTGTTTACTACCGATATGCAATTGGATCATAATCGGTTTACTAGAATTATTACCTGACGCCGTATTTATCGAACTACCTATGTATTTATCAATGACTTGAACTTTTTTTTGTTCCTTATTCCTACATACCTTCTCGAGGTGTCCCGACACGTTACATAATTTACAAATAGAATGTTTAAACTTACAAAACCTCCTTATATGGTAATTACTTCCGCAGCAATAACAACCCACGTTACCTGTAGGTATAGTTGACTTCTGATCTTTATATGAAGACGTAACATTTTTTTCAAACCTACCCGAAGATTTTGTGGTTGTACTGCTACCTTTCGGTTTTGGTATAAACTGCGATTTACCTACATAACAAGATTCTCGTTTATCGATATATTTTTCCATTTTTAAACTAACAGATTCAAAGGTATATGCAATCCCTTCCATATGAGAAAATGATTCGTCTTCCGATTCTAAATATAACTTTTCTTTAAGTTTACGATTCCAAATTCCAGTAACAAAAATATATTTTAATGTGTCATCTAATCTTTTCCCAAATTGGCATGAATTGCCCAATTTTTTTAGCCTTACAACGAAATCTCTTACACTTTCATGTTCAAATTGTTTTGCCGCGAAAAAAACTTCTCTTTCATGAAAAATAGAAATGCTCTCGTTACAATAGGAATCTAAGTATTCCCACAGTACATCAATCTTAACATCCGTAATTTTCTTCGGTACACATAAATTTTGCAACAAAATGAAAGTTTCTTCGGCCAATGATGTTAGAAAAATAGCTCTTTTTTTTGTATCTGACCATTTACCCTCATCATTAGCAACAAGGTATTGTTCGAATCGAACCTTATACACCTTCCAGGCATCGTTCAGGTGGCTGAACGTGAGCGCTCTCTGCTCCATGCCTCTAAAAAAAAATCACTACCCCCAGACAAAGAGAACAAAAAGTACTTAACTTTCCTGCTCCTGGAGTCAGGATCCTCTCCACCTGCGTCCTTGGTAGTCCTCGGCTAAAGTCCTCTGCGTTGCCCTCCGCCGATCCTCCTGCTTGGCTGCCTGCTGCGCCCTTCGCTGCACAGTCTGCCCTTGCCGAACTGCCGCCACTCCTCCTTGAAGATGAGCCGTCCGCCTCTCTTGGGTCGCCTCCTCGGCACCCTGGGTCCTCTTCTTTCTTCTTCAGCTCCGCTGAAGACGATCCTCTTCCAAGTATTCGACCTTGCCACAATACTTTCTTCTCGGTCGCTGTCCGCTCCGTAGATTTCTCTCCGACCTCGTCGAAAAAAAATCCGCCCTTACTGCGCCGCCACTGATAATATCGGCGCACCCAGATTACCGCCAATTTGCCAGTAGTGCCGCTCCGTAGTCGTCTCCCTGTAAATTCTTCGATATTTTTTTTTCCGACCTTGTCGAAAAAAATATGTCCGTCGGCTGCGCCAATGTGATGTTCTTGCGTGCGTAGGCAATATAACTCGGCCTCCGCACTTGGGAATAATCGGGTTCTTCTAGTAATACGCGTTAGTAGGTAACAACATTTATTGGAGACACTACTTTATAATACAATATGTACAGCTGATTCGGACCCCGGTGAATCTCGTTCTGCCCGGTGCGGCGCAACAGCACGGGCGCCATTCACTCGTCTCGCTCGCACGCTTGCCTCTCCCTCATCCAAGCGTCCGCACATTCGTCACATTTTCCAAAGCTAATTTCGTTCAATAATAATTCGGTCAAGCACTGGAAAAGGAAGAAAACGATTATTATTTAACATTGTTTAATTTTGTTCATTATACATTTGATTTAAGTTCGTAATAAGCTCCATATATTCTATGTACGCAATAATTTTCCATAGCTAGACAATTTTCTGGCATACTGAAAAAGAATTGTTAATATCGTGATCTTTATTATAACGCCTCTTTTACTATAAAAAAACGTGCAGTTTTACTATCTATTTAGTAGCTTTACTATCCGGCTTCGTCCAACATTTCGACTCTTGTATAGGTATATTAATTTTATTTTCCCATATATTTTACTGAAAAACGCTGAAAAAAAAATGATACCCGTAAGAAAAAAATAGCCAACACAACGTAGTAGATATCAACGATTTTTTTTGTTGTTGAATAAACGAAAAATTTGAAACAAGATATTACATCTTGGTTTGTTTTTGAAAATATTAAGCTGATAACGGAAATGACATTCAGAGTTGAAAATAGGCACATTGACCTAGAATATTCAAACGAAATAAACTGTGTAGGTAAATATAGCGACGGCAAAACGAGCGCCGTTATTGCTGGTTCGGAGAAACAAACTTTTCACTTAATAATTCCGATATAGGTTATGTCCAAGGTAATATTGACTAGTTTATAACTTCTGTTTTAAAGTAATAATAATAAAAGAAAACATTTTTGTACTACTCTAAAAGATGAAATGTATCAAAAGTATTCCCTGAATGGATTTTTATATTAATTTATCGCAAGGTGCAAGGTTCGTGTGTTCTCAAAGTATCACGCTTCATCTCCCCTCTCGGAGCGAATAATGATTAGAGCGACCGTTTAAAAGAAAACTTGGAAACTTTCAATAAAAACGTGCCGGGAATGGATTGCGGAAACATTGGACAGCCGGCAGCAGATCCCGGTCGGAATTTCGCTTAGGATTTCAGCTCACCCGTTTGCAAGTGACAACCGAAAATGTCATCCGACTGAGTGGCTTTTCAAACTCGGCTCAATGGGTTTGATTTTACTGGGTTGCGCAATTTTGGAGTGCCTCCGGTTCCTCAGTTATTATCATAATGGGGCTGTTCCACTTACCATGAATGTCATTCAAAACATGTGTAATAATGCTGATTAATACTTAGTCATGAATCAACGCACTATTAATCAACACTTAAAATATACAAAAATACACCACGCCACAAAATGTGCGCGTATAAAAATCTAATTGGAACACCCTTAAGGGGCAGGGAGGGGGGGGGGGGGGCAAATAAGAAAAAACATTAGCAAACCATTGTTCGCGTAGGGAACTGGAGGCATAACCGCATGTGGAGGCAGAACAGTTTTTATACACATCAGTATGGATTTTTTTTCTAAACTGTTTATACCATAGACGTACTATAAATATAGACTAAGTAGTCACTAAAAAACAAATCTGAGACATCAGTCTCTGCTGTCTTCTATTACGTACTAAATGTACCTATCAGTCAGAAAGAGATAGAAATTATTTTCATAAACACCTATAAGAAAGGACAATAAAACATAATTTTTAAGAACGAATGCATATGAAGTTGTAGCGGATTGCGGTATTTACTTTTTGGTTTTTGTGCTTTTTGCCTTAACAATTTAAAAAATCCAACTTGAAATATGTCTGTTTGTTGTGTTAATCGTTGTAATGCTTCATCACATAATAAAGAAGATGATATAACCTTTCATAGGTGAGTTTTATTTCAATAATTTGTGGAGAATTCAAATCAAGTACGAAGTACGGAGATATCAGTATTTTATACGTTGGTAGTCCATGGTATTTTCTCTTTCCTTCTTATAGGGCATACGTGTAAAAGAGGTTCAAATATATACAGGGTTGTATACCTATTGTATTAATATTTTTTCAATTTCAGATTCCCAAAAAATCAACAAAAAATATAGCTAGACGCTATTAAACGATCTAATTGGAAGCCGTCAAAATACGCGGTTTTCTGCTCTCAACATATTGAAGATAAATTTTTAGATAAATTTGGTAAACATTCACTGCTGACGAAAAATGCCATACCTACATTTTGTTAGGTATGCTGGTAAAAATATTTTTTATAACAATATTCCTAATTAATATTTCAAAAAATATTTATTTTGTATATTTTTATATTAAAAGTGCTTTAAAAATTTTCTTTCTATTATTATGTTCAATTAGTTTTTTCTGTAATTTATTTACTTTATACTTACAATGAGAACATGAAATCCATATCTGGAGCATTCATACTCATCAATTCAAATTGTAAATTAAATTATTTGTTATATTATTTGTTATTTTGCTGTTTATATAATTGCATGCTCGTTTTTTTAACACAAGATGAGAGAAATGTACATCTTGAATTTAGCGACCCACCCTGAAAGTCTAATTTAATCTATACCTATAAAACTCAATGTCTGTCTGTCTGTCTGTCTGTCTGTCTGTCTGTCTGTTCTCTATATAAATCCACACCGTTTGTCCGATTCGATTAAAAAATGCATACTTATGCTTTGGAATCCGGCGGGTAACATAGGCAACATTTCCTCTCTATTCTCATACCCCCCCCTCCCCCTGACATATTTTCGATGCAAATCTGTACCGTTTGACCGATCGGACTCAAAATTTGGAAACTTATTCTTTGGGAATCGGCGAGTAACAAAGGCAACATTTCCTCTTTATTCTCATACCCCGTCCCCTCCCCCTGACATATTTTCGATGCAAATCTGTACCGTTTGACCGATCGGACTCAAAATTTGGAAAATTATTCTTTGGGAATCGGCGAGTAACAAAGGCGATATTTCCCCCCTATTCTCATACCCCTTCCCCTTCCTCTGACATATTTTCGATGCAAATCTGTACCGTTTGACCGATCGTACTCAAAATCCGGAAACTTATTCCTTAGGACTCGGCGAGTAACATAGGTGATATTTCCCCCTATTCTCATACCCCTTCCCCTTCCTCTGACATATTTTCGATGCAAATCTGTACCGTTTGACCGATCGTACTCAAAATCCGGAAACTTATTCTTTAGGACTCGGCGAGTAACATATGCGATATTTCTCCTCTCCTCATTTACCCCTTCCCCTCCCCTGACATATTTTCGATGCAAATCTGTACCGTGTGACCGATCGGACTCAAAATTTGGAAACTTATTCTTTAGGATTTGACGAGTAACATAAACGATATTTCCACCTATTCTTATACCACTTCCCCTCCCCCTAACAGCTGTTTCGATTTTTTTTTTAAAAGCCATTGTACTTAAAGAAAACATATTATAGAAAATATATTGCGCGCCCTACAATCTTTTTTATAGGTAAAAATGGTTCGCGTCTTTGCTAACGCCTATTTGTAATGTGTTTTTGACGGGTCACGCACATGCGGTGGTGGCAAAATCGCTATCGTTACCGCCTTCGAGTTTGCTGGCCCAAAGTTCAAGTCCTATCTCCGGCAGCTGTATTTCATTTTTTTAGCCGTGAATTCGAACGAAATTACGGACGCTACATGAAGTTACAGACAGACAGAAAAACAGACAGACAGGCAACAAAATTATTATAATTGGGATAATATATGTAAATGTCACGCTTGTATGTACTCACCGCGCGCGCCTCAGGATAACGCCGGCCGCACACTGGATGCGTTTTAAGGCAGGAATATATTCCTGCGAGGTTATTAATGTTTTACAAATAACCATGTACATTTCAATGAAAATCATGCTTATTGTTTTCATTGAACGCCCCTTCCGTAATGCTAGTTCAACTTTTTGTAAAAAATAATTCAGAAACATTGTAAAAAAAAGGCAAACTGTGATATTACATATCTCCATAACTATTGATATTAGGGTTGCTTGAATATTTTCGACTCATTTTATATTTCGTGACATATTGAAAGTTAAACTTGATGGTTTATTAAATATAATAAACAAAACAAATCAAATAATATCTATTTACAAAATCCTTTCCATGTGTTTAGAGAAATTTTTAAATAGTACTTTTTTTGTTGTCGTTATTTTATAATTGGCCAAAGGCACGGTCTACTTATACTAATGTCAATTGTCAATACGATTATCTATCAATGGCTTTAAGTAAACGAAAAAGAATGAATTATTTTAAAAACAAATTCTATAATTATTTTACAAAAAGTATAGAGCATAAGATTTATTATATATTTATTATATTATAGATTAAGATGTATTATAGATTGTATAATATTATGGGATACGAAAATGTAAATATGTAAGTTATTATGGATAGGATATTAGTAATAGATTATAGAATACTAGAATAAAGTGTAAAATACTAGTTAATATACAAGAGTTTCATATAAATCAACTTAAGAAATTTAAAAAAAGATGCTGAAAATGAAGTAAACAATTAATCGAATAGTTAAAAATGAAGTATAAGAAGAAGAAGAAAAATAAAGCAAAATACGAATCAAGTTGTAGAAGAGAGTACTGTGATGATTAATAAATAAAGAAAAAAAAATTAAAAAATATGCAAACCACCCTATACTTTTACAATATGAAGTGACGTGCTCTCACTTCAACGTCCAGAGAAGCACTGGCAACTGTATTGGTCTATTTTGCCGAGGCTATTGGCGCATACAGCGAATTAAAATAATCAAAGCGTGTATGTACCTACAATGAATTCCCGGATGGGCACTAACACATAAGTCGTCTATATTAAAGATTTGAACAGACTGTACATTCCTGACCTTCGAAGTAGTATTGAACATCGCACACTGTATACGATTTAGTAGTGCGTGTACGCACGTATAGATGCGACATCCGATGATCCGGATTTGTTTGGAAATTTTTGCAATTTCGTACGATGGATACCGAAAAATTCGTCAATTTGGTACATGGCCACAAATGTTTGTGGGACCAAAGTGATTCAACTTATCACCCACATGATCACCGCAGATCATGGTGGAAAAATAAAAATATTAAAAAAAGTAACCCATAAAAAGCATGTTTTTATTATACTCACTTTCTTTGTAAAATATAACAACAATTAAAGACGAATTAAAACATATAACATAACAGGAAAATTACAGTAATTTAATATATTTCTAAAATGTCAGATGTTTTGAGCTTTGATAAGACACTTCATGCTTTGAAAATTAAATTCTAAATACATTTGTCAGTCAATTTAGATTTTCGACATTCGTAGTGAAGTACCTATTATGTATACCGACGGAGTAATTCAAATTTAGAAAATATTCCGCGACGTTATCGGGCCGCCGTTGCTAGTAAGCAAACTTTTCTAATGATTCCTATTTGAAAAAACTAATATAATTTCTAAAAATCCGAAATTATACTATAATTATTATTTTTTTAACGAAAATTTGATAGATCTTCTTGATTGTCACCACGAGTCTACTTGCCAAGTTTCAGCTCGATTGGATCACGGGAAAAGGGTTAAAAATCGATCCAAAGTTTTTTCACACGGCAAGCCGGCAAGCAAGCAAGCAGACCCCACCAGTTAATATAAAGAGAGTAAAAATAAAAAATGTATTCATTTCTTTACCTTAATGTTTCAACTAATCGTTCCTCAGGTGATACAGTCTTGCGAAAATTACTGAATTTATTCAGATCAGTCCGCGCAGCATTTAAAATATATTCAAATGTTTCTTGGTTCATACGCAGATAATCATGAAATTTGTCATTATTTAAGTCTGCCATAATACGATGGAATTCACCAAATTCATTCCTTCTAGCATATATTTCGTCCACCCATTCGGTTCTACGATGACGACGATGCCGTAGCAGCCTACGAGTCAGAAGAGAGTTTTCCAGAAGATACAGATTATTCATTTAGCACAAACGTTATTGGAGAAATGCGAAAAGTAACTGATCGTGATCGTGATAACCAACGCAAGACTCAATCAATGTACGCGATCAATACGTACGAAAATAATCGTACGAATACGTGCGATAATAATTCGTATCCAAAGTGCGACCGGCCTTATACCTACTTTTCATCGTGCATTCATCGTTCCTATGTTTATTGTTTTACCGTAATTCACACTGGAATATATATTTTTCATGGGAAAACGCCAATATTTTCGTTGAAATTTTATGTGCGGCAATCATAACTGGCAGGGGCTGTTATCAAAAAATGACGAAATGCAGATTATTTTAAATACACAAATAGATTATTAAACGTATAAATATATAAAATACATTATTTTTTAAGTGACTCGATTAGTAAATAACGTTTATAATATTTCTACACACTAAATATTATCCATATTATGCATTTAAAAACATATAACAAATCTGAATATTTCGTAACTTTGTTAGTGTCTTTTAATAATGGGAGGTTGCGCACTGCATTTAGCGATTTTAACATAATCATAATATGTACAGATGCATTTTATTGTGGAGAAATTGCTTTAGTAATATGGAGGGCGAACTAAGATGTTGAACATCAATAATATAGGGAAAAAAAGGCTGTGACGGTTATTTAAAAAGGCTAGTCCACAATAATTTCAAATACTTCGTGAAAAATATCAATGGTTTTATGGTTAAAAAAAACAAATACCTAATATTTCAGTTATGTACTCTTAAGCTGTAATGATCTAGTAATATATAAATCTAATAAAAAGGATTTAGTTTTTAAACTTTTCAAACTTTCCAATCTATAAACGACAGTTTATACCTTCTGTGTATAGTTTTCTGGGATATTCTGCGCGTTTATGTGACCTCTCTGGCCGACGTTTCGGATCCCATTGCAGGGTCCATCATCATAGCTGATATGATGACTGTGTGCTGAAGTGTAGGTCAAGTATTGCCTCGCAATACCGTACGGAAGTCGGGGTGTGTCCAAGTTTGTGTTAGGTTAAGTACTGGATTGTAGGTACCGTGTCGAAGGCAGGGTGCGTACGTCTCGATGTGTCGCGCTTCCGTGTCGGAGACAGGTGCTGTCAAGAATTTCTGTAGCGTTATGTCACTCATTTATCTACTGTCGGATGTCGGACTGCGCGGAGTCGTCGATTTAATCGATGCAGCGCCGGATACCACGAGGTTTTTAACTTAAGACCGTCATCCCTATTAATATTTACCGGGTGTTTATATATATCGATTGCCTCTTTGACCAAACGCATTTTCGGCTCAAATGAAAAATGGTGGCCCGTATCCAATGAATGCCGATTTTTCTGGATGACTGAGTTTGCACGCTCTTTTATGCTCGTCAATTTTTTGCATTAGCTTATATTACATACAGGTCATCCGTCGAGAGGTTTTTGCGACTCCATCGGATCCATACGAAAGAAGAAGACAGAAGATAACAGAATGAGATGATCGTACCAAAGTTAATCCCGGTTATACTATATTTGTAATACTTTTTAAATATTTTTGTTTCCAGTAAAATGGATAAAATCCATAAAAATGGATCATGATAAAATAAAGTAAAAAGAGCGCTGCGTGATAATTGATTTTCCAGTAAATTAGGTATTTTTGTGGGAATAAGCGTGAATGTTGCGTCATTTAAAGTGCTTTTAATGTTTTTATTTTAGATATTTTTTTTATTATTTTAAATATCTATTATCTTTTTTTTTCAAATAAGGATACTTTGATAGAGTAGATGTTTTCGTTGGTAGATAGAGTCAGAAATGACATAAATAATCCGAAATGAAGTTCCTACAGATAGCCGAGCACCGCTGCGCCGCTGCTGCAGCCCACGCCCGGCCGCGCCCCACTGACCCGCCGCGCGCCGGGGCCGGGTCACACTCCCGATACTATGCGCCAGTAGTACTACAATCTACGATGTACGCCGATATTTTTACGGGCACACGTGGAACGCGCGCACCTACCTAACGGCGCCCAAAGAAGTCGGCCGCAGAAATCATTCGATTCGTTAAACGTTTCTCTCTTGCCCGAGCACGCGCGACTGGGTTCCTCGCAACTCGCGAGTACGGTGGATTTATTGATTAACGGATTTTAATAGTATACCTAAATATACGTGAAGTCAGACAGGGGACATCGTGTAAAATATATACCGGTAATAAAAATTCGCAAATTATTTAATCAATCTATTAGGCAAAATGAAATTAACTCGATTATTCACAAATTATTATTTAATTTTAATATTATACTTAATTTACTTTCGGGTATTCTAACAGCCTTTGATTATTCGTTTACGTAAGTATTATATTTAGACAGAGCCTGTTGCCAAATACGATAAAACCTAAAAGATACTTATTAACAAGTTATTTAATGAAAAAAAGTAACCCATAAAAACCGAGTTTTTATTATACTCCCTTTCTTTGTAAAATATAACAACAATTAAAGACGAATTAAAATATATAACATAACAGGAAAATTACAGTAATTTAATATATTTCTAAAATGTCAGATGTTTTGAGCTTTGATAAGACACTTCACGCTTTGAAGATTAAATTCTAAAAACATTTGTCAGTCAATTTAGATTTTCGAAATTCGTAGTGAACTACCTATTATGTATACCGACGGAGTAATTCAAATTTAGAAAATATTCCGCGACGTTATCGGGCCGCCGTTGCTAGTAATCAAACTTTTGTAATGATTCCTATTTGAAAAAACCAATATAATTTCTAAAAATCATTACAATTTGAATAGTATTTTACACACGTCATTTTAACGTCATTTGGCTCCATTCTGTCGCAACTTGAAGCGCACGATTCAAAAAAAATTTCGGCCCGGCGCGGCCTACTGGTCATCTTGAACGAATAACTTTGGAGAGAACGGTAATTACGATAGGCAGTCAACGATGACGGTACGAAGCTTTCGGGCCTGGTGATAATTATAATTAGGAGCGAGCGAGAATGCGTATAAACTGCTAATACAGTTTTGCAAGATGCCTGTAATAATAAATGAATAATAAATAAAAATTAAATTAATAATTTTTTAAATTTAAATGTGGCCACGTGACTCGTACACCGCAGCATTTTAAGTTACATAAATAAGCAAATGTCTTATTGGATATTTGATTGCGTTAATTGACTAGTAAAGATATATCATTTTCCTTTTTTTGATTATTTTTATAATAAATTATTTTAACATTAATTTTTTTATGGAAAATCCAGCTGTGAATGGTCAATATTGGCCGCGAAACGAGCACTGCACAACCGATCTACCTAGCTTTCTGGTAGTGTATATTATATTTAATATACGAATACAATGAAATAGCTGATAACTTACAAAGGAAAATATTACTTTTTTAAATTTTATTTATTTAAAAGAAAGTCAGCACACAGTACACGCTTACAGACATTATATTTTATTACATAATATTTCATGCGCCTCTTACATGCTACTCCTATTACCAAGGGCGGATCCAGCTTTGGCGCCAGGGGGGGGTCACATAGTCGTGGTCAAGTCACAAGAAGTTATAATTTAATTTTGATAAAAATAGATGCTTACAGGTAAAACGTAGGTATTTTATTAATAAATGTAAGTACCTACTGTACTTAAAAATCCCTACCTATATTTAAATAACAAAATCAATTTTTCTTTTACGTCTTCTCCCGAAACGCGTTATCACTTCATCTACTACAATGGGTACGTTTTTATGGACGTGGAGAAGTGGCAGGCCGGTTAGACGTTCTTCAATCATTGAAGCTCTTAGCCACGATTTGATTCTTCGCAACGTAGAGAAAAATCTTTTCGCTGTCGCTACACTAGCAGGTAGTGTAGCCATAATACATAAAAATCTTCTTATATTAGGATACATCTCAATATCGCAATTTAAAATAAGGTCGGAAATCGACTGCGGTATGTCCTGACTCCGCTGCCACTTCACCATCCACAGCCGATATTCGTTTACAACGACAGAAACTGAAGTATTATCTAGTAAGAATGTATAATCGGTTGCTAGTTGTTTCACAGTTTCAATGTCTTGATTACTGTATTCGCTTTATGACATGAAAACGCTTAGTCGAAACAAATTAAGAATTTCAAGAGACAGACGATGCTGTAGGTCACTTATTATTGAATCCAGAATCCCGTCCATGTATGAGAAAAAAAAAATTCAGCTACACAATCACAAGAGCTATCAAAATTTGCGTAATTTTACACAAATTGCGAAAAAACAAAAAATAGAATTGTTTGTCATCTTGAGGGCTCTACCGAGCTTTGAAGTTTTGTAAATTTTACGTTTTTATAGAGTTAAACCGTTTGCCTAAAATAATAAAAAAATCATGTTTAAAAGGTATTTTAGTATTGAAATTAATGAAACAAAGCACAATAAAATAAAATAAACAAAATATAGATTATAATCAATGACAAAAAGTAAAATTTTAAAGTTTTTTTTGTGTCCAAAATTTGGCATTTCTGCTCGAGATTGCATCCTGGTTCTAATAAAGTCATCTCTAGAAGTAACGTCAGTTACACTTTGTGAGGCGTCTGTTATATTCTCTAGGACCCGAAGTGCAACCATCTAAGGTCAAGAATAAATGACGAAGGGGAAACTCATTGACATGAAGCATACAAACACACCATTGTAACGGTCTCTGCAAATACTCCTCTAAATATTGAATCACGCCACCCTTCCAATCGGTGTTAGTTGCAGTTCCGTCACATTCAACGCAAATCACGTCATCTTAATTCCAACCTCGACCCTCTACTAAAGTTGTGATCGAAGTAAGAATTCCCTTTGCAGTGCCACGTCTTTCGGTATTGTGTGTCCCAAATAAATTTATCCAGGCTGTGCTAAAATTGAGATTTGGTCTTCTAAAACGTCTTTGCAATGGACTTTTCGTTCATCAAAGTAAATGCTTTTTATAACAATACCTCCAATATCTTTTGAAGCTTCCGGGCTTTAGATACATCTCTTTAGATCTTATTTTTATCAATAACCAGAGTTAAATCTTCGGTAGAAACCAAGCCGACGTCAGTCAAAACCGCAGAAGCAACAGTAGCAGCAGATTGCGTGGATAAACCGTATCTATCACAGATTTTAGCCACTGTCGGCAAAGGCAATGTAGTCCAATTCGCCGTTGAAGTCAGTGGTGACTCTGTCGAGAGCGAGTTTTTCGGGGATGCCTCTGTTACCAGATTCATTTCTGGGGAAGATTCACGCACTGAATCTTCATCAAAATTTTCTGAGACAGAATCGGTTTCTTGAGTAAAACACGACTTTTTTGTTACCCTTATTGACTCTAAAATTTATCTCTGCTGTCGTTTAATCAATCTAGCCGTTTCATTCTTATCAAAACCGCTTATAACCATTTTCCTATCATTTATTTGATCCAACAAAAACTTCTCTCATTGATGTAAACTTTCTTAGGTTTTAGACACGAACAAGATTCAAATGAAGTGCATTTACAAGTGGATACGTCAAAAAGTTACTCAGATGACTAAAAAACATTTCAGTTTATTTTCAAAACTAACATTTCGTTTGTTTTTGGGGTATCTTTTCAAATTGAGTTACTTTTCGAAATTGGATTTCACTTATTAAATAACTCGTTCTTAGTTGCAACTGGAATCGAAGTTTTGGTCCAAATATTGTTGATCTCTTCGGAAACAATCACACATATATCTGATTTGGATGGATCTTTTCTATTATACGTGAATTTCAGGTCGGTCTTGACAAATAAAATAAATTAAATAACGTCCCTTATAGTTGGTAGCTGCTGATTGTCAAGTTCTTTGTATGGTCCGAACATAGCATAAGTAGTCTGACTACCCCTCGAACTTCTTATTTAAAAATCACAAAATCCGCTTTTACTACTGTAACAGTCGCCATGGTACTTTTATGGCATAAAAATTATTTTACCTACGAAGAAAACACTCGCGAGTCAAGTCAAGAAAGTCCTCAAAACAAGTTCAAACTTGAGGGTATTTGCAGGTTGAAACCTAACAAATTCTAAGTTGCTGGTAACAAGTTGTTGCATGCAAATCGAAACGTCATGTATGATTTACACCTAAATAGAATAAAAAGTAAATACTTTTTTGTATTAAGTTCAGGAGCCAAAATTGAGGATAGCGAAATATCACCATAAAAATGACAATTTTTCAAAACTTTGTAGATCGGTAGAATTCTAAAGATAAAGTTTTATTTTTAAAATTATTTTGGTAATCTTCGCTCAATTACGCAAGTTTTGAGAGATCTTGTGTTAAGATAAGCCAAAATAAAATTTATCGGGACAGCCTAATGTATATGGCTCTGCGGAAATACTCTTGAGCAGATTGAGCAGGTTAGTTATTGGCCCTATGAATTTGTCTTGACACTATTCTGGGACATTTAATTTCTACATCTAGCTGCTCAGCTACTTCTTTAGCCTCCTCAAAAAGCTGTCGGTAAATTACGTCCGCATTTTCTCTTTTATTTTGTAGAACACTTATAGTATCATTAATAACGTCCGCAGCTTTTTTTAAATCAATCGAGTTCGATTGCAGTATTCTGCTTAAATATACAGTAGTAACTGAAAAATATAAAAGTTAGTAAGCGACTGAATGTGAGTATGAGTATTTTAATTAGTGGCCACCTAGGTCCTGGACCCAGCCCAGGGGGGGGTCATGACCCCCGTGACCCCCCCCCCTGGATCCGCGCTTGCCTATTACCACGATTGATACATAATGTAGAAACTATATACAAAAAAATATCAATTATGCAACTCATCAAATAAAACGAACATACAAAATTCGAAAAAAAAACCTGTCCAAAATTACAAGCCAACTTTAAAATCCCAAAATGCAATACAAAAAAATATCAAAAAAATTTCATATACTCAGGCATAAAATTTTTTAACAATCTTCCAATCGAAATAAAAAGTATACAAATTACAAAACAATTAAAAACAAATTAAAAGAACATCTCAATAAACACAACTAGACACCATTACCCTCAAAATCAAAAATATTTCACTCCACTACTTGATTCCATATATACAATGTAAAATAATTATATGTAACCAAAGTACCTCGTCCGAGCACAAGAGCAATGCTCTTGAATGGAGAGGTACTATGTATTATATAATTATCCAATAAATGTTGTAAAAAAAAATAGGAAAATCTTCTTAATAATATTCTTAACACTCGGGTAAAATGTCATCAGCTGAAGGCGTCCCTATAAAAAGGGTCTATAATTTGCAAAAAAAAAAAAATTGACAGGAGAGAAGAAACACTTAGTGAAATAAATAAAGATTGAGTTGAAATCATGGAAAATAAAATTCCGCACGTGGTGCATACTATTATATAGACAATTATAAAACAATAAAAGCACTTTGTGGCCTGATGTATGGATAAGGCAGATATATAGACCCTTTTTTTAATATTTCTGACTTTTGTAAAGACTGTCATTAAAGTATTTTATATCAAATAATAAAAATTTATTCGCTGTAACACAAATCAAATAAAATGATTAAAACCTTGCAGAAAAATGAACCAGATTTTTTTTGTTAAGTGTGTTTAGTGAAAGTAAGTGTATAGGTAGTTAGTAGGTATATGTGCGTGTGATTGGTGAACCTTATATTATTGTTTTCACTTTACGTTTAATATTAGTTTATTTTTAAAAATTGTCCTTGAGTCAAAAAATATCTAAATCTACAATGTTATCATAATAATAGAAAGTTACGATAGATGTATTACTTTTAACTATAGTTTTACATTTTTTGCATTTTTCTAAAAGGTATCTCGTGATTTCTACAAATCCAAAATGAAAATGTTTTTGCGGGAGAGTTCAAACTATGTTGAAAGTAGTCTACGACGATGTTGACTTTAGCGCCAATAAGATGGTAATCTCCTGGCGATCTCACGTCTCAGAAGAGTTTTATTGGAAGTCTTTAATCCAAGCAAAGTTCGGGACTAGCGCGCTATTAATTTTTCTATAAATGCACCTTGGATCTCACATGACCCCACCGGCTACTTGAGACGCAGAAAATTTATTTACAAAAATGTTATTTAATTATCTTGTTTATTTAAGATGATGATGAAATTCATAAATGATTGATTTTTCCAATAAAATGCTTAAAGTATGTTAGCACTGTTACAATTTTATTAGGTGGGTGGTGTTGTACTTGGTTTCTGTCCACGGTAAAAAGGATTGGTCTATATTTTTCAAATGAGAAAGACATATTTATGGTGTTTCATACTTGTTGATCTTAATGTGCAAGAATAACCTCTGAAAAATATGAGGCGAAAATATGCGTCAAACATTCTTTTCACAAATTCACTTTTTCAAAAATCCGTAATATTAAAAAATCAAAATATATTCATTCAAGTGTTTGTAGGTATATAAATAACATGTTTGTGAGGTCATGTTAGTTAACACATGTTAGTTAAAAAATACAATGTTAGTTATGTTAGTATATAACCACTTACGGAGATTTTTGGTCTACCGGTTTCGAGACGTACTTGTCTCTTCGGGACAATCACTATACTAGCATTTAAATATCACCACACACCACAACCATAGTAATTGTCACACACTAATACTTTCGAAGACTAACATGTTATGAAAACAGGAATAATTTGCTGGTATCCTGGAATGAACTCGAACTACCGATCACTTGACCACTAGGCAATAGCAAAGCAATAACAATAATAATGTACTAGGTGCCCGTTGCACGACTACGCGTGCAATTTAGCCTGGCGGCAGACTCATTGATAATTAAGTAACGAAGAAGAAGAAGACGGACTCACTGTTCGTTGAGTAACGAAGAAGAAGGTTGACGGTAAACACTGCGCGCTGAACTCTCCTTTCCGGTGACGCCCCGATCGCGAATATCGGACTGCGCGTTCGGGTGTAAAGGCCGAAAAAATTAAAAACAAAATGTATCCGAAATGTTTGAAATGGCCGCGCAAAGGGCAAATGGCTGCGCGGTCGAAACGGTCGAAACCGAAGTACCACCGCTGCGCTGCCGTGGCGACCGCTGCACGGCCGTGGCGACCTCTTTGCGGCCGATGCGACCGCCGCGCGGTCAAAACGAAGCGTCCACTGTGTCGCCGAAGAGTATTTTCACTGATTTGTCAGTTTTTAAATCATTGTGTGCCCAAAGAAGAAGGTAACCTTACCTAAGAATGTAGTAGCAATTTAACTTAATAAAATATTTTTTTCCAATTTTGCGGTACTAATGAGACATCTATTAAATTTTTTTATAACCTTTATTTTAAAAAATACAATCGATGGAATTTTACATCATCTACATATCTGCATTTTTATTTTATTTGAATCTTTATTTTTAGAAAAGTTGTAAACGAATGAAATATTTATCCAATTTGAACCTGGCCTATATTAAACATCTGTTGATTTTTTTTAAAAGTTTTCGTCTTATGTAAATTTTTGTCCTTATATTTTTTAACCATAACTTCTAAACGCATAATCCAATTTTAGTCGTCGATATCTCAATCGATAAGGAAATAGTTCTTCTATCGAACTTACCAAAAATATTTTTTTTACAATGGCAGACTTTAGAATTACGTCTGCTTTCATCCGCGTTTTGCTGTTTTGTCTGTGGCTTCGCGGGAAATATTTAAATTACATTTCCAAAAAATACAGTCTGTATAATTTAACGTTTTCTATATTTCTACATTTTTGTTTATTTTTTATCATTATTTCAAGGAAAGTTTTAAAGTACTTATGAAGATGGAATTTTATTTTATTTTATTTTATAACTTTTCTTAAAATGGTGATAAAAAATAAATAAAAATGCCTTAAGATAGATTACGTTAAATTCTACAGATTATGGTTTTAATAATAAGAATTAAAATTTTTCCCGCGAAGCCACAGTTAAAACCACAAAACTCGGATGAAAGCGAACGTAATACTGAAGATTGTAATTGTACCAAAATTAATTTCAATATGATCGATAGAGACACTATTTCCCTATCGATCAAGATATCGATGACTAAAATCGGATAACACGTTTAGAAGTTACAGCCAATAAACTAAACATCAAAAATTTACCGATATCTCGAGGTTTAAAAAATTGGCAATAGATGTCTACCTGGCCCCGGAAAATGGAAATAAATATTTTCTTTAATAACTTCTCTAAAAAAATAGATAGAAAAAAACTAAAAATGCAGAAAGATAAATCACGTTAACTTGTACAGATTTTATTAAATATAATTTTTTTACATCATCATTGCGGAGCCACGCCCAAATCCGCGAAATTTTTAGCGATTTTTTTTAAATTTTATTTGATTAGTTTTCTCAAAATAGTGATAAAAAATAAATAAAAATGCCGAAAGATAGATAACGTTAAATTCTACAGATTCTGATTTTAAGAATAAGAATTAAAAAATTTTCCGGCGAAGCCACAGTCAAAACCACAAAACTCGGATGAAAGCGGACGTAATACTGAGGTCTGTAATTGTACCAAAATTATTTTCAATATGATCGATAGAGAGACTATTTCCCTATCGATCGAGATATCGATGACTTAAATAGGATGACGCGTTTAGAAGTTACAGCCAATAAACTAAACATCAAAAATTTACCGATATCTCGAGGTTCAAAAAATTGTCAATAGATGTCTACCTGGCCCCGGAAAATGGAAATAATTATTTTCTTTAATAACTTTTCTAAAAAAATACATAGAAAAAACTAAAAACGCAGAAAGATACATCACGTTAACTTGTAAATATTTTATTAAATATATTTTTTTTTACATCCTCATTGCGAAACCACGCCCAAAACCGCTAAATTTTATAAATTTTGAGCCATTTTTTTAAATATTTTATTTTATAACTTTTCTCAAAATAGTGATAAAAAATAAATAAAAATGCCAAAAGATAGATAACGTTAAATTCTACAGATTGTGGTTTTAAGAATAAGAATTAAAAAATTTCCCGTGAAACCACAGTCAAAACCACAAAACTCGGATGAAAGCGGACGTAATTCTAAAGTCTGTAATTGTAATAAAATTATTTTTAATATGATCAATAGAAGAACTATTTCCCTATCGATCGAGATATCGATGACTAAAATAGGATGACACGTTTAGAAGTTACAGCCAATAAAGTAAACATCAAAAATTTACCGATATCTCGAGCTTAAAAAAATTTTCAATAGATGTCTACCTGGCCCCAGAAAAAATGGAAATAATTATTTCTTTAATAACTTTTCTAAAAAAAATAGATAAGAAAAAACTAAAAATGCAGAAATATATATCACGTTAACTTGTACAGATTTTATTTAATAAAAAATTTTGTAACATCCTTATTGCAAAGTCACGGCTATGTTAAAAATACCATGCCATATTGCCGAATAAAATGGTGTTTCGGAGTTACAGCCAAAAAACTAAACATCAAAAATGTAACGAAAACTCGAGCTTTTAAAAAAACTCAACAGATGTCTAAGTTGATCTATAAAAATTGAAATCGTTTCTAACTTTTCTAAAAATAATGTTAGAAAAAAACTAAAAATGTAGAAAGGTAGGTAATTTTAAATTCTACAGATCGTGAATGTCAGAAAAAAATTAAAGTCTCGCCGCGAAACTACGGTCGAAACCGTGAAACTCGGGTGAAAGAAAATATTTTCTTATATATTATACTTTTATGATAATTGAATTATCAAAAAAAATAATATGAGGATGATCGATCTTACAAAATCTTGAAAAAAAAATGTTTTTGATTTTATTTCTGTTTTGTTGAATTTTATTTTATTTTTTAATTTTGGTGTTTTAAATTAGGTTTTTCTATTTCGGTTTTTGATTTTGTTTTTTTGCGTGAGTGCCACTGCGCGGCCATGGCGACCGCTGCGCGGCCATGACGACCGCTGCGCGGCCCATGCAACCGCTGCGCTGCCGAGGCGATAGATGCGCGGCCGTGACGACCGCTATACGGTCAAAACGTGCCTCCGAAGCTTGGAATGTTTTCATAGATTTGTCAGTTTTAAAATCATTGTGTGCGTGAAAGGAAATTATTTATTATAGGTCAGGGTAGGTTAGGTCGTAAATGGAAAAATATGAATGAATATGTAAAAGATCATGTATCCAAAGTAGAACTAAAAATAAATGCTTTTTTTTAAAATTAAATATAAAATTAACATATCAATAAAATCTTTTCAACTTTTTATAAAAAAAATATTTTAGTATATTTTTAAACAATAGCTTATCCAAAAACGTAAGAAATAAATTTAAAAAAACACTACATTAAACAAAATAAAAAAACAGTTTTAAAAATTCAAATCTGTCAGAAAATAACGAAGAAAAAAATTAATTTAATACTATAGTATCTCTTTTATAAAAGAGAGATCCCTAAGACGAAAATAGCTGAATAATATGCAATTTTTAAATTGTCGAAATCCGGCTTACGTCAAAATAAAAATAAAATCTCATTAAAAAACTTTCAAACACACGTATCGAAAAAAAAAATTGATTATAATTTTTTTATATATAAAGATAGAAAAAAATTAAAAATATAGCAATCATTGCATACAAAAAAATAAAGATGGCCAGACTCGGCACAAAACGTCATACTTCAATTTTGAATCCGATCACAATACAATAAATAATATGAGGTAAAAACGAAATGAACCAAGCAACAAAATAAGAATAAGAAGAAAATAAATTTTACAAAAATGTCACGCGGCAACGACTTATCTTTCGTATTTTTTTAAATTGTCATTATCTTTCATATTTGCAGAGAAAACCGTAAATATGTCCGAAAAAAGTAAAAAAAAAACGCCAAATAGGGCTTTGTAAAAAAAAAACTACATGTAGAAACCCTAGAAATCCATTTCCGCCTACCTTCCTTTCCCTCTGGAAATAAATTTACATACTTCCCTTATGCATTAATGTACTCCTATATCTCATTTATTCAAACAATTTCTTTCTTCAATCTTTTCATTACTCCTGCTACATATATTATGTTTTCTCTATCTTTTATTACAATGAATTCTAAATTCATCAAGCGAATTATTTTAATTGGCTTAGGGCCTGTTGTTTGATCAGAAGTAATAGTTATGAAAAAAGCATAGATTTTTACGAAAACGGGTATTTTGATTGGAAGAGAATGCAAAAACTATGCTTTTTTCTTAACTATTACTCTTACTTCTGATCAAACAATAGGCCCTTGATATTTTTATTTATCACATATGTGGCGTCTCATATATATATAAAAGCAAAGGTAGCAACGTCCAAAAAATTTAAAAAAATGTTTTGAAAGCATTCACCGATATCGACTCATTTAAAATGTACTATATTTTAGATTTTATGTATCTGTCCCTTCCAAAATCATGTTTTCTGTAAATTTATTTCATATAAAATATCGAATTCAGTATATTATAAATTAATAATCCTCGATGATTACATTTAATTTTTTTTCGATATTGCTGCCTTCGCTTTTATACCCCACATATGTTATATTTATTTTAACGAATAAGCTGTTAAAATTCTAAATAATATAAAATAAAATATACCCAATTGAGGCCTTTAAAAAAATAACAAAAAACTTTTCAAAATGATTTAAATGAAAAGATATTCCGATATATAAAGAAGAGTAAATATAAAAGAAATATAAATATAAATACTATAAAGAAGTTAACAATACTTCAAAATTAAAAAGACCCAAGTTATAATTTAATAAATAACCATAAAAGGATAAGTCTCCAAACAAATTAATAGATTAGATTTTGACAATTAAGATGTTTCCAACAAAAATCCATAAATCGCATTCTTATAGCTTTTGAGAATTGAAAAATTTAGCAAAAATTGTTTATGTACTGAAAAATATTATTTTTAAAAATGATATATTAAAAAACATTAGTAAGTTTTCAATCTTTAAAAATATTATTCGTAGGGAATAACAGAAAACTAAAATTGTATGTATAATTATTTTTTGAAAAAGTATAATCGTAATTCGAAAAAAATTCAATTAAATTTACGTAAAAATATTAAAAAATTGAGCGAGGCATGCGCGCATGACGGGAGATCTCCCGGTACTGAAGAAAATTAAATAAATCGTATTAATAAATACATTCCAGTGGGAAACGATGCGTTTCGGGAAAACAAAAGAAAAGCTAGAATATATTTATCAAATTTATCGTCTAGTTTAGCTTATAACTTTTCTAAAAATAAAGATAAAAAAAATCTAAAAACAAGGTCATCTGTGAAAAGCTGGGCCCTACAAAACGTATTTTTTAGATTTGAAATTGGCCTTACTGCTGCGAAGCTACGGCTGAAATGGTAAAATCCGGATGTAAGCTTCCGTCACGCAAAAACGTTTCATTTTGGGACGATATTTTTTGCTAGACTCGTTAGCTGCACTCTTTTTCTATCGATTGAGATATTACGGATGAATGTAGGTCTCCCCGTCGCGGTGCAGCATACAAAAATATAAAAAACGCCAAAAAAAGGCACTAAAAAGATTGCAGCTGCTTGGACACGCGTTTGGAAGTAATTATTTTCAATAGAAAAGATGCGCACCGTCGAGCGCCACGCGGTGATGTCACTTGCGTGTCTGTGCGGTTTTTTTTGACCGAGTTATTAAAGAAACGGAAATTTCGACTTTGGTTGCGTACCGAGAAAAGTGGAGGGGGTGAAAAAATTTTAAAATATGCGCAAAAGATGGCACCTCCAACTGTTGTTTGAACCTGGTACTCGATTTTTTAATTTCGTTAAAACTACGCCTACAGTCGCAGAAACGGCGCCCTCGCGAAAACGGACTGAAAACGGGGATTTATTTTTGTATTTCGGCGAGAAAGAAAGCTACGCAAAATTGATGTAGGTATGAAAAAAAGATGACCAGATTCGGCACAAAACGTAATACTTTTTTTTTTAATCCGATCACAAGACACCGAGATGTGCAGTAAAAACGAAATTTCACGCCATCGAGCATAGAATCTAAAAAAGAAAAAGAAGAAAATATTTTTTTATAAAAAAACACGCGGTAAGGATTTGCCCTTTGTATTCTTTTTAAAAATTGTTATTATCTTGTACACTCGCGGAGAAAACGGTAAAAACGTGAGAAAAAAAAGCCGAAAAAACCCCAAAAAATGGCTTTGTCAAAAAAGGCCGAAAATGTGTAAAAGTGTATAAAAAGTGTATAAGGATAAGAAGGAAAAAACGATGAATTAGAAACCACGCGTTATTGGCGTGTCCATCATAATCAAGTTTAAAATTCCAAAATTTCGAAAAACTCGCAAAGATATGAGGCAAAAATGACTTTTCACTCTAACGGGCATAGAAACGACATTAGAAGAAGAAGAAATTTGAATGCAATTATGGCCAATAAAAATCTGTTAAAGGAAGCGAAACTAGTGGTACATAACGGAGTTCTGGTACCAACTCTGATGTATGGAAGTGATGCCTGGAATTGGCACAAACAGAACGAAAGTAGACCGAGTGCGGTAGAAATGCGGTAGCTTAGACGTTTGTGTAGAAAATCTTTGTACGATAGAGTAGAGAATGAACGAATTAGAAGTGAATGTAATGCTGGCTACAACGTAATAGATAGAATAAAGAAAATATCGCTGAGACGGTTTGACAATTTGGAACGGATGAGTGAGGAAAGGATGGTATAGAAAATTTATGAGGCGAATGTTGAAGGCAGCAGAAACAAAGGGCGTCCGCGGAAGACTTGGCATAACCAGAGAAATCAAATATTGGAGGATGCCCTTCTTAATAGCTTCAACTACCGAAGAGCGTGCATGAGAAGATATGTGAAAGTGGACGAAGCAAAAGTGGTGTTCCAGAACAGAAGAGTGTGGCATTCTATCCTCTTTGCCTCCCCCTCTGAGAAACGGCAGGATGGTTAGTAAGTTTAGTTTATATAGTCCTTGCTTTATATTGTTATTACTTTATATTACGCTTATACTTACTATCATCTGTATATTACGCTTGACATGTATTACCTTCCCTTTATTTATTGTAAAAGTCTTAAAGGGAATTAATAAATAAATAAAATTATTTACCCTTCTTCTTTACTTTTCCATTGTATAAGAGAATTTACAAGTTTATGTACTTATTTTTGTGCTGTCTGTTTAACCCAAAAGGGAGCTTTATTTTCCTATACCCTCAAGTGTCCCGACCTGTTTGCTCCTTACATCCTGTGAATCCCTTGTGCCTTTATATTGTTATTATACACTTTATGTTTTGTATATGCTTATAGATTATTTACTGTATTGAAATATTTTGGTGGTTTATGTATATTTTTTAAATATTAAAGAAGTAAACTGACGGGAAAATGAGGGCAAAATTTTGGATGGCAGGCGTGCGGCTCAATTCTGCTTTGCAGTGCTGGGTTGCACGGTTACCTTTAGCGTTAAAAAATGCCAACCTGGTGGCGAATGAGTAGGACCGATATAGGACATTTTGATTATAAAACGGTCCTGGGTAAGCGGTGGGTCTGCCCTCATTGTCTTCCACTCGGCTAAGCTTGGAGTCATCTTCGCTGCTATATCGCTGCATCAGGACATTCATTATCTGGGCTCTAATGCCTTTTAAACCCCTCTTTTACGATTTTAGCGCACTCTTGGGATCACGCTTTTCAGTAAAAGTTAATTATCGCCATACGTTTACATTTTTAAAACTCCTTTCGACAATTATGTTCGTTGGTCGATTTATTTGTCGTCGTACTTGATATTTACATTGTGCGTGCATCAGTTCAGTCCGAGCGCCTGACGCGAGCGGGTGTGTTTTCGTTTTGCTCCGGGTAACTAATACTCTGTGGTACCCAAACATACAATAAATTCTATTGAAACTTCTAGTAAATTATTTATAAGATTAGTAATAAGAATAGCTCTATGTGTACTTTGCAATAAACAAATATTTTTAAAAGACCTTTCCTAGTAAATAATTGTGAAATCTGTGAATATTAATTTTGAACAACTATAATTCGTGAACCTAAGTGAACAAAGTGTAGTGTTTAGTTTTATATCGTAGCTTTAAGTCTTTCACTTCTTTCTTCTGTATTTTATTATTATTTTAATTGTAATATAAACTTAAAAACTGTGATTTTTGTTCAAAAGTGATGTCACACAAATTTGTGACAATAATATTATTTACTTTTACTTCTATCTTTCAAATATTTTAATTTACTCTTTTTTTTTCTTTCTCCAAGTTCGTTTCTTATTAACAAACAGCACGTATTTAAAACTAAGTATGAGAACTCTCGCGCAGCAAGTCTGCGTGAGTAATAACTTATTTTTGTATAGTACATGAAATTGCCACTCATGATTGGTATACTACATACATTTTAACGACTACTCGAATCATCCAACAATACGTCCAAGTCGCCAGGAAATAAGGAGTTTGATAGACAGGGTGTGTCCAACAGTTTTAAGATAAGCGAAGCAGTGAGTCGTGAATCATTTGGAGCAGTAGTGCCGCTGGTGAGCACCCCACCGAGGGAGGTCAGATCGGCCTCGCTGCCAGGTGACAGCTCCCCGAGGAGACTGGAGCGAGATTTCGAGCTGGCTCCACCGCCAGTTCCCATCCTGCCAGCTACAGGCAGAAGCGCCAAAAAGCAAAAAGAGAGAATGAGGAATCGCTCATATCATTGGTGCCTATCTTGGTTTTACCCACTGGAACACAAAACAATAGTGCACGAGTTAGTAAAATCAGGGACGCTACAAATCTTATTGATAAAATAACCTTAGAAGAGAAACCGAAACTGAATGCAGATCAGCGTACCAGAATAAATACGTGTAACATGGACATTGTGACTGCAGCTTGCGAGATGCATGCTGAAATTCAGAGGCTTCGAGGATCACTTTAGGTCTATGAAAAATTATGTGGTGAGGACATTAAGGGCCTGAAAGAAGCACTTGAGGGCCTTCAGAGATCAACTGAAAGAGACAAGGAGGCGCGATGACCTACGCGAAGGCCGCTACTTCCAGCAGCACTGTAATGGTGAATGGCGAGGTGAAAATTACAGGTCCACCACCGCCAGCAGTCCTTATATATCCTCAGAAACCTGAGTCCACTAAATGCACCGTGATGGAGACACTTGACCCGACCACGGATGGTTTCCAACCAGTTCACTTGCCCCGAGTTAGAGGAGCTGGAGTCTTACTTGAGACATCAAGTAACAGAGGGCTCGAGGAATCAAATCTGCAAAAGCGAGACTGAAGGCTAAAGGCCTCCGTATCGTGGAACCCGTTGGATAATCGCCACGTATTGTAATCTATGATGTTCCTAGGGAGAACTCTGAGGCTGACATAGTCGCAGAAATCTTTAAGAGTAACATCGAGGGAAAATTACTGATTACTATGGAAGATTTTGCTAAGCAAACTAAACGTGTATCGATATTCGGACGGCGCGATGGTCCCTCGGTTAACTGCATTTATACAGTACCCCCTTTGGTGCGGAAACCGACATGCAGGTACTGCGCAATACACAGACACTCTGATGATAACTTTCCAAACAAGACTGCCCCAGCAAGATGCGCAACTTGTGCATGTTTCAACAGGTCAGCAGACCACCCAACATGGGAAAGGACCTGCCCCGCGTACACGGCAGCCGTAGATCTGGCCTTTAAGAAGACTAACTATGTCTAGACACCACGAGTACATAGCCCTGCAGATAAATTTTGGGAGGTCGCGATCAGGGTCGACAGAACTACAACGTGTGTTGCAAGAACAAAAATCACCTTTGGCGCTGACTCAGAAGCAGTACACCTGGCGTGGTAAATCTCCGGGTGTGTTGTCACCGCTCATAACGCTCGAGGAGGGTGTGGCACTTGGTGCGGAGATTTTGGTCGATACCGCTCGCCTCAGACCTACCTGGTACCTGGTTCACCTCTCCGATGAGTTCGTGTGCATCAATTAATTTAGATGGAACAGAAATATTTTTAATATCTGTATATTTCAAATTTAGTCACACTATTGAGCCACACATCAGGGGATTGGCCCACGCCTTGGAAGCCCTTAAAGTTGGGGGGGACTTCAATGCTCGCTCTCCTCTCTGGTGGGACCGAGATCGGAATGGGTTCGGTTGTGAGCGGGGGAACGCTGTTGAGGATTTCATAACCATAGAATCTGCACTGACAATATTATGGGGCTCATTAAGATTGGAGGATGTTGGGTGGTGCGATCGACAGTGACCACCGTCTAATCACCTTTAGTATTGAAAAAAGCCCCCCACAGGTACCGAGAAATGAACTACGGTTCAAAACCAAAAATGTGGATTGGGAAAAGTTGGGGGCAGTTTTGGAAGATGAATTATGCGAGGTTTTTGAAAGAAGTGTGAATGAACCGACCCTGGTAGGCGACTGGTTCAACAATGCTGTGGTGAATGTCTGTCTGTGCTGGTGTGATCTGTCTCTGGGACGGACTCGCTCATGTAGACCGACAAAAGCAACATGGTGGACTCGCGAACTATATCGCCACCCTTGATGGGCTGCTGAACAAACTGGTTCCACTGCGTGTGGCTACTGGGGAGACTGAATATTACAGGCTAACGCCGGCCGCACATGGATGCGTTTTCGTACGAAATTGAGTAGTACGTATACGTACGAATACGCAAATATATTCCTGACCTTCGAAGTAGTATTGAACATCGCACACTGTACACGATTTAGTAGCGCGTATACGCACGTATAGATGCGACATCCGACACGTACAGAATTTGTTCGGAAATTTTTGCGATTTCGTACGATGGATATTGAAAAGTTTGTCAATTTGATACATGACCACAAATGTTTGTGGGACCAAAGTGATTCAACTGCGTGACCATCAGCGCAGATCATGGCGGAGAGTCTCTAAAGAACTAAAAATACCTGTAAGTTAAATATTTTGGTTTAATGAAGGTGAGGTATAATTATGTACTTCGAACAAAAAAACTTTTAAATATTTCTCCGATGTTATGAGCTCTTGTTGCACTTCAATTCTCCCCAGCAATTGTGAACCTATTAGATAGATAGTCATGAAATTTGTCATTACTTAATTCTGCCATAATATGATGGAATTCACCAAATTCATCCCTTCTAGTATATTATATTTCGATGACCCATTTGGTTCTACGATGCCGACGACGCCGTAGTAGCCTACGAGTAAGAAGAGAGTTTTCCAGAAGATATATATTATTCATTTGGCACAAACGTTATTGGAGAAATGCGAAAAGTAACTGATCGTGACTAACGCAAGACGCAAAAGTGACCTCATCAAGAACGAGAAGAACCTCGTACTCTTCTGCGAGTTCACCAGGACGCATCCTGGTGAACTCGCGAACGTGGGTTTCGCGATGGGAGCTGCTTCGGGTGTGATTTCTCTGTAGACTGTGGACACGTGGTGCTCGGACCTGAACTCTGTATTTTAGTGTGATCCTTGTTTTTGTCCTTTCCTATTAGGGAGTGTGTCCTTTGCCATGACTTCTCTTCACTGTCCTCCTTCCCACCCTAATTATATATATAGTCTTTTACCATGATCAATTGTTATTTATTTATTTATCTTTTTAAAAGAACTTTCTATTTCTGTTTGCTACATTATTATTACGCGCTATTTTTTATTATACGCTATATTATCTTACCGTTTTGTTATTTTACCTTTATCTTATGTTTTTTCTTTGATATTTCCTAATAAAGTGTGATATGTGGAGAAGGTACAGTGAATGGACTATTGCGGGCTTCTCCAGGTCTGGCCCCCCTTACCCGACGTGACACGGAGATATTCTTTAGAGTAAAAAATTGTTAACCTGGCAACGTATGAGTAGGACTGGTATGGGAGATTTCGCTCATAAAACGGTTCTGGGAAAGCGGTGGGTGTTCATTCACTTTCCCCTTCCCACCCTGTTCCTATATGGCTATTTTTTTTCTTTTCTTCATTTTACCTTAATTCTTTTACCCTAATACTTAATAATAGAATATTTTACATTATTCTTATTTTATGAGTTTCGTATGTTTCTTTTTATGGCTACTTCACTATTTTCCTTGATATCCACTCTTTTTATGTATCTCTTATCTGTGTGCTTTTTTTTTTAACCTTTCTATTTTTGATTTTATATTTTGTTTTAATTATCTAATAAAGAGCGTTCTTTGGAAGTGGGACAGTGAATGGTGTTTTGTTGGGCCTCTCATTGCCGGGTCGCCCTTTACATGACTTGGCACGGAGATGGCTTTTAGAGATTAAAATGTCAACCTGGCAACTTAAGAGTAGGACCGATGTGGGAGCTTTCGCTTATTCACTGTGCGTACATCACTGTGCAAAACAAAATATGAGTATACCTTGTGGTTCTACAAGACATTTATGAAGTGTATGTTGGTATACGACAATCTAAATTTTGTTCCGAACATTACTTATAATATCCTTTTCATAAAAAGTGTATAATATAATCATGTAATTTTTATTTTTTTATTTATTTATTTAACGCCCTTATGGACTTTTATAAAATATATCAAATATGAAATTAAAAAATAACATAAGACAGATAAATGTTCAAGTTTTTTGTTTGTAACATTGTGGAAATTCATTTTTAATATTTTAAAAAATGAGGGTAGACACAACACTTTTATTCCACTATATTTAATTTGAATTGAATTTAATACCACCCATAACCTCTCCACTCCTATCCATTCTAACCCCGCCCCCGACCCCCACCACCATTACACCCACCCAATCCCTATATATTCTGTCTTGAATTATTTTTAATTTAGTTGTAAACGTGTTGTTATTGACAATGGGAGAAATCCCGAAAACGTTCTAACAATTCAAAATAAATATAGTGGAATAAAACAGTGTTGTGTTTACTTTTATTTTATAAATTATTAAATAAGACAGATATATACATACTGTACATGTTACGGACGAAATAAGATAAGGCAGCAGAATAATTGAATTCTCTAGTGACATGTTCACGTTACATAAAGGGGTAGGAAACACTGTTATATGCAGGACAGAGTGGAGATTGCGTTCTCCAAAAGGCCCCTTTCGGGGCCGCCGCCCGGTCGCCTGGACTAGGTCGGGAGTGAATACCGTACCGGATTAGCGCGAGAGGTTTGGCGGCGGTGTTCTCGTTCGGTCGGGCCGTGGCGGCAGGCTGCGGCGGCTGAGAGAGGGGGGGACGAATCGAGAAGGAGAAGACTCATAAAATCGCGCCCCGCTCGGAGCATAGAAATACGTTATAAAACGTGACCTGAAATGTGTACATTTCTCTGACAAATATTGTACTGCGAATGCCTATGAAAAATCTTAAATTTCAGGTTCTTTGATATTTCAGAGTTTTCTAACATCATAGAATTTCTTGATTCTTAATTTCAGAGATTTTGGTGAAAATGAATCACAATTGTATGTAATAAAGTGTCGCATTTCATTGTTCTAAATAAAAGAGAGAGGGCGGGAGGTGATTTTATTTCATGCGCACAAGGCGCATTCATACCCTGTTATCTTGAACAGATATTTGGTTGACAAGCAACATGGAAGTTGTCTCAAAAGATTGTATTGACATAACCTGTTGTCAGCAATACTGGTACAAATGTAAATATATGACAAAATGAGTGGTCAGTAAAATAACACACATACACACGCTGTACGACTTAATCTGTTGTCTACAGATAACATGATCAACTGGTTAATAGCTTTACACACACTGCGTGGCATAATAAGATGTCAGCAGCTCACATGGTAGAAAACACATTTTTTTATGACAACGTCAAAATCGAAATATTTCCGAATATGTCTTTAAAATGAGTAACTCACACATATAATAGTCTGAGAACACTAGTCTGACAAACATAACCCGAATGTCGCTTATGAGCGACAAACTCGCCGACAATCTGGCGCCGGCTGAGGCTGCAAATAAAATGATAATCATCCGTATTCTGAACTAAGCAACATTGCTATTTCTGTATCTTGACAGTTATTGTATTACATTGTAATGCCGTTTTTTTGACTTTTTATGTTTGACAGGTTTGAAATTATGAATTCAATCAATTAGAAAGCTTATTATTCGTAATTGTGAATACATTAACACTTGTTTACGTTTTAGGGCTTCCTGATTGATTGAATTCATTAATTTCAAACATGCCAATCTTAAAACATCGAAATTAGTGTCAATATAATGTTATACATACCTGTCAAAATTGGGATAAAGATCTGACATCCCAATATTGCTATTTTCAGAATAGCACAGATTAACTTTATAAAAAGTATTATATATTTTTCAAATTTCTGAAGGGTGATGGTGCTAAATGATTAAACATTTTTTTTACTTGTATTGAAGCGAATTTATTTTTACTATTCTACATAAGTTACTTAAATAATAATCAAAAACGGAAGGACAACTGTTCGGATATTATGAAACATAACAACGGAACATAAAAACGAAATAGAACAATTCATAAGAACAGTATATTTAAAAAAAAACATAATAACGAACATATAAACATATCATAACAAACGAATTGTCACAAAAGAAATCATAAAATCTGATTATGGAAGCTGGAGAAAAACGATTATTAGAAAAGATCAACAACTGACCATAATAAGCGATTATAAAAAACATTCATGCCTGTACTCATGTATACAGTAGAAGTAATATTTAAAAATTAAAATGAAGAAAAATTATATATTAATGATGCTCAAGTATTATAAAGTATTGAGTTGTATAAATCTACACTGATCATTGTCTATTACTTTATTGAATTTTATGAAAGTAATGAAAACTCATACTTACAGAAATGTAATCTCAAATATCTAAATATAATAATTTGGTTGTCTATCCGTAACTTGCTGGAATGACAACTTTATATAATTAGAGTGTGAGACGCAATCAGTGCACGACTCACGATTATTTAAAAACTATAATAAAAAATGATTAACGGAACATATAAATGAAAAGAAAACGATTCATTAAAACAGCGTATTTAACATAATACATCATATTATAAAGATTTTATAAAAGGAAATAAAGGATTCGTAAGATCCGATTATATGAACTGGGGTAAAACGATTTATAAAAAATATCGACAATTGACCACAGTAAATAAAAATATATAACGACGGACGACAAAAATGGAGAATGTAAACGGTTCCTTAAAGCCGGAGATAAATTAATAATCGGGTTTTGCAAAATGATTTAACCCTGCAGTGGTCGCGTGGACTACATATGTAGTCCACTAATACTAAATAAAAAATTTCTCCAAAATGGTAAGCATTAGTTTCACGTGCCGCTAGGTACTTTTAAACGAATTATCGAGGGACGTACTCAGAGAAGCGCAAACGCCGATCGCGTTTGGAAGTGTAACAGTGGCTCCGCAAAGATCCTGGACTACATATGTAGTCCGCGCGACCAATCACGTAAGTATTTTTTAAGTATGTATGTTTTTTGTTTGCATTTATTTTATGTTAAAATTGACGTAAACGCCTAATTTTAACTTGGTTTTATTAAGTTCTGTTTTTGTAAATTGATGTAACTATATATTTTTAGAATAATAATGGGCGATCGACAAGCTGCACAGATTGAGGCGTGGTTGAAACAAACCAAATCCCAAACCGTGGTTGAAATCCACCATGTTCGTAAAAATTTGGTTTCCACCCACCATGTACAATGTTGTCGTACGTGCCGAAACCCAATAAAGTTATTATACTGATGTCAACCATGCACAACGATGCCACAATTGACACCACTACTGGAGATAGTCAGAAGCCAGAAATAATAACTGGACAAAAAACGGAGTTGACCTGATTGATAAAATGTGTTCTTTATACAACGTTTCGAGAAAATCTAGAAGATGGCCTCTAACGGTGTTCTTTGACTGGCTAAATTTGAGTGCACTCCATGCATTATGCATTTAATCAGCAAACAAAAACAATGGAAGCGTTTGCCGTCATGACTTCCTGATCGAGTTGTCTCCGGCTTGGATGAAACCATTGGCAAAGAAAAGAGTTGAAAAAAATCGTTGCCAAGGTCCCTAACAATAAAACTAAAAGTCTTTCTATGTGTTATGGACGCAGAAAAACAACCACCAACCTCGGAGGGGACGTCGAGTAATATAGTGCGCCGTTGTCATGATTGTGGAAGAGCGCGCAATAAAAGCACCAGAAAGTCTTGTACAGCGTGCAAAAACTTCATTTGTGGGGATCATTCGAAAATGATGTATCTTTTCTGCGCAGAAAATATTATAAGTTAATAATTTTAAATAAATAGTTTTATTGTGATCTCAATTAGAGCCAAACCTGTGATTTTTGTGCCAATTTTGGAGGATTTTTGTTTATATTTTATTAATTATGAAACAGAGGTTGTGATTAAGTTTTGTTTATTGTATCTAATTAAGAAAACTGAACTAATTATATTTTCATAAGTAAAATAAAGATATTGTGCTTAAGTTTTATTTTATTTCAATTTAAAAATGGACTACGTGTGTAGTCCGCGCGACTTCTGCCGTCTCATTTAGATGCGCGACCGCTGCAGGGTTAATAAGTTTATACGTTAAATTTAGTCGCCCGACAGCAAATACGAAAATCGTGTACTAGGACCTCTTAATTGAAAATATTTTTCAAAACAAACAAACTTAAAACGTAATTATATCGTTTTACTGAAAATTTTTCAGTTAAAATAAAAACACAAAAAGATGCCGATTCAAAAGAATTGAGTAAAGAAATAGACGGAGTATTTTATTTCATTAAAAATATTGCTTGTAGGTAATAGAAATGACAAAAATTAAGTGTGTATACAGAACAAAATCTATATATCATATTGTTTCAAGAAAACAGATAAGAATAATGGAAAAAACATTAGAATCAGCCCGCAAAAACGAACAAAATTTGACAGTTGTAAGCGTCTTGTAAAAAATAATAATGGTGACATTCAAAATCAAGTATTTTTAATTCATTTAAAAGTTATTTTCTGCATTTTTCCGTTGTTCGCGCGATATGGGATTTCCAAAAGGCATTCTTCATACGGATATCTTCCCTTTATAACCTCTCAGGCAAAGTTTATGCAGCATTTTAAGATATATTCAATGCAATATAGGAGATGGAACGTGAATCTTGTTGTAAACGTTGTATTTAACAACCTACCCAAAAATAATAATATATTTTCCCCCAAACTTTCTGTTTGAACTTTTTTTATTCAATTTATTAAAAATATATATGGTCTTTACGTGGAAATATTTCGAGAAAAAGTGTACCAAAGATAACTCTATTGCTAGAAAGATTAAATAGGGCTTCGGGATTATATATTTTTTTTGTGATAATAACAAAGTATTTTTTTTACTTTTTTTAAACAAATGCTTTTAGAGTAAATGGACCTTTCATAATAAAATTTATTGAATGCATGGTTAGCTGTAATTTTGGCAACAAGATTCGAAAACTTTACACTAAATTGACTCTCCAGACTGCAAAAACGTGAATCTTATACTATGGCGCCTTAATCGGCCAATTTTTTACATTCAGAATATTTTGAGTTTGTCCAAATTTTTCAAGTAGGTACCTACTGGATTTTCATCCCAGGGAGATCATTAAACAAGATATATTGTAGGTGTCTCATAGAGACGAAATTATATATATTTTTGTATTTGATTGAGGGGATTGTAAAGGCTTTGGACGTCGCTGGCGCTAATGTTAATTACAACAACAAACGCAAGAAGAAGCATTCGCGTTGCTTTGGATGGACTGAGTATAAACGGCCTAATGTACCTATTTCCCAAAAATATGCCATCGTATCCCTGGACTGGAACGTCTCGCTTTCGTGGGTCCCACTTTTTTGACTGTTTGTTCCACTGTTGTTGAAAATCGTGGTACATCATGGTACGTGGTATATGGGTATTTCTCATCGAATTCCGAAATTTCAGTTTGGATTTCACCAAAATATTTTGTGTTGAGAAAATACTTTTTTATAACAGAAATGCAATATATAACTATATGAGGTTTGTTTAAAAGTAATGGTCTTCCATATTTTTTTTTATAACGTATAAAAAAACGAGTTCCAAAAAATTATAAAATGAGGGAATGACTAACAGATTGAGGAAATGATTTTTAATATTATTATAGTTGAAAACAAATTATAATATATGAAATTATATGATTAGTATTATAGTAAATTATAAAGATACACTTATAAGCTGTAGTATCACATTCTGAGCAAACAAAATGCATTTTTTAAATTTAAATTCATGAAAACAAACTTAAACAGTATTAATCTTTATTAATTAAACTTATTTATATTTATTCAATAAATCTTGTTCTTTAAATGGAGAGAAACTTATGACATAATTTTAGATTAATTAATCTTTATTACATACAGATTTTGACTTTTTAAATAGAATTTTCAATCATTTAGACTAAATTTTACCATCTTAATTAATGGCAGAATCATCCAAACCTGAAAAACTGTAATTCTTTCTCCCTTTGAACTAACTTTGATATTTCTAATTTATGAATTATATCCTCCCAACGATATAATTGTTCGTCTTTAATAGCTGGCTGCTTCGGAATGTCAATCCTTCATACACCTTATCTTCTTCAAAAAAGAAAGAATTTTTACAGGATACTTTTCATTGTTCCATTTAATCAGGGCATAATCGCATTTGACATCTATTACGAGCAGCTACAGACTATGTTCTTTGCTTTAAAGATGGTATAGGATTTTTTGGAGGTAGTTTTTTTGTTACTGTACACTCTACTGTTTTGTTTCCATTGTTTTCGTTTTTGTCTAACTTCTCTAGGACTCATAGTAGTAATTAATTTTAGCTAACCCTTCTCTATTTTCTTTAAATATTTTTACCTTTCCTTGTCCCGTAATTTTTCCAAAGATTCGACATTACTTTTCATTTGTTCTCGCCTTTTCCTTTTCTTTTTTAATTTCATTTCTTTATCACTCAACTACCATTCTTCTTATTGCCATTTTTCTTATTTATAAACCTGTATAAAATTAAAACCCACATAATACTAGTTGAAGGAAAACAATTAATAAATCCAAGTCATTTTTATACAAAGTTATTAAGATATAAAACTGTATAAATCATTCCCTCATACAATCGTCATTCCCTCACTATTAAAATAATGAGGGAATGACGAATTCGAACAAAAGCTTCATAAAACACTGGAAAATAATCTCCAATTGCTTAAGTTTCTTTGTATATGCATTTTACCCCCCAAAACGGATGAAAAAGAATTAAAACATAGTAAAAATATTAATTAATCTTTTATATAAGTACAGTGAGGTAATGACGGACGGAAATGTAATGTCTAAGTAATTTCAACCAAATACTTTTTTGCACATACTCACCGCAGTGTTGAGAACAAACCGCCATATTGACACATTACAAGTGTTACTAGGTCTTAAAAATATAAGGTCTCATTTATAAATCTCGTTCGATACGATCGTAAATCGAATATTCGTAACAGGGTGAGGGAATGATTTTATTTTGCGGGACAGTCACTTAAAATCGATTTTTCGTTTTTGTATTTGACGCAGTGCAATGAAAGTTTTCACATACAATTAACACTATGTTTAGAATATTTTAGCAATATTAATTTAATAAGATTATTGTTGTATTTGAGATGAACAGCTTTTTTACCATACAGTACAACCATAAGGTTGTACTCAGACTAAGGGACAAGGTGAGGGAATGACTTTGAAGGTAATAAATTGACCACATTTTTTTATTTTCTATACAATATCTAATTTTTTTCAAACAATAGTAGTATAGATAGCTTGCATTTAAATAAAAAATATTGCATCGATAATTAATGCATATAACTCAGCACTAATGACTCGGGACTGGAATTTCGGAATTTCGTGAGAATTACCCATATATTAATGTCATTGCGAATAGACCGGAAATACCTGGTCGGTTGCACAGTCCGAAAAACTCAGTGTGGTTTTTGAAGCAATTAATGCTCGTTGTAGAACAAGTCTCTTCTGTGAAGTAAACACGCTATCCATTTTCAAGGTGCACGGCCAAATGTATAACAATAAAAAATGATTGCTTTAAACTACCTTCAAATATTTTTTCGTATTTAATTTATAATTTTTTTAAATTTATAAATTACTGTATAATTAAAATATTAATTTTATAATCATATTCAGTATTTAAATAATATCTTGTTATGTGCTATAATCATAAACAAAAAAGTATTTGGTAATGACAAAAAATATTATTAATAACATTAAATATATTATATATTGCTTTAAGTATTTTTTTAACATTTTGTATGACTTTTTAAATTTCCGAAAACCTGAAATCCGTTTTAATTTGTAACATTCGTTTTCAAATTATATATCCAGAATATTCTCGTGTGATAAATGTATAAGTAATGATTATTTTTACTAAGTGCCCACATCTTTCGTGCAAGGAGCCTCGGAGATACAAGCGTCCTTCTCTCTCCAATGTCCTCAGATTCCCCTTGCCGGAGGGGGAGGGAGATACGGCTGGAGTTCAGCTGCATCCGGGACGCGCCGAGGAAGAGTTCATTCCATTTTTCCGGGGGGTGTGAGGTTTCCCGACTCATGCACTTTATCTTCAGAGTAGCGATTTTTGCATTTTATGAAATTAATATTTTTTCAGGTATCAGAAAAAAGGTTTTTTGGCAATTCTTGCATTAACGAGTTACATTTTTGTGATATTTACATTTATCAAAATCATACACATTAAGCTAATTAGGTCACCGATCATTATTAAGTATACGGAACCAAAATATTATTTGACAATAATCAGTATATTTATTTTTTATATTGATTTAATATAAATTTATACTGAACTTAACTTTGTTCTACCAACACGTTTAGATATTTTGTCACTACTGTAGTTTCGAGAGAAGCAGTCTCTTTTATCGTTAGATGTAACTAATGATAATACCTTGTTGCAATAGTTGTCAACTACACCCGATATAAGAGGGATTGCTCCTCTGACTGTAACACTAAACTATAGTAGTGACAAAATTCTCAACGTGTGTGTAATATAAAGTTTTGTATTGCGCGAATTAAAATAATCAAATTGAAAAATCATTTTCGCTACTGCCGTAGAAATAATAATATGAAATTATATTAAATTATTAAAAATATGCTTTATAATAGTTTTATCAATAAATTATTATTTATGTTCCATTAAAAAAATTGACACGAATTTTTTTAAATTTGTTTCATAAAAAAATTATTTCAAAGGATCATATATTGAGCAACTGATTAGATTATATTGAGAGGAAAGGAAGGCGTGATGAAAATGAAAAAGTGTCACAAAATTCGATATTATCATTCTTTATTTACCTAATTTGGCAGTGTTATAAGAGATGACATTTTCTATTCATTTTAGTGAAAACCACAGATCAACACAACCCGCGAGAGGGCTGATCACTTCACCAGAGGAATGTTTCGTCAAACAAAAACACATTTTACTATTGGAATTTTTATCCGCTCAATAAGACGGACAAGATAGCTCGAGAGAAAGTGGCGAACCGAGAGAAGTTTTCAACCAAAATTATGTGAGAATTTTTCAGGTTCTTCGGCTAAAAGGTTTACGCGTAAAATAGATAGAGACATTTCATAGAAAGTTTTCGATAAATTAAAGTTAATAATGTGAATTTAGAACTTTCGCACTCCTTGCATTGAGCACCCGAGGCACCTACTCGATTAGCCAAAACCTCGAGCCGCTTCTGTTTAGTTTCAATCAAAAACCATCCGCCCAAAAACAGTAATATACCCAGACTAAATACATTATCTGCATGCAGGACCACCCAGGCCTCAAAGATTGCACCCGATAAAATAAATATTTTAATTAATTTAAAACAAAATTTTCTGGAAAAATATCTTACTGCTTTTGGATGAATCCAAACGGATTGATTTGAAATCGTAGTATTTTTGACAATCATCGCATTCGAAATGAAAATAATTTAATTATATTTATTATGTATACATATAAATTGAAAAATAAATGTTTATAACATTGCTTTTTTTATTTTCACATAACAAATTTGCTTAACAAAATATACATAAATATATATACAGCAACTTTATTCTCAAAAGATTCTCGACATTAATCAGAAGAGATTAAAATTGCTGCTACAAAATCATTTTGCACAAAACCATTATAAAATTTGTATTTTTATCTAGATCAGTACGTTTTTATCAATACTTTCATATGAGGGAACATAAATAATATAATTACTTAGTTCACACAAAGAATCCAGCTTTCTTTATAATGTTTCATAAATCAATTTCGCATGATTTCATCAAAGTACTAATATACTGCCTCCTTTAGCAGAGACATGGTCTATAATAAATTTCAATGTCTCAAAATAATTTTTGGTTAATTACTGAAATTTCTCAATGTTTTATTGTATTTTACTACTTATTTCAATCTTGTGTTTATGTATTACGTGTGTTTTTAATAAATACGTAAAGTTCATTATAATTCTCTTAACTTATTTGTTCTGAGTGTAAAATCGGCTAGTTTAGAGAAAAACCTTCTCAAAAAGAAATAGTTCTTTAAATATCCTCACGAAATGACTCTTCTTTATAAGGTACATTATAACTTTTGAACTTGTGACCCTACTTAGGCTATTTAATATTATTGAAGGAAAGTCGAATTATTTTGCACGGTCAGTATTTTATGTAATAAAGAGTATGCGATACAAACCTACAAAATACTGTTGAGCAATAATTTATTAATGTGTATATCGTATACATAATGCTATTTCGAGAAAATATTTAACGTTTTTTTTTTAATTTAGTATATTGAAAAAAGAACTAAATAAATTAGGCTTCGTTATTTTTCAGTGTATCCGACACAATTTTGAATCGATAATCTTGGTTCCATTGAAACGCACGATTGTATTATTTTTCGGTAACAGTATCCTCATATGAACTCTTTTTTGGTGTAAGTATAAGATTTTTGCAGTGTATATGTGTGTATTATATATATATAGTGAACATTCAACTGAAAAATTATATACACTTTAATATAATTAAAATAAAATACAGTTTTTTGTAGACAGATTTCTTGACTTGACTTGACTCGACCTCTTATCTTCATTCATGTATTCAGATTTAATTCTCTTCAAGAATTTAGCATGAGTTTTCTTTTAGGTTTTAAAAGAAATATCAGCTGCAATATTATATTTTCTTAACGTATCCTTCGTAATATATTTTACACATTTATCTAGATTTGTACATAATATATACAAAATGTTTTATCTCATTCAAAAAAGTATTGATAAATACGACAGTTGCTTACCATGGAAAATGAAAATATTAAATAATATTTTCATTTCATCGTCTGCGTCACTCACTCGTTGACACATTGTGATATTTATAAATTTCTTTACCTGCATTCATTATCAGAATACTATTTTGCTAGACGAATAAAAAAATATTCAAAATAATTTATTTTCAAGCGAGAAAATTTATATAGAAATAATAGTATTTTTTTGGCACCACAAACATTAGTCAATGAAGATAAAATGCTAATTAGTGCACCAATTATGAGACGATAGAGGCGGGAAATTATTTTAAAATGAAATAACATAGTAATTTTTAAATCAATACTATATAAAAAATTAAGATTAACACTGGTTTGATTGTATTTTAGAACTATAAATTAATATAACAATGATAAACGTACAATGGATAATTCAAATTCTGCGTGAATTCTGAGAGAGATACTATAAATATTTCATATCACTTCTTTTCAATTTACAGATAATAAATATAACAATATATAGGCATGATTATTAATACTGATGGATGACACAAACACCAAGGGAATGCTCGAAATAAAAAATTATTTCAGTGTTTTATGAGACGTATCTTTATGGTTCCAGTGTTACTGAATACTGTATAAAAGAAAGATTTTTAAACGTATTTAACAATTATGAACACTATCTTCTTACATTACCACTGCCTTAAGATGGCTTCTCCCACACGGTACTCAGTGTCAAGGTGCGGCAATAGTAATACGAGCTTAACTATTTATAAATTGGCACGACTACAAAATCTTTCTCTTTAAAAATCATTCGTTCGTTCTCAAAAACTTTTCACATAACCATTCCATCGTGATTTGGCACAGACAAGTTTGACACAATCATTGTTTAATAACATTTTTCAAATTGAGCTGATGGTGAACGATTAATACAAGTTGTATGATATATTATGACAAAAAAGCTACGTCAATTGTGTATACAATGTGTCGTAGTATGGAAGTAAAGTTAGTTATACAGTTCAAAATATCCCAAGTCATAAATCTTTATTTTTTAACAATATTATTATTTCAATATTAATAAAAAAAACTCCCAACAAATTCTATGACCAAAATTGTTTTCTTTTTCAAATATTACTGTATTTTCAGAACCAAAAGTCATAGCTAATCCACATTATATTATTAGAAGAAAAAATGTCTATATTACAGTTAAAAATGCAGTGGCTTATTAATGCTAACAAAAACGATACACAATGATGGTCTCATCGGTACATCAAATCATATACCTTTTACTTGGGATATTTTGACTCTTCGATTGTATATTTATTTTTATTAATCATTTTTTGAATTTGGTAACCGTCTTCAGCCAAGATCGTAGTCATCTTTTATATTATGCCGTTACCGAACGAGCTTGAGGAACACGTTAACTGTTTAACTCTGTGTTCTTCAATATCAGGTATAATATAAAGACTTGAGACCAAAAATGTTAATACGTGGCTACCAAACCAAAACAATAACAAATACACGAGTATAATGATAGCGTTTATATAGAATTTGTATTGTTTGAATAGAGAATAATATGTTTATCTTTATATAAAAGTATTATTGCAAGTAAAAGTGGTATTTAAAAAAAATGCTGTAATATTTAACCGTGCTCTCAAATTTTTGCTAACCACCTTGTGTCTGTTTTTAGCATCAGTACTTGTAAGTAGTTGTAATTATTCTCCTTCTGAGACATTAAAAAAATATCACAATTGTCGTCCCACGTATGCATTTTGAAAACCTTTCGACAAGCATTCTCCATTATCAGGATTCGTCCCCTCAATTGCCGCCCCGTGACACGCTCGCGAATGCCATGTCAAATTGATTTAATAATCGTATCTAATGTAGACCTACGTGTGACAATCTTCCAATGAAAAGTTTCTTGTTTTCATTATAATATCATGCGTGTATCCTAAATTCCATACTATTAAAATGTTCACATTTGTGTGGTGCTGCCGACGAGTCGGGCTGAAGTTCGTCCGCTAAGAAATGACGACGGTGAGAAATCATTATTCCAAACACGATTATTTAAAGTGCTTCGGAAGAGTCCATTGTGAAGTGAATATTTATTTTAGGATTCCATGAAATCGTAGTCTCTGGATCTATTGGACGGAGATCCTGACTATACATGGTGTCATCGGAGACAGCGGAATAGTATTGCGCGATTCTTCTGACTTATCAGCCATTTGAGATACTCAGAAGAAGCAGCCAAACTGTCCGCTGGAAATGCACCGAAGACGCTCCGGGACGCCGACAGGACCACACGTACCACCCCCACTCAACAAATCTTAAGCGAATAGTTCCATATTTATTCATTTACATGTCATAACAGAAATATCTATACAAAATTTTCATTAATTTGCATTTATTTACTATTTATTTACCTTATATAATCGAATTAGAATAATAAAAAAACCGTGTTTCGACACACATAAAGTACTTATTTGATCGATTGAACATATGAATCGATTGTCAACTCTAAGTAACGTTAATATATTGGAGTTTGTACGGCGAGAGCGGGACACCGGCACTCCGCTCCGCTCACTCTCTCGCATTTCTCTCATTTAAAATCACTAAACATCAGGAAATAAAACATCAACATTGTGTAGCGTTGTGACTAATTAATAATTGAAAATTATGTTCTACTACACAAAATGTTCGGATAAACTCGCGTTTACACTCGACACTCACTTCGGATCGATATGTGCTTACAGAAACATCACACGCACGACAGTTTCAAAATGTTATATTAATTTGGATTTTTAATTATCTACCGTTTTAAATCAATATTATAATAGCAACGGATTCGTTTGTGCATGAGACATCGTCGTACGGCTTTACTGGACCGGCCATATCGTCGGCCCTCGCTGCAGAAGGGCCAGGAAGATCCGCGCGATACGGACCTCTTCCGGGAAGAACGACTGATTGCATTTATCCTAGGTGACTCTAGTACGGAGGTAATCGATACTTAACAACTAAGCGGCTCGCGGCGAGGCTCTCAGAGGCGGTCCTCCTCCTCCTCCTCCTCCGCCTCCTCGGCGCCCTCCTCGTTCTCCTCCTTGTAGCCCGGGTGCTCCGAGATGGCGTAGTAGTTCCCGTTGTAGATCACGCCCAGCTCGCGCAGCGCGTCCCCGCGGATCGTGGCCTTGATGGTCCAGTTGTAGCAGTCGTCGCTCTCCGACTCCCTGTCCAGCCGCTCCACGTCCAGGATCTTGGAGCTGAGCCTCTCCAAGATGATGCCGATATCCTTGATGGTGAGGTGCCGCTTCTGGTCCACGCTGAGCTGGTCGATGAGCAGCAGGAACTTGTCCGAGGTGACCACCTCGTCCTCCAGCACGGTGTTCTCCGTCTCGCTCTCCGAGCTGTCCCCGTTGAGGCGCGCGCCCTCGGCGTCCAGGAAGCGCACGTGGCCCTTGTGCGGCACGCGGCGGCCGTCCGCCAGCGCCGAGGGCTGCGGGGAGGTCTGCGCGGCGTGGCCCTCCTGGATGGGCGAGGTGGCCACGCTCTTGTGCACGGCGATCTTGCGGCCCTCCTCGTGCAGCGCGCAGCAGTGGAAGTCGCACTCGGGCAGGCCGCTGCCGTCCGCGCCGGGCGGCGAGCCGGGCCGCGCCGCGGGCCGGTGCACGTGGCGCGCGCACTCGGCCGTGTGCGCGTGCACGGCGCCCGCCCGGCCCGCGTACGGCGGCTCGTCGTGGTTGATCACGGTGATCTGCGGCCCGCTGGGGTAGCGGCGCTGCTCCTTGTCTAGCGAGGTCTGGATGAGCAGCGAGGGCCGCCGCTCGGGCGCGGGCGCGGGCGCGGGCTTGCGCGAGGGCGACAGGCGCGCTCCGCCCGCCGCAGCACCCTGCCCCTGCCCCTGCGCCGCCCGCTGGTCCCAGTGCAGCACCACCGTGACGCGCCCCTTGTTGTCCATGATCTTCCACGAGGGAGTCTCATCGTGCAACTCTAGCGCGTGGATGGTCTCGCATACGATCTTTGGGATCGCCGAGATAGCTGAAACACGATACAATCATTATTGCCCGCCGTTATTATAGGTGAGGTGAACATTATGGGCCGCCTGTTCCGCGGTATCGAATAACCATTTTTTTCGACGCAAACTTTCCTAAAGCCACTCGCTTCCGTCACCGACGCTCGCGACATTTTGATATTTATGTCTTTTAACATAATATGTCTTTTTTAATCGTGTACAATTTGACAAGGAATAACCAAATAATAAAAGCTCGATTAAGAGAATTCTTTCACTTTTCCAGTTTGAATTTCGAGATATTTACGTAGAAAGTACTCTAACAGTTAAAACATGCGCTGACTAGGCGTCTTATGAGACCGAGATGACTTGCAAGTTACCTATTTTCTGAGTTAGTTTGCTGTGGATTAAAAAATGCCAATAATGTCTCTGCGAACCAGCGAAATTCCGCCTTACGAGGTGTGTTGTATCAAAACAGTGTCTTGAAGAAATTTGCCTAAAGGTAAATTTAAGTAGTACCATAAAGATAAGAAAACTGATGTTTACTTTGGAGATGTCAAGAGCCACCTGTAATGTCACATTACCATGCAATGAAAAATCTACGGATACCGCGGTCCTGGTAAAAGAATAATAACCCGGTGGATTAAATGTTGGGGATGCCCTTTAATAAAATCGTTATTCAGATTTTTTTTATTAATAAATCCTTTTTTACAATTAACAGAGCATAGAGACCTTCCTAATTTGTTTTATTCGCGTGTCAACGTTGGACCATGATGCACCTGTTATATTTGAAAATTCCTCAGATGAAGGACATGGATTCCACTACTTATCCTAGCACTAACTAGAGTCCTCGGCGAGGTTCACTTTAAAGATCATCATCATCATTTGTATACCTACCTGTAAAAATACATTAAAACATTTCTGTCGTCTTGTAAACACATCTCTTAAAGCGTTTCTGAAATGTCCGAGTGTTTACAAAGACATCCCCATTCCCTTCACAACATTTTTTCTGAATATAATAATTTATAATCATATTATATTACTTAGGCCCAGTTGTTTCGATCAAAGTAAGCAGAAATCCTTGGTTAAACTGAGTTTAACCTCAAGGTCAAGCGAAATCTCGCAGAACGAGATATTTCAAACCATTTTCAAACTAAAAATCTGTCAAATATCGGATTAGGGGTGTTGCAATTGTGTAAAATAAAAATCATAGACAAATGCACGCCAAAATAATTTTGCATATGGCATCACATCATTTAAATTTCATTTGACAGCACGCTAATGTTTCGATACATGACGTTCATATCATCAATAATGCTGTTTTACCAAATAAGGACTGGAAATGTCCACAAGAGGAAAGGAGACTAGTGGGCCGCATTACGCAACTAATTGAATGTTTTGTGACTTTGTTCCCGCCTAAATGCGCACTGTCCAACAGATTTTCGAAGTAGTAATTACCAAATCTAGTACCTGGTACCGTTTGTCGTAACTTGATATTTTGTTTGGACATAATAACAAATATATTTCTGATTTTTATGGTGCTCTTCGGCTGACTAAAATGTGGTCTGAGGAGCCATTGCTCTGGTAATGGCTGACCCTATCCGCAGTCCAAGAAACAGTATTCCAAATGCATCCCCTACGCACCTTTCATCGATATAAATGTAAAATTTTCAAAACCCGAGTGAAATAGAAACCTTGAAAAAAAGTATTGTCGACAATGCCCTGCGGTAAAATTCATTTAAAGTTGCGGAAAAATCTTTATTTTGACAAAAAAGTAATGTTCGAGGTCTAAGTAAATTACTTGTCCTGTTAAGGATATACTGTAGAATCAGTCGATCGTCAGAAAAGCCTGTGTCATACTACATAATATCGTACATTTCGATACTTTGTATCTAAAATGTCGAAAAATTAATAAAAATATATTTTATTGACAGATGTCAATTACATCGCGCAGCGCGCATGTGCGTCTCTGACCGAGAGTTTAATCTGAAATTTCCGCTCAGAATTCTCTGACATATTTCGCTTAATCCAAGTTGAAACAACCCGTTTTTGAAAAAAGTACTAAAAATTTGAGTTTAAACTCTACGCTTACTTTGATCGAACTTGAAACAACCGGGCTATAATGTAAGGTGCCAAAAATCAATTTTTCGCTCCTCGTCCAAAAGTACAAAAAATAGTGATGACTAAATGAAGGAAATAAAAGCTATCGATATAATATGGAGTAGAGAATGGTGGCCTCGGTACTGACCAGCCCGGATGACGTCAGCCCCGGTGGGCAGCCAGCGCTGTCCCTGGCGCAGCAGCAGCAGCACGGTGTTGGGCGGCAGCGTCCTCCAGTACTCGCCGTCCTCCACCTGCGTGCCGTCGCTCTCCAGCACCAGCCGCACCGGCTCGCCCGCGCCCACCGACAGCTTCTCCTTACCTGCAAGCAGGGCGACTCCTCCGTGACTATCCCAAACTAATTAGCGTGTGTTGCTCCTAGACTGTCACTACCAAAATAGACAGCGGATGTATGCTCTCTTTATATAATATTTAAGACATTTAAAATGCGGTTAAAGTATTTATTCTCGCATAATTAAATCCCCAATCAACAAAAAGTATTTTTTTGATAGACGTTATTTTTTTTTTAATTTCGTTCCTAACAAATTCTCTTCAAGTAAAAACATATTTTTGTAACAAAGCGCGACTTATTATTAAGGTATTTCACCTTTAAGATTATTTAGTTTGACGTTTTCATCATTGTTTAAGCAAACGTATTATAAGTCAGCCGTGGAGCCTGACCCAGTGGCGAGCAGCGCATACAAGCAAAAAAGCTGTGCATTGGTAATGATTCTGGGAAACAAATATTAATTAAATAATCCTTATCTTAAGAAAAATAATTCGTAATTCGTCCTACGGCTAGAAGTTTTATTTCTGACGTTTCTGTTTAACGTGACGTATTTCCGATTTAAAATTCTAGCCGTAATTCGTCCTACGGCTAGAAGTTTTATTTCCGACTTATCTGTACCTAACTTCAGGTCAATTCTTCATTTATCTCGCCCAAGAAATTTGTTCCATAGATATAGTCAAGTCGAGAAAAAAACCGTGTATTTTTAATGCTGCGAGTTTTGTGTAATAGACAAGTAAATTTAGCGTGCTTCTTTGAAAGGTCCTGTGCCAGGTGAGAACTACGCGCACGTCATTGCAGAAATGTTATTTTTTACAAATCCCACCCAAAATTTTCGGTGTAAATTCTATTTGTCTTTCCTATGGTGAATGTAAATACCATCTATCATATCATAACATATCATAATCTTCTTCTTCTTCTTCTTCTACTTCATCTAGGACTGCGTCCTGTCATTGCTCGGAGCCTGTTCCTGGGATACAGATGTCCAGCTATCTCGCCATCTTTTATGCGGTCTTCCTGGGAGTCTGGTACCAGACGGCAGCTTGTTCGCTGCTATGCTCACTACTCTCTCAGTACAAGCTCTCTCCACATGATCTCTCCAATAACGTCTTCTAGATCTTCCCCATCGGACAATATCCTCGACGTCACAGGTCCTTCGTATTTCGGAGTTCCTCACTCGGTCTCGGATTGTCAGTCCCGCAATGGGTCGGAGAGTCTTCATCTCAGTTATTCTTAGGAGATTTTTTGTTCTGGTAGTGTCAGCCCTTGTCTCGATACCGTACGTCATGATTGGGCGGACACAGGTCTTGTATATCTTCACTTTGCTCTCCTTGAGCATATGTTCGTTTCTCCAGACAGCATTTCTCAAGCATCCAGCAATAGTTGCGGCTTTGTTTGCTTGCTCTCTTACTTCTTCGTAGAGGTCGTTACTGCTGGATATCTCGACACCCAAGTACTTGAAGCTCGTTACTTGCTCTATTATTTTATCGACAATTGCAAGCTCGCATGGTATCGGCAGTTTCGATGTTACCATGCTCTTAGTCTTAGCTACGGAGATTTTCATGTTGAATCTTTGTGAAGACATATGGAATTTGTGCAAAAGTTTTTGAAGATCGTCTTCGGTGTTGGCTATTAATACCGCATCATCAGCATAGCATATTATATCTATCTGTTTGTCTCCCATGTTGTAGCCTAGATTCATTGTTTTGACATCTTCTATTAGCTTATCCATGATGATGTTGAATAAGAAGGGGCTCAAGCTATCTCCCTGTCTGATGCCTACTGCGGCTGGGATTTCTTTCGATAGATCATTGTTTACTTTTATGCGCATTTTGTTGTTAGTATTCAAGTTATGAATAGCCTTGATGATGGGTAGTGGTACATCTTTTTCCGTTAGGATATCTATAACATCTTCTAGAAGCACTCTGTCAAAGGCTTTTGTGAGGTCAACAAAACACATATACGCCGGTTTATTATATTCAATGGATTTTTCCCTTATTTGTCTTACCACGAATATTGCGTCAGTGGTAGACCGGTTTTTTCTGAAACCTTGCTGTTCATCACAATTTTGAATTATGTTCTCCAGTTTTGTTTTTACAATGCTTGTGAAGAGTTTTTGCGATGCGCATAAAAGGGATATTCCTCTATAATTTTCCGGGTTTGTTTTGGAGCCTTTCTTAAAAATAGGGATGGTGATACTCAGTTTCCATTCGTTTGGTATTTCAGATTGCTCTAAGATTTTGTTGAAAAGTTTATTTAATTCTTTCGCTACCTTTATGCCTCCATATTTTATGAGTTCGTTTGGGATTTCATCTATTCCGGGAGATTTTCTATTTTTTAACTTCTTTATGGCTGAAATCACTTCGTTATTGCTCAGGATCACGTTTGATCCTTCGTCATGGCCATCGTCCAGCGTGACAGTTCTCGCTTGGTTAGCACTCCCAAGCAAGTTTTCAAAATAGTTTTCCCACTCAGTTATAGATATTTTATTTGTTTGTATGTATTCATTTATAGGCTTTTTTTGTTTTCTAAGCATGTTCCATACCCTTCGCTGTGCTCCGTAAAGATCTCTCTCCATGTCTCTGGTAAATTTTAGCCAGTATTCCTTCTTTATTTTATCTATTTCAGCATTGACCCTGTTTCGTACGGATTTATACTTTCTGTATTCTTCTGATGTGGGGTTGCTTCTATACATTAGATAACTATCCCTCTTTTCCCTTGCTAGGTTTTTTACATTCTCATTATACCATGGTCTCTTATTAGGTTCAGCATTCACATTTACTCTTTTTCTTCCTAGGGCCTCATCTGCAGCATTGTTGATGTTAGTTTTAATCTTTTGCCAAGCATCTTCTACGCTGTCACTTTCGGTCACCCCATTTTGATTCATTTTATCGGTCACTCTGTTGACATAAAGTCCTCTTGTGCTATCATTCTCCATTGATTGTAGATTGAGTTTTGAGATGTATTTAGGTTCCTTGCGTCTTCTCTTTGGTCGCTTCAGTTTCATTTTGCAGAGAACTAGATGATGATCGGAACCTATATTTGCCGAGGATAGTACTCTGACATCATTTATTGTAGAGGGATGGATATTTCTATTCGTTATTATGTAGTCGATTACGGATTTATCTCCCCTTGTGTTTTCAAATGTGTATTTATGCTGCGTGTTATGTGGGAAATATGTATTGCATATTCTCATTTCGTTTCGCGCACATACATCTATCAGCATTTCGCCGTTTTGATTTAAAGCAGATTCGTTGAATCTTTGTTTGGTGTCTGCTAGAATTGTGTTTCCAATCCTGGCGTTAAAATCACCCAGCATAATGATATCGTAAAATGTTTGATTTATTTTTGTGAAAAGAAACGTATATCTGAAATTAGTATTGTTCCCGATTTAATTATATATAAATCGTCTTCGAAATATATTGAATTTTTTTGCCGTATTACCTATACCTATATAAAATATTTATTTATTTAGGAAGTATTGTTTACAATACTTCTTTTATAGTGCAGTTATTTTTGTGGATTGAAGCTACTCAAAATAGTTCATTATATACAGTTAATTTTTTTTTAAATAACCCTTATAGGTATATGCGTATATATATTTTTTTAATATAGGTATGTAGTAGGTCACAGCATAACCTTAGTTTACACCCACTGCACGCCACTGGCCTGACCGCATACCGAGAAATGTGTAGTACTTAGTTAGTTAGTACATATGAATCTGTGCTGTACAACTGGCAAAAAGGGTTGGAAGCAAATATACAGGGTGTCCCGTATCTCGACGTCAAGCCGAAATCGGGTGACAGGCCAAGTCATAATAGTTATCAGAAAAATATTTAAAAATAATAAAAAAAAAACAGCCAGTTAAAACTGGGCAATGTATTGATTTTGAATACTTGGTTTGGCCAAAAAGTACCATTTTCTTCCAAGCTGGAGCTTTGAATTTTGGACAAAAGTCTACAGAAACATTATTCAGGATTACATAATAATAGAAAAAATGAAGAAAAACAAAGATTTTTAGCAACAGGAGTGAAAAGACCGTCACAGGGTGTAGATTTTTTTTAAATGCTTATAATTTTGAAAACATACGACATAGATTTTTTATTATGACTTGGCCTATCACCCGATTTCGGCTTGACGTCGAGATACGGAACACCCTGTATATCGCACATAACTTAGATAATTTCCGTACACCAAAATAAAATTACAGAAAATTAATACAAAAATGAACTATTTTTAATGTTTAAACATTTTCATTACTAATATTGAAAATGTTATTTTTTGTAGACCAGATTTTTTTCTATCGGTGAATAGTGAATTAATAATACACTTGAAACGGGGTGGTTTGTTTCAAACTATGAATGCAAGTGACAAAGGCGTGGAAATAACTGAAAAGTTTATTTTTACAACAATTTATTAATGGTCAGTAAAACACAAATGTACATACGTAGCAGAAAAGAACACAGAAATATAGACAGTCGAAAAATAAAAGAGCACACAGAATATAAAATACAATTAGCACAAGCACTTAGGTCTCTGGCGTAGTCACAAAATAATAATTAAGGCGGAATTCTGGATCTCACTTCACAGATTCGGCGGAGGCTCTTGCCGAAAAGAACTCGACAGCAAGAACGATGGCGAAGAGACTTCTCGGAGATATACACAGGACGAGACTCGAGCTTCACATAAGCTCGACTTGATACGGCCCGGCAGGGGAACACTCGACTGCGGCGGCGATATCGCTTCCTAGGTTCGCCAGGAATCCCTCCCGGACACCTCTTAGTAAGGCGAGGACTGTTGGAGCCTTCCGAACAGTGTATTCTGGCTGGAAGTATAAGCGTATCGCTTTTATACCCTTTTGGCGACGGTGGGGATGGATTAGCAAACAACTATTTATTTGCTGTTGCTAGGCGGAGCTCCCGGCAGTAAAATTCGCTGAAAATGTGCCGCTTTGGGAAGCTTGATAATTTTGCAGGCGTGCGGCCAGGTTTAATGGCTTCCAAGAAATAGCCACAGGTACGGGATTTTAGATTAGTCACAGGTGCACATATCACACTTATTTTTATTTATGAATGAAATGGACGCGCATTAGATAAGCGGTAATCGCAAATTCTACTATTTACTATGGGGAATAAAAATTAGCGGTCCAGTTGAAAAGAGACAGCAACGGCCCGACGCACAGAAGGGCTTAACTTACTTTAATACATAATACCATGAGCATTGAAAATCATATTTAGGTACTTCTGTATTCCAATACGAAAAAAACTAAAACAATGAAAAAACCATTTACGACCTATGGAATTTTAAACAAGGTCCTAAAATACATTTAAAGTCTTCAAAAAATAACTTATTGCATATCCTTCTTTCTGGTTCTAGTTTGACCAATTTCTCTTTATTTTTTCTGAACAATATGAAGTAGTGATACGTCCTAAATTAAGCTTGGTGGTCAAAGCACCGTCTTCGGAAAGGAGGTGACCCGAGTTCGAATCCCGGTAGTAGCCAAATATTTTTTCGTGAATTAGATTTTTCTGTATGTCTTTCTATTTGATTAATTAATTTGCCCAATTTTTTTGTTTGATTTCTATTTATAACAATTTACGAGAAACCGTAAAAAATTCAAAGTAATTCTTATGCATTAAGACATGCGCAGTGGGGGTCCTGTAGCGGTAAGAATGGTGCAACGAAACTGAACGCCATCTTAGAGGGTGCGCGAAAAACAACAAAAATCTGGATATCCTGCGCGTCAAATCTTGAACAAGTCGTGTATTAAACAATTCTAACCCTTATTTATGCGTCAGAAAAGACTATCCAGTTCACAATTTTTTAAATCGAGAATTGCAGATTGCAGAATTGCAGAATCTGATTTAATTAATAAAACTACCATTGTTAATATGATAAAGATGCTAATATAATAATCATAAAAAAAATATGTACTTAAGTATTATTCATTCTAAACTGTACCGACATTTTCAAGGATCTCACCCCTGTGTATATATTATATAAATCAATTTCAATTTATGTATGTTTATTACCCATATCATGCATTTGAATTAAAGAGATTCGGGCTATATATATATAAAGAAACCCGTGTTTCCCTAACCGCCAAGTTTTCTCCACAACCAGCCACAATCACCCACCAGTGTTTATGGTGGTGGATAGCCCTTGGTGTCACATCGAAAATATGCGAGTTTGGTGGAGGTGGCTTTGGGTGGGGGTGAGTGACGAAAATGTGCTTTCTAGCACAGTTTTGTTATGGGAGGGCCGCAAATGCTTCAGATTGTTTCAAAACAGGCGCGCCGACTGCGTCGGTGAGTCTAGGAGGTTCTGGAAAAACCTTCTCTAGAAAGTTCTGAAGGAGAAGGTTCTAGAAAATTCCCGAAAGTTCTATAAGGTTCTAAACTGAGTGGCGGAATGTGTCGATTTGTCTAAAAGGTTCCTGTACATTCGACAAATTTCTTGAAAGTTATGGAAGGAGAATGTTCTAGAAGGTTCGCGAAAGTTCTATGATGATCCAAACAGTGTACTAAAAATCTACGCGTGAGAAGCCGCGCGGGCACAACTAGTATACTATAATTGAATGTTTGAAATTGTTGGTCTCTTTCAATAAATAATATGAAATGATTAGATTTTTTGCATAGATGGATTGTATATTATTTGAAAAATTACCTCTGTGAATAAGCTCCTCGAAACTGGTAACGACGAGGCCTTTACGTACATTTCTCGAACTGTCCCATATTTTAAAAGGCCTCTTTCCTCTCGCCTCCTTTAAAACAAACAACACAAAAACATTTTTAATTTGAATATAATATTGTGAATATAAAAAAATAGTCTAAAAAAGAGTTAAAAATTGAAATAATTTTCAGGTGTATTCTAGTGTAATGTTAATAATTCGGAAGGATCTCATATAAACATATAAAGGATATTGATATGAACTCCAATCAAAAATATAGGTATCTCATTATCAATAGTATTAAATCTGTATAAATTATGGGAATGAAAACCTTTGGACTGCAGGTGGCGATAATAAAAATATAACTTACATACGAAACAAGTAAACATTCTGAAGTGGCGTCGATGTACCTACGTAATTTCAAGTGAATTTAATGCTCAATGTTCATCTAAATCACTCGAAATGACGAAGTGAGAAGAATGACCGCCACGTCTTTTCTTATTTCATGGATTGTAACTTCATGGTGCAGAGACTCGTTCAATGTTTCCATATTTTATAAGACTAACTAACGTATTATGTTATTCAAAAAAACTTTACTCTACATAAATACGCAAAGTAAAACAAGACACATATACTATTTCAAGATATGAGAGGGGAAGGCTATTATGGAATCATTTTTTATTTTTTTTTAAGTATTTTCTAACTGGATTGCATTTGAAATTCCGTTAGAGATTGATGTTCTAATAACCATAGCTTTATAATCTAAAAAAATAATGTATTTGACATATTCCCTTTCTAAGTAGGACATTCAATAATATTAACCCCAATAAATTCGTGCTCAATCTAGACACAGTTACAATCCGCAATTTTATCTTTGACTACATAATATCTATTAAATCAAATTATATATCTTATATACCGCTAAAAATAACACTTTCCTATTTTCACGCACCATAATGCCAAAGCGCCCGTGGAAAATAAATTTATTAGGATAGTGCTTTACAGATTGCAAATACGAATAAAAGTAGGCGTAGGCTGTTTATATTAAATAAACTTCATTATATTTTAGATACATATAGGCTGACTTTTTATCTAAGACCACGGAACCAAGATTTTATTTGTTTCTTTCTTACAAAAACACACGACGCCGAACATAACTATTTCACATTCTAATCTATATAAATAAAAATGAATCGCTAAATGTGTTGCTAAGCGCAAAACTTGAGAACGAATGGATCAATTCGGATAAAAAAATTCTAATATTCGTTGAAGTCCGAGGAAGTTTCTTATGAAGAGAAAAATTGGAAAACGGAAAAACGTAAAAACCACATTTTTCTTTACAAAAATACAAACTTTAGTAGAGAAAGCTTGATACACAATACTTCGATATCTAATTGTGTAGTCGAGTTTCAAATTTAAAACAAGAAATTTACAACGAGGCGTTAATATCAATTGAGGACATATGTGCTTGATGATGTCAAACAAAGTATGCCGCAGTCGCCCGATGCACGACTCTATTAATCGAGAGTTGCAACGCGAAAACCTGTGTATGATATCGAGCGGTGAAAAAATTACTGAACTACCCCATTCTAAAGGGAAAGTATAAAGGAGAAGACTTTTGATACCACGCACCCCAATGATTCCGACTGACATACCATTTGAATTTAAACAACTACAGTTTCCAGTGCCTTTTGGTTTCGCTATGTCCATAAATAAATCCCAGGGACAGTCATTGAGTGTTTGAGGCATTAATATTAAAAACCTATGTTTCTCGCATGGCCAATTGTATGTTGCCTGTTCCGTGTTGGAAAACCACGTCAGTTGTGTATGTTTACGCGCCAGGTAATCAAACAGAAAATATCATGTATCGTAAAGCATTACAGTGAAAATATCATTTAACATAATATTATTAAAGAATTGCAGTGTAGAAAATAGAAAACTGAATTTTGTAAGTAGTTGTTCTTTATGATTATGACATTAAAAATACATAGAAAAGAATATTAACATTATGCAAATTTAGTGTTGATATTACTTATTAATGATACATTTGTGGCTGTATAGTATCATAAAATTATCTGATCTGGTGATCGTTACTGAATACTAAAGATGTCATCACGACACGTACACTTTATAAGCGACGCCATCACCCGAACTTGACCAGAACAGTTAAATTTGTGGCACTGTAAGGAGTTTTTCTAAGTTATTATTTTGTCTAGACTAGATTTTTATAAGTAGGTAATCGGGCCTGCTACACGCTTGATTTGACAAAAGTTATTAGACTGTTTGACAGAACAGAACGCCGTGTGTCGGGTCAGCTAGTTCTGAAAATGAAAAATCAATATCTTGAAAGTACAAATTTAATTTTTTTATGGAGTGATGACTTTTTTATTATTACATATAATACACAGTATATTACAGTTTTTTAATGCATATTATCTTTATTTTATTTTACAAAATCCATAGATACGTAGGGTCCACAGGTTAACTCAAATCAAGCAGCAGATTATATGATCAACGCTAGAGACATTCACTTTGCAAGTTTGAACTTCGAGGCATTCCATGACTTGATCGTGCTCTTGACGAATCTAATATTTCTAACGAATCTAACGAAAAACAAGTAAACATAAATTACGTAAATTTTGTTAGAGTGAAAAGTTGTAACAGAGAAGGACGAGAATATATCTTCTTCTCTTCTCAAATTAATTATAAGCCATCATCTGTCAGTGCAGAAAACTTCACACATCGATTGTGTTGTTGAAAATAACGTGATTTATTACCGCCAAACATTTGTTAATATTATTCATTTGTCATCTGTCAAAATTTGTGTCATGACTCTCGACTAAAAAGATGGATAATATATAAAATACATAATATGTAAAAATTTCGAATCGATAATTAGAATTAGAATCGAGAAGCTGAAGAAATTCGACTGATCATCGCCAATTCCCAAGTTAAGTAGTTCAAACTTTTCTTCAGGTTCAGAATTAAGTTTTTTTTTGTTGAGAACATCTCAGCAGAATGTAGGTGTATGCTAGACTACATTTTTGGGACAATAACTTAATAAGATGCTTTGTTCTAATGTAAAACTATTAAACACTATTTACAATAATTAAGAAAATATAAACACTATTTACAATAATTAAGAAAATATAAGCAATAAATGAAAAACCGGACATTGTCTCTCGCCGCAGCATCCAGCAGACTGAACCATAAGTTCACATAATTTGACCTTTTTTTTAAAGCAGTAAATAACGTATTTTTGTAAAAATGGTGGTTGAAGCCTCAAAATGCGTGAGTGAATACAATATTTAAAAAATTATTTTAAAATCAAGTCTCGAAAATGTAACTATATACACTTACATATACCTAAAATTGTCAATACTAGCAGGAAGAACCTTACTACTAGGCCCTGCGGGCAGCTATTTTGCAGCAAACACAATTGTTTACTTACGCCTACGTCAGTCGCTTCGCGGCCAATTGTATCTGGCGAATTTCCATTTTTGCTATTGTGGCGCTTCGCGGCCAATTTTATCTCGAAAATTTCCATTATTGCTATTGTGGCCGCTGCGCGGCCAATTGTGTTTGCTGTACAGCAAACACAATTTTTTACCTATGCCTACGTCAACCGCTTCGCGGCCGATTGTATCTGGCAAATTTCCACTTTTAATTACGGGTAGTTTAGATATAATTAAAATACAGTATTTATTTAGTATTTCTAACCGATAATAAATCAAAGCGGGGTTTTAAAATTAATATTTTGAACATGCTTTGAATTGTCAAATTAACACTCTTTGCCATCATATTAAAAAATGTGGTCCATTCCAAATTCTGAACATTTTTTTTTCGTATTTATCAGGATATTTATGCACCTCGTGCGTAAAAAAAACTGCCAGGATTCGAACCTGGAATCTTCTGATCCGTAGTCAGACGCGTTATCCGTTGCGCCACACGACCCGATGGGCACCATGGCAAAATTATTGTATACAAATAGAAATCATCATACGGAGACAGAAACAAACAACATTGGTTAGCGTAATTAATATATAGATTCAACATTTCTTAATTATTTCAATACAATACAATACAATCTTCAAATTTTTTTCTTTGCAGTCGACCGGTTGAGAGAACAAAAAAAGTGCGCGAAAGCAGAATGGGTCTTGTTGACTGGTTAACACATAAGGAAGCAGGCACATACAGGAAGCAGAACCCTGTGGGGTATTGGGCCCCTGACTCTACAAGAACAAGGAGATGAAGATGACGATGATGAATATTCAGTTTATTACTTTTATGTTAGTATAAAGATTCTATCTATGTTATCGTCCTAAAAAATGTAATCCAGCCTATACATTCTGATATAAATATATAATAAAACCCACATTTTCGTAAAAAAGAACGCTAAAATATGAATTTGCGTTGAATATGTCATCTTAATTTAAATTCGTAAAATTAATTTATACTAGAATGTTAAAATACTTTATCTAAATAAGAAACTGTTTTACAGACAGGTAATTTTTTTTAACTCTTCGAAATTTTGTTGAGAATGCAATTGTAATAACAATACTAAATGCATTTATTTGTTTCATTCTATTATTATACATTTATTCCAAATAAAAAGTAACACAGACTAGTGCTCTAGAGCTAGTTGATTGGCGACATGCAACAGGAAAAAACACAAGAAAATTGTATTTAACAAAAACTTTCATATAATATTTTATCATAATTTACTTTCTAAACCAATACAAATATGCATTTTTAAAATTAAATACTATCCATCTCAAATTTTACATAATTTTTTAGGAGCCTACGCAAAACATAGACACCATCCCTTCTCCTCTTAGCCACCCGTACATATTAATGTTGCTATAAATGTTGTATTGTGTTTATATTAATATAAATGTGTTTTGTATTGAATGATTTCTATTTGTACGCCTCTTGATGATCTAAACTAAATTTTGTAATGGTATTCTTTAGGTCCCTGCGCAAATCATAGGCGCTATCCCTGCTTCATTATAATCCTGAATCCCAGGCAACGCCAGATACGGACTGCCAGTAAAATATATTATTTGCATATATTGTTGATATAATACATACTAGCTGAAAGAAAATGTTTTCCAAGGGTAAAAATTTATTACTTATTTTCCTTATTTTTATTATTCATTTTTCATCTTATGTTTTTTTTAAATTTAATATTATAACAACAATTCCCCCTCTTCGAAAACCAAAACTAATTTCTCTTTGAAAAAGTCTGCTCTGATACATACAGATGTTTAAAATTAAAAGAATTTATAATATGTCATAACTACGTTTAAAATAAATAATTAGTTAGTACCTATCTAAATGGAGTCATATTTTGACTTTGCAGTTGCTTCTTGATTGTGTATATAAAAAAGTATCTTACTTTATAAAATAATCATTACTATAATTATTATTTATATCTATTCCTTTTGGATGTATCTACTTATACAATGTATAACAAAGCCACCGTCTTTAAAGTAGGAGATTTGTCTATTAAAAAAAGGTACCCGTTAATACCAGGTATTAATTAATATATGTTTAATGTAAAAAATTCAGCCGAATACATGATACATTTTCACGTTTAATAATTTTGTTTTAAAATTGTACGATATGTACATGTGTAGGTAAGCATATGAAATTCAAATACAAAAAGATATATTCTAATCTGTTAATTATCCAAATAATACGATAAGCGAGCGAGATTCTTCCGATGGAAGGATTGTTTCTGTTATTTGTAGCCGCAAATGGGAAGGTTCGAGATTGTATCTTCGGGGTTGAAGACACCGATGCACCGGTCGGGGTTGTGGTGCGCGCCCGTGATCGATCCTCTGCAGTGTGCGGTGCCGCGCCCGAGCGCACACGTGGCCCGCCTGGCCCGCCTCGCCCTTCGCCGGCCCCTACCGAGGGATCTTTTAAACGCCGCCCGAGGAGAAGGTGTTTTCATTCATTCGGCGCGTGAATCGCTCGTTTGACGTACAATTATCTATAGTGTGGCTGCTTTGAAGTCATTTCGGCTAGGTAATCAAGAGGTACACGCGATATCGTGTCATATTTTAACTCTCAAAATGATTTGACACTACTCTTAATGATTGACTTAATACCTGCGAGTCTAGAAATTTTAATGTAGAACCGACAATATCTTATACATCACAGGTATTTTTACTTACATTGACAGTAATAATGCTCTACGAAGTGGAAAGAGAATCGACAATTTTCTTTTAATTATTCGATACGTCTTAGGTACTTATTGAATCAAAATATTTCAGTGGAAAAACGATTTGTTTGGGTAGTAATCTAAAAAACATTTTGTTTACATAAAATTTTGCTCATCTTCTAAAGCAGTAAGTAGTATTGTGAAACACAGGTTGTAAGTGTAAAGTCATTGTACTGTCAAATCTACTTTTAATAAAATTATATAATTTTATTTATAAAAAATATCGTTATACTTGATAAATAAAAATAATTGATAAAACTGCAAATTATATCCGTTTGCTCTGTGTATAGGCAATTTGTCTAACATTAATTTCATGTCTTGTAGTTTCATTGAAGTCATCAAGTTGTCGGATCTATGTATAAAAATGATAAGAACTATTATTGCGATTAGTGGATACATCAAATAGGCTATTTCAAGCTCGTAACATAATATTTACTATATAGGTATGTACCTATATTATATACTACAGCTCTTTCCTAGCTAGGTACAATTTTAAAATACCAATAATTTTAAAATAAAGATAATTAGAAAAACAGTTTCGCTCATAAAATATTTGTTGGTATTTTTTTCACCAAACATTACTATTTGAAATACAAACAACATTACATTTTATTCAAGAGATAATTATAAATAATAACTGGAAATTATTATATATTTATTAAAAGAAAAAGCAAATTAATAAACACTATTGAACCTTATCACCATAAAAATATACATATACAACAATTACAATATTTATCTCCATTCAAACCCCATTAATTTTATTTATAAATTTGATTCAAAATGCTAAAATGCTCCACGGAGCGTCTTCAGTTAAAATAGCCAACACAAATTACAAATTGTAAGCATGAATCAAAAACACACGGATTTCATAGCGTAAGTACGGAGAGCTTTCATCAAATTGATTAAAATAACATCAAAAACTCGTATATCGCAAAAATATAATTTCCAAATCCATCCTTACCGAAATCAACCCCGACGTCTTTCGTTACACCGCCGCATATTTTTCACAAAAACTCACGAAAAATGAAAGGAAAGACATGATTTGTTTATATCAGGACACTTTTACCATATTTCTTATCCGATTTCAATGATTAAATTTGTGAAAAATCTCGAATCTCGAAAGATTCAAAGAAAAATGTTAACCGAGTGCACAGGCCATCCCTGGCAGTGCCCGCGCAGACCAACATGGCCGCGGCGCTCCCCGCGCGCCTGCGCAACCGGCATGCGGCCAACTTCATACCTATCATGGCCCACTTTCATCACGTTTTTATGCGGATCAAATTATCTTCAAACGCATTCGAAATGTGGCAAATCATAATAGCGACGTTACAACGAGACGCTTAGAGTCGGAGCGCGAGATTTTAAAAAATATATTCGGCACATTTTTAAATTAGACTTTTTTATTTTAAGACGGACGGAACCTTCGCAAAAATATTATTCAAAATAAATAAGTTTTTAAAAATCATTTATCAGTAATAAAAAATAAAAATGCATCCGGTCAGACCGCGAGCGCATCGAATCGGAGTAGGTTACTTCCAGAACTGACCTAGATAACTCGGCGAGCAATTAAGAATTTTCACTCGCGACTATTTTCGCAATCCGAAATACCCGAATCTCGGCGGACTTTCGAGCGGACTACGCGGGGATGCGGGCCACGAGCCGCCGCGCCGCGACTTCCATTCGAAGCGGTACTCTCGGTTACACCTACCTCGAAATCATCGTGAAGTCTCATAGTCGGCGCTCGCGGCTAGCACCTCACGCGAACCGGCGGGACCCGCGGGACATGGTCGCGCTGCCGGCCGCCCGGAGGCGTTCCGAAGCCGACTCGGGCGGGGATTCCAAAACCAAAACACGCGGCCGATCGCGCGGCGGCCGCTCGGAGACGCCTTCCGAATTCAAATCGGAATCGTTCGAAACTCGCGTCGCTCGCGTTATAAGGCGGACTGCGGCGAGAAGCTGGCCAGTTCGGCGGTCCCGCCCACGGCCGTCGCAAGTGGCGACCGTCGCGCGCGCGCCCGCCCGCCGCTCTGCGCCTGCCGCCGGCCGGGGGGCGGGTGGCGGGCGGCGGGGTGAGGGGGGAGCGGCCCCGTGACCCGGTCTCGGGCCCCGCCCGCCTCAGGTGCCGGGTTTGTTTACGCGCCAACGTTTGGAAAGCGCCGTCGTAGGCGACGTTATCACCGCTCAAGTACTCGCGAGTAAATTTTTTTTGCGAAGTAACGAATGCGACCACTAAAATATGATTAAGTAGATTGCCGGCACCAAAACTGAACGTAAAAAATACGCGATCATTATTTACACCGTTACGCAACAACTGTATAGAACAACTGTATAGAACAGTCTACCCGAGAAAGGTACTAGAAAGGTAGAGATAGAATTAGATGTTATTAGACTTTATTACTTACCCGGATAAAAGTATTACACGGCATCCTCGAGCGCTACTGTAAACCCGATTGTCCCGCATGATGATGATAACGGCGCATTAGCCGCCGTGATTCAAAAATAGGACATTATCCCCCCGCTACTGTTTCTCCTCGACAGAAAGAGGCGAAGATTGTGTCGAGACCGGCCGAGCGCTCTCTACCGAACGAGACCGGCCGAGCGCTCTCTACCGAACGACACCGGCCGAGCGCTCTCTACCGAACGAGACCGGCCGAGCGCTCTCTACCGAACGAGACCGGCCGAGCGCTCTCTACCGAACGAGACCGGCCGAGCGCTCTCTACCGAACGCGTCCCCGCCGACAACCGTAGCGAAACCGCTGATTCGGAGAATCACCAAACTTTGCCAAAGACAACATCCTGGATATAACAAACTGAATATTTGCCGCTCGTAAAATAAACATATTATAGAGAGCTCAATTGCCTCAATTTAGTATCCCAGTAAGACACGCTATATGTAGTAGCTAAAACATCGGGGAGTTTTCTTCATCAAATTTTGATTAGAAAATTTTCTTTACTCTTTGGATGAAATGTCGACAGTTACGGAGATAAGTGACATCAAAGTTTACATTTTTTTCTAAATATTTCTGACTTATTTTCTATACAAAGTTGGAGTATAACTACAGTAACTTATATGGAATATTAAGATTTCTTTCGCTTTTAATACAAGTCGAATAAAATGACAAAACCCTTACAAAAAATATATTTTAATTTCTTTAGAATTTTCGTCATTTTATTTGGCTTGTATCAAAGCGAATAAATTTTTAACATTCCATAACTTTGATGTCGCTTACCTCCTTCATTAAACTTCGACATTTCACGCAAAGTGTAAGTAATATTTTCTATTGCTATGAGACACCCTATATATGTTTTTATTTATTTACTTATTTATGGTAATTATTTAGTTCCATACATGTGTTGTGTGGGTTAATACATGATTTCAGTCAAACATATTGCATTGCATAATCTAGTCATCTAAAAGTTTTTATAAAAAATGTTTGCACTTCTGTTTAAACTTCTTTATATTCACTGTGTTTTGAATTGTTTTTGGCAGGCTATCGAAGATTTTAAGACCTCTGTACATCAGACAATTTTGTGAGGTGTTTTTCTTTTTCCTCTGAAGCCTCATGCTGTAGCCTCCTCTTGTATCGTATGAATGAAAATCCTTATTTAGTTTCATTCTGTTATCTTAGTATCTGGGTAATAGTATTTTAATTTAAAACATTGTATTTTATTCTTTGATTTGCTGTTTCTAATTTTAGGTCATTCAACATTTTTGTTATTTTTGTTCTTCTATTACACTTCAATATTATACGCATTGCTTTGTTTTGTACTACTAGAAGTTTCTTTAGCATCCCCTCTTTGCTTATAAAGCATATATATTTATATACAACTTATAAAGCTTATAAAGCAATATATATACATAGGTATATTGGAACAATAATCAATGTGCGGGAGAATCATAGCATTGAATATTAATAAATTTGTATTTTAAGTTATATACGTATCTTCTTATTCTTCCAAGTTGAGACATTTTTTTGCAATTTTCTTCACAATATATTCAGTATTTTTTGTAAATGTTAGTTTTCAATCTATAATTACACCTAGGTATTTTATACTGTCTAAATTTTCTTATGTCTCATTTTCTAGTTTCACTTTATATTTTGTTGTTCTTTTTTTTTGCTTTCAATTATTATACATTTTGTTTTTTAAACATTTAATTTAAGTTTATTGAATTGAAGACATTTTGATTTTTCCTCCAGTTCTTTATTTATGTTATAGATCACTGTTTCCAGGTCACTATCCTCTATGTATACTAAAGCGTCGTCTGGTCGTCTGCAAATAATCTTATTTTATGTACACATGATACAATATAATTGTATTGATGTGTAGCTAAATATATTAGCTCTTCCCCGTCTCTTCATTTTAGAGTAATCACAGCAAATACGCGAAATGATCCATGGTGAGTGGCTGCTCATTTTATTCAGTATACATAAACATCAAATATACGTTTTACACTTTTTATAAATTCACATTTTCGAAAAGCTTTAACAAGCTAGAAGTGAGGCGCGAAACTTAGTGCATATACAGTGGATCACGACAGACAAAAGAGTCTCATAGAAGCATAATTCCAGTTTCAATCCAATATTCTGTTTGTCTCGGATTGTCACAGATTGTCTCGAGACGAAAATCTCATCATACAACACATTACCCTTCCAGGTTTCCAAGTACCTACGTAATAGACATTATTTAAAGTATGCGTTATGATATGTAAAGCTTCAAAAGTAAAAAAAAAAAAACATTTTTACAGGAGAGCAAAAACAAATTTTACTATTTTATAAATTTAAAGGCAGAATTTGTCGTAAGGCCATCGTTTTTTTTTTTAATTCACAAAAATTTAATTGATACTCTTATGGATGAAATTTACACGTGTTATTGCGAAGGAGACGCAAATTTTACTGTTAACCGCGTGAAACAACGTACAAGACTGGGGACCCAGCTGGTGACACTATCGGCCGTTCGCGGAGAAGGGGTGAACTTATCTTTAATAAGGTACTCATAGGGCGTACTTGCTTGCATGCTTTACTTTTCCGAAATAAAACACAAATAAGAAAATTAATTTTCTACACTTTTTTTAAAGTGTCTCATTTAAGTGTCGAGCAAGGTGTACTTTTCACAATACAAATGCAAACACTGAAAACTTGGGATATGTCGCAAGACGCCGCGTGCAATGTAGTCCAGGCGCCGGAGGTAGGTAGTTGAGTATGCAAAATATGAGGACCGCATTCTGACAATTGATTCAAGTTCAGAAAAGCCTATAGATTAACAATATGAATGTTGCCAGAAACCCAGGTGGTCCAATTTTAAGTAGCAAGTAAATCGATTGAGTACATGCTATTGAGCTATTTTAATAATTATATTAGTGTCATTATTTGGGTTTTTATAATAATTAAAGATAATAATAGGTTGTGAAATAAAATTAAAATATAAATAATTGATTAAAAATCATAAATCGTAGTTAAAAAAATATTTAATGACAAAAAACAAATTAAATGATATAGCCCAGGCGCCAGAGATACTTGAGTATGCAAAATATGAGGACCGGCAACTATGTTATCAGCTTCTTATATCTAAGACCAAATAACAAAAACTGGATGTTGTCAGCAGCTTTATCGGTTCCTTTCCCTTTTTCCCTAATTAAATAGCCCGCCCCCAAGCGTCAGAGTGCAAAGCGTACCTAGCCCTTTAATATTTTTGTGCAACAGTAGGACAAAAACCATTGTGAGTAACGTATATTTTTTCGTGTTTGTAAAATAGCATTTGAGGTTTCTTGTTTTTGAGTGATAAATTAATAACTGTTTTATTAAAATACGTCACTACAAATGACAAATGTGAAAAGAAAAAGATCGAACGAGTTATCGTGTTTGTTTTGTGATAAAGCAGGTGACTTGGTTAAGGAACCGAAGCCACAATCATATATAAGTATTCAAAAAGCAACAGATTGAAGAAAAGATGACATAAGTAAAAAGTTACAAAATAATCCAGAGTTCGCAGCACTAGAATATTCATGGCGTCAATTTTGTATGGCGAGTTATTTTTATTTTATTTTATTTCTATGGTTTACACCTATTACAATAAAATAAGAAACTTATATATATCTAGCAGGGTTATGTAAGTGAAGAAAAATAAGACAATGAAAAATATCATTGCATAAACAGCCAGATATGTTTACTTTCATTGCAGAACAAGGTAATGCAGGTAGAGAAGTTAGTAGCAAAAATATTCGCCAATCATTAAGAAATAAAACGAAAGGAAGGTACATTTAATGCAGTGAGCCCCGACTTAGTACTAGAGCAGGCTCAAAATCGATCTTCAGCAATTACTGGAGGCTTGACTGATATAACCAAAAATAAAGACGCGATGCATAGATGGGTGCTTCTTTATCCGTTTAAAAACAGCATTACGAGGCTCTTCGTTCATATTTGAATTTACAATCGGACTCTACAAGTGACATCAAGTGATGGTCAAAGGGAGACTCGAGAGAACCCGCTCCCGCTCCCGCTCCCGCTCCCGTTCCCGCTCCCGCTCCCGCTCCCGCTCCCGCTCCCGCTCCCGCTCCCGCTCCCGCTCCCGCTCCCGCTCCCGCTCCCGCTCCCGCTCCCGCTACCGCTACCGCTCCCGCTCTCCGCGCGAGACCATCCACAGACCAAGAGGCAGCGACCGCCAGATTTATCTTATAGTATCAAACATCACATTTTTTCTGTACATCTATCTGCACTAAAGTAGGTGACACGTTTTAGATATAATGATATTTGAATTCGGGGAATTTTGGCAAATAACACGTAATTACAGGTATCTACAAAAAAATTAATAAGTAAAATTAACAAAGCTGATTTTTAAATATTATTTACGAGACAGTACTATACACTCATATTAATCATTTCCAGACGATTTTCGCGGGTCATTTCTTCCACCAAACGCTTTGAAGCTCTATAAAGAATCATGTCGTTGTTTTATTATTTGACGATATTACCCGATTGTTTATATTTTAAGATTTTACTTACACATTTTTTGTACCTGAATTATCTGTTATCTGCCAAAATGTCCCGAACTTCAAATGTGATAATATCCAAACCTCGATACCTACTATAATGTTCAGAAAATATTTCAGGTACTTAAAAAATACTTAAGAGGCCCCAGTACACAATTTTCGTATTTGCTCTCGATTTGCTAAATTTAACGTAAACCTTTTAAATCATTCTGCAAAACCCATAGCTAAACAGGCTTTTAAACAATTTTATTATGATAGATCCATTTACTCTTGAAGATTTCCTTAAAAAAATATGAACAAATATATTGTTATAACATCAAAAAAATTATAATAAATTAATTCTGGCTGGATTCCAACCGAATTTGAAAGAAAAATGATCTTTTAAGAGACTATACGATTTAATTAATTCGAATTCTTGAGTTAAAGGTATAATTTTTTGAATATTTTTGTATTAATGAGAGTGAAATTTTCTTAGTACGCATGTAAAATTCAATTAAAATAATCCATGTTTTAATGGTTTTTATGGATACTGCACTACAGGAAACAGAACGTTTAATTTTTGTCTTTTTAAAACGATATATTTAACAACTTGTCGAAAAATATTAATGTCTGAATAGCACCGCTTCTTTTTCAAACTTTATACAATCAATTTGTAAATAAAATATATGGAATTTATTTAAAAATATAGTGATGTGGTGTAACAAAGATAACTCTACTGCATGAAAACTAAAATAGTGTTTAGGGGTTATAATTTTTTTGATGTTATAACAGTATACTTGTTCATATTTTTTTTAAAGAAATGCTTCAAGAGTACATGGATCTATCATAATAAAATTGATTAAAAGCCTGTTTAGCTATGGGCTTTGCAAAATGATTTAATAATTTAGCGAGAGCAAATACGAAAATCGTGTACTGGGGCCCCTTATCGTGAGCCTAGCGGTCGCTGGCTTCTACTCGGTCCAGCTGGCGGGAGGGCGCAGAGCGGAGCGCGCGGTGTCAGACCGCCCGCCCCTGTGCCGGGAGCGTGACGAAGACGAACACTTTTCCGTGTGAGATTCATTATCGGTAAAAAATGACATCCATTTAAATTCAAATTTTTGACAACGTAGTTGATTCGGTATAAAAATGGAAAATAAAATCGGCACATTTAATACAGTAAAATATAGGGTAGAATAATTCTATATTCTGTCTCATTTAATTCCGCTTTTGATCAAAGTGTAATAAATGTCCTATCGAGATATAATAAATGCGGGTGAATGGAACATCTCGCCGCGACGCGCTGCGCCGGAGTCGTGTCGGGCCGCCCGGCCGCGGAGGCACCTCGCCACATTTCCTCCGTCGCGGGGGCGAGACGCGTTTGCGTAGGTACTCGCTGATGCCGCTCTGCGGGTAAGTGCCGGTTTCGGCGACCGTTTCTCAAAATAGCGAGCTGATACCTGTATATTTTCCGTATACTTGACTAATAAAAATTTCGAGTAATTCAAATCGAATACCTATAAATCTGTCCTTAATTTCGGATTAAACCCCTTTGTTCCGAGAAATTATGAGATTTCATTTAATTTCGCGATAAGACCGCAATTTCCTTAAAAAAAATAAGAAGAAATCGAAAGAAGAATGTCAACAACTTTCCTGAAAGAGACTCTTCCATGAAAATATAATGAACTCCAAAAACAAATTCAATGATGTCATTCGTTTTGATTCGTGTGATAAAGCTTTCTGCCTTATTTATGGACGTATTTATACTGATTTCTTATGTTATTTTATGAAGGTACTCTACAATTAATTATGCGAGTCAATAAATAATTTTGATCAAAATCAGAACCATACAATAATTCGAATTTGTAATTTCGAACACAAACAAAATAAGCTTACTTGCAATAATGTTTCAATATTAATTAATTATAATATAAATATAACTAGCTGTTCGTACCCGGCGTTGCAGGGGTTAAGGATTAAGTTAAGAAATAAATTTGTGGAGGTGTTTCCATTTTATGAAGGCTGGGATGGATTGGATATCCGGGAAGGAAATGTGGCCTATGTTACCGCTGGGTTCTAAAGAACATGTTTGCAATATTTGGGTCAGAGCATTCAAACGGTGTAGATTTGTACCAAAAATATATTAGAGGAGGAACTGAGGTAAAGGGAGAGGGGAGAAATGTCAACTATGCTACCCACTGAATCCTAAAGAATAAGTATGCAAAATTGAAATCAGATCGGTTGAACGGTACATATATGCATGGAAAATATATCGGGGGGAGGGAAAGAGGTGAAAAGGGAGGGGGAAATGTCACTTATGTTATCCGCCGGGGCCTAAATAATAAGTATGCAAAATTTCAGTCCGATCAGTTGAACGGTACACATTTGCATTGAAAATATATCAGAGGGAGTGGTAAAAGGGAAGGGAGGAAATGTCACTTATGTTATCTGCCGGGTCCTAAATAATAAGTATGTAAAATTTGGGGGAGATTGGTCAAACGGAGCAGACTTTTACTGAAAATATATCAGGGGAGGGGGTGGGTTAAAGGGGGAGGAAGGAAATGTTGCTTTTGTTACCCGCCGGGTCTTTAATCATAAGTATGCAAAAATTGGATCAGATCGGTCAAACGGTGCAGATTTGTACAGAAAATATATCAGGAGTGGAGGTAGGGTAAAGGGGGAGGGGATAAATATCGCTAATGTTATCCGCCGGGTAACATTAGCTACATTTACCCCCTAATACCATAATAAATATGCAAAATTTGGTCAGATCGAACAAACGGTACAGATTTGCATTAAAAATATATAAGGTGGCGGGGTAAGGGTAAAGGAGGAGGGGGGAAAGGTCATTAATAATAAGTATGCAGAATTTGACTCAGATCGGTCAAACGGTACAAATTTGCATTGAAAATATATCAGGGGGTGGGGAAGGGGTAAATGGGGACGGGAGAGTATCGCCAGTGTTAGAGAACAGACAGACAGACATTGATTTTTATAGGTATAGACAGTGTGTGTTGCTTTTACGTCCAACAGATGGCGCTGTTTTACAAAAAAGCATTTTTTTTGGTATCGTTATAAATATTTTGTCTCATACCAATATAGAGGTAGGTACCGGTGCTTTTTTTTTTAAATAATTTGTGCGAATTCTAATGGAGGGTTGTGTTGTGTCAAAATTTCATAGCAATAGTTGAAGAAATTTAGAAGATTTAAGATTTTGGACAATCGAACATTTACATTTTTATTTATGTAGATAAATAATAGGTGTATAAAAACAAAGTAGGTATGCAAAAACATCATCGTATTTGAATGCAACGTTGTGCCAAATTTCAAAGCCATCGGTGAAGAACTTTCAGAGATTAGCGATTTTGTAAAAACGAACATTTACATTTTTATTTAGATAGATAAATTCTAAAAATAGTGCATACATAAATAAATGCACAGCTACCCTCTTATAAAAACAATATACATAAATTATTATCTTATTTACATCAAATTTTTCAAAACACATTTTCTATTCCTCATATAAAATTTAGACATTCGTTTCCTTCAGATATTTAATGAAATACCGATCGTATTTTATTAAAATCTTCAGTGCATTGTATATTAGGGTGGGCCACCGTTGTATGAAGAATTTTTTTATGATTTCTATTAGGCACAGCAAAAAAGAGTACTATATGGTGTTTTTAGCTTATTTATAAAATTTCATTACAATGGGATATCATCTTCTGTCTCCAGATTGACTTTAAAGAACACATATTTTTGAAAAAAATCTTATTTTTGACGAGTCTTTACAAGATTTAAAAAGTTTAAAAATTCATAAAAACTTAAATAATAAAACGAAATATACTTGTACGAGTTAAATTTATTTATCACGAGTAAATATTTACAAAAATGGCATTAATATTATTATTTTTTATAATGTTTGAAACAGCCGAAAAATCTTTTATATAATCGAATTTCAACATGGCTTTCCGAGATAATATTTGGTGTTTTATGAAGCCTTCTCTCTCAGATTTTTTGCACAATGTGGCTGAAGCTTCTGGCACAGTCCTTGACTATCCTTTCAACGGCTTTTTTGCAGCATGGCATGGCATGAGAGTTTTTTGGACGACAAACAGTTGAATGTTTGCGTCAGGTATGGATTTCAATATTGATGGATCGGATATATTCTCCTGCCAGTCAATGAGATCTGTATAAGACAATGCATCCAATATTATAGTAGGTAGTAGAAACAAGTCAGTCAGCATTGCGATTAATAAATTTTCAGGGTGTGCGAAGTAACTGTTTCATTGAATTACAGATTCTATTATGGCTTTCAGTTCTGTGGGCAAATATCCTATTGCAGTGATGAATTTGTAGAGGTGCCGTGCTCCATCTTTACAGGAAGGAGGAATTTTTATAGCAAACCATGTTGGGGCGTAAGCCTTGACGACACACGTAGTAATAATTACTAAGTTTTTAGAAGGAGATTCCATCGTTTTTGTGCCATCGTGCATTTCCAGTGAAGTTTATTTTTATCAACTGAACTTATAGCTGCCCCAGCCCTGTCTAATATCCCGTATCTATCACACGTTCTTGAAAGTAAAGCGTAGTCTACTATGATACTTTTAGCGGTAGGCTTTTCGACTATACCGACAGGAGCCACTGATATTAAGACTTGTGTCTGTGGCTGGAATACATTATCACTACCCGATAGACTGGATTCAAATAAAGTATACGCATTAAGCTTCGCTGTACTTTCCTTTCGAAGCAGTGATTGTGATTTTTGTCTAAGCATTTTCCTTTTTAAAGTGTGTGTTTCGAACAAGATCCAATTGACCCCGTACACCCAACTGCGCCACGGAAACTGAGATGTTATTACTGTTTTATGTTTGTTTATATGTACCTTTGTGTTATATATCTGAATTTGTGAAAATAAAATAAATAATTATTATTTTGTGGCCCTGAAAAGGACCATTTTCTGTTTTTTGTAATTATATTATGTGAATCTGACCCAGCGTGCATCACGTTCAAGCAAGCGTCAGGCGCCGCGGAAATGAGCGACGAGCTGATTGGCTGACGCACGCTGGGTCTAATGTATTAATTGAATAAAAAGGCTGGGCTCGGAAAGCAAAAAGGGTCTCTCCGTGTTTCTTCTACCTCGCTCTTCGGTTCAGCATCAAGTTTTAAACAGTGTTTTATTTCTTCAACCTTCTCACCAACCTGCTCCAGGCATAAAAACCAGTCAAGTGATGTCCTGTACAAGACAGTCGTTGTCACAATATCTAAGGTTTTTATAATCATTCTTCTAGTGGTTCGTTGGTCGATTAGGAATATTTTCTCTCTCACTGATATACTTTTGTATCTGGAGGAAATGCATTCGTAAATATTCTTACACTTACAGGACGAAATGTCAAACAATATTTAACTGGTACGGCGAAAGTCTTCTAATTTCTTATTTGGTATTTGAGTGGTTTTTCAAATTTTTTTGAATTTTTTTCTTCTCTGAAAGTGACGTTGAATTGAATCTTCAACGTCACATTCCCTCGTTTTTTTTGGACAGTAGGAATAGAAGCTCTTGACTATATTTCTTCAATTTTTGTAACGACAATATTCTCTATTTCCTAAGTAAGTGGGTTCATTATTAGTTCCATTATCACGTTTTATCTTATGCCGGTTCCACTCAGAACTTTATATCATCTTCATAGGTTGGAAACATATTACTTTTAATATCACTTTGATCTATATCACTTTGATTTAATATCATTTTGAATCACCTGAACCTCTTGAATCACCAAACAACATATAAATAAAAATGTTAATGTTTGATTGCCCAAAATCTTAAATCTTCTAAATTTCGACACTATTGTTTTGAAATTTTGACACAACATTCCATTCGAATTCGCACTGATTATTTGAAAAAGTGCTAAAAAGTACCTACGTTCTCAATATTGATACATATTTAGATATACCTACCTTCCTAACATTTTCCGAATACAATTTTTTTGATTACATTCGATGAACTTCCGTGCTTATCGTTTTAAATGACATTATTCCGAGATTCATATTTGACTAGCAGGAAGGCAATCAGCTATCGCCGATTGCTTGCTGCAAGGCCCTGCGGGCGGCTGTTGTGACCGCTTCGCGGCGAATGATGGCCCGAGGCCAGCGATGGCCGTTGCGCGGCCAATTGTGTTTGCTGTGTCTTTAATCTTAAAGTGATTTTAAAGTGAAGTGAAAGATGAAGTAAGAGTGATAAAACTCAAAAAAATCATTCTTTTTTAATGTACTCTAAAATGTTTTTTTAACTGGCAACAGAAATTATCCGGAGACAGGCGACATTGGTTAGCATAATTAATATATAGATTCACACCTTGAATATTACATTGCAATATTAAATACAAAACAATTTACTTCTACGATTCTAAAATAAAGCGGATTCACTGTAGAAACACAGTAAGTAGTTCGGAATTTAATTGTTAATTTAATACACTTTTCGGTTCTCAAGTTCGGAATGTATTCCGAGGCGCAAAAAGCAAAATCAATATATATATACAAAAAGAAACCCGTGTTATAGTGGTGAATAGCCCTTGGTGTCACATCTAAAATATGCGAGTTTGGTGGGGGTGGCTTTGCGTGGGGGGGAGGGGGTGACGAAAATGTGCTCTAAAGCACATTGTTTTGTTATGGGAAGGCCCCAAATGCTTCAGATTGTTTCAAAATAGGCGCGCCGACTGAGTCGGTGAGTCTAGAAGGTTCCGGAAAAACCTGCTCTAGAAAGTTCTGGAAGGATAAGGTCCTAGAAAATTCCCGAAAATTGTTCTTCAAGTTTCTGGACTGAGTGGCGGAATGTGTCGGTGCGTCTAGAAGATTCCTGTACATTCGATAAATTTCTTGAAAGTTCTAGAAGGAGAATTTTCTAGAAGGTTCACGAAAGTTCTATGAGGATCCAAACAGTGTTCAAAAGTGTATAAAATGTATTACGATACGATCTCATAAAAGTTAGTTGTAGTTGTTAATTGTATCTAATTTCAATCAAACATTTCTGAAAAGTTCATCAAGTAAATTGAATTATTCCAACCAATTAATTATTCTATCCCCTATGCCATGCGGCAGATGTTAAAAAACTTAACTACCTTTATATTGGTATGAAACAAAATATTTATAACGATACCAAAAAAAATGCTTTTTTGTAAAACAGTGCCATCTGTTGGACGCAAAAGCAAAACACGCTATCTATGCCTATAAAACTCAGTGTCTTTCTGTTCTCTATACAAATCTACACCGTTTGTCCAATCTGACCCAAATTTTGCATATTTATTCTTTAGGACCCGGCAGATAACAGAGGCGACAATTCTCCCTCCCACTTCACTCCTCCCCCTTCCAGTGATATATTTTCCATTCAAATCTGTACCGTTCGACCGATTGGATTCAAATTTTGCATGCTTATTCTTTAGGACCCGGTAGGTAATATTGGCCACCTTTCCCCCTACCCTTTAACCCCACCTTCTCACCCTGATATTTTTCCTGTACACTTTTTGACCGATCTGATATAAATTTTGCATTCTTATTTTTTAGAACCAGGCGGATAACATAAGCGACATTTTTCCTTTGCCTTTACCCCATCGACTCCCCAACGATATGTAACTGTACAAATTAAAATTTTCTATACAAAACTGTTTGACCGATCTTACCCAAATTTTGCATACTTTAGCACCCGGCGGGTAGCAATGGCGGCATTTCCCCCTCCCTTTTACCCCACCCCCTCCTCCCGATATATTTTCCATATAAATCTATACCGTTTGACCGATCTGGCCCAAATTTTGCATACTTATTCTTAAGGACCTGGCGGGTAACATAAGCGACATTCCTCTCCTCTTCCTTTACCTCACTTCCTCTTCTAATGTATTTTCTGTATAAATCTACATCTTTTGTCTGGTCTGACCAAAATTTTGCAAACTTATTCTTTAGGACCCGGGTAACATAGGCCACATTTCCTTCCTGGATATCCCATCCATCCCAGCATTGATTAAATGGAAACATTGTTTTTATTAGAGGCTTTGCAAAACAATGAAACCTTTGTTTTCCCTCCACAACCTTATTTTTAACTTAATCCTTAACACGTGCAACGCCGGGTAGTAACAGCTAGTAAACAATAAAATTTTAGTTAATCATCGGAATTTTAAGTAAACTATATTTTAAAAATGAAGTTCATAAAATTCCAAAACATTATTTATTCATTTATTCGATTCCTTTTTTATTGATTTATTAACTTGAAATTTATGGAGAATTTTTTTTATTAATTTTATATTATTTATTCATAAATAATTTCTATGTCATAGAATTATCCACTTAATCCAAATAACTATCTTTACTCGCATCCGATTGCCTTCCCGCTCGTACCTACGGCTGACCCTTAACATTGTCTGGCAAGACGTTAGAACTGTCGAAACTGTCTGGCTACTAAAAAAACATATTTTGGTAGTTACCCAGGAAACATATAAAATTCAGCTTTCATACTATGACGTAAGTTTACTTACAATTTACAAAAGTTTGAGGGTGTCTGGCGTGGAGTTGCCACGATAGTAAGTGTCTGGCAAAGAATGACGTGATTTCTTATATTATCTCGATGAAAATATTTAAAAAATTAGACTTTATACTTTAACGTTTTTTGGGTAGCAATTTTATTTGACTTTGCTACCGTTATCTGCCATAGCAACGATTATCCAAACTTCATAATAGCCATTCCTTCCTAGCTCTATTGGGGACATTGCGCAGAGAATCTTTCAGCTTTTATACTATGACGTAGGTCTGGCGTTCCCGGGCTCTTGCTCCAATGTGCCGTGTACTGACGAAATTATTCTTGTTTTCTTTTCCATATTGGTAAGAATCATATATATAGATAACATTTTTAGTGTTACTTTTTTGTGTGAATAAAGCAGCATTCCATAATTCTATTTTAACTGTGATTAGTGTTAATCGAAATAATGGAATTAGTATTTTATATTAACAAAACCTAAAAAACAAGCAATACATTCGTAATATTACAAAAACTGTCACTTGGGGGCAAAACCACAATATTATAGAGGCACAACCACAAGACATATATAGACTATAGAAATTCTGCAGAATTTGCTTCTACCATAGTAGATACATAGATTTCTACATCAAATTCATATTCACGTCGCCGAAGGAACTTCTAAAGTTTCTAAACTGAAAAATGCAACAACCTCAAAGAAAATAAACGGGAAAAACAGCAATACTGACCAGGTAGCCATACAAAACTAGTAATGGACCTGCAAATGGCTCAGAAAATAAAAAAAACAATAGAACTGTGTCAAATGTAGAACCAACGAATGCCTGCTGTATTTGTAAACGTAAATTTTCAGATAGAATAATTTATGATAATATGTACAAAAAATGCACCGCAAATGGTGTATTCTACGGGTTTATCCATAAAATATTCCTATGGAACTCGATGATTTGTTTGACTGTCCTATGTGTTACAAAGAAGAATTTGATGTGGATTCTGATAGTATAGATGAATATTAACTTTATTATTTGGTTCCAAAAAGGTATCATATGAAACCTCCGAATAAAAAACTCTTGTGCCCCTATAATTTTTTAATGGGTTGGTTGTACCCCACAGTAAGGTCGTAATCGTTTTTCTCACTTATTCGTGACGCACCAATATTCTGACTATTTTCAAATTAAGCTAAATGCTGTGTTATGGAAATAGCAGGCGCATACAAGCAAAAAAGCTGTGCATTTGCAAAGATTCTGCGAAACAAATATTGATTAAATAATCGTTATCTTAAGGCGATCGTCAAGCAGAATGAGCAAATTTCACAATTTTTTCTCATGTCTTCTTTTGCGTTTTTTATCACATTTTTGTAGGGAAATATCTTCTTTTTAAAATTTATTCTTCATGTTACATATATTTTAAATACTAATATCTTATTAAAAGGTCACAAACTAAATTATATAATTGATTATTAAATTACCAAACCTTCAATGTTTTAAAAATAAAGATAATTGCTCCACTTTGGGGGCCTTTTGTAATTGAATGGCCTGTTGAGATGTTTTTTTTATTCAATAATATTACAAAGTAAACGATTATTTTAAATTTATAACAATTAAAGCGAAATCTGTTAGTTTGTTTACTTGCAATTAATGTTTTAAAAAATACTGTTAATTAAAAATATTATATTTTTTGTGGGTTTTTTCCAACTCTTTTTACATGGTTGACAACTTGTTTATTTCAATAGTCAAAAGAATAGATATTATAATTTTATAGTAAAAACAAAAAAAAAATCAAAATCTTTGTCGATATTCCTGATTTTAGATATTTAATCAAGACGCAACGTATTTATGACAAAATACGCAGTGCCTTGATTAAATAGCTAAAATCTGAAATCTAGAAAAAAAAAATTGATTTTTTTTTGTATTAATTTTAAAATAATAATGTCTATTCCTTTAATTTATTAAAGAATAAACTTATAAACTATATAAAAAGGATTGAAAAAAACACAAAAAATAAAAATAATTTTTAAAAACAGTGTTTTTTAAAACATAAATTGCATGTAAACAAACTAACAGATTTTGCAATAATTGTAATAAATTTAAGATAAACATTTACTTGGTAATATTATTGAATAAAAAAGACATCTCAACAGGCCATTCAGTCATAAAAGCCCACAAAGTGGAGCAATTTTCTTCATTTTTAAAACATCGAAGATTTGGTAATTTATTAATCAATTATATAATATAGTTTGTGATATTTTAACAAGATATTCGTATTTAAAGTATACGTAATATTAGGTCCTTACATATGAAATTGGCGTTTTGCCGTACTGGCAAATTTGATCTCAAATATCTTCTCTTTGGTTAGGAATTCCAAATCCAAATTTATACAGCTATTTACTCATGTATTTTTGTTTTGAAAATTATAATTCATTTGTTTTTTCCTCAATTGTTTTTTTCTTTGCGTCACTCAGTTTACAAAATGAAAAACTTGAAATATCGCGTTATTTACGAGTACGAGTTCCACCGTGGCACCAGTGCTGCAGAAACGGCTCGAAGGATTAATGATGTGTATGGCGACGGTGCCGCAAAAGAAAACACAGTGCGTTTTTGGTTCCAACGTTTTCGTTCTGGAAATTTCGACCTGCAGAACAAGCCCCGTGGACGGCCGGAGACCAAAGTTGATAATGAAGAATTGAAGGCTATTGTGGAAGCGGATCCATCGCAAACCACATCCGAGTTAGCTGCAGGCTGCGGTGTTAGTGATAAAACTGTTTTAATCCACTTGAAGCAAATTGGTAAGGTGAAAAAGCTTGAAAGGTGGGTACCTCACGAATTGAGTGAAGCAAATCAACAAACGCGCGTTGACTGCTGCGTTGCATTACTCAACCGGCACAATAATGAAGGGATTTTAAATCGAATCATTACCTGTGATGAAAAGTGGATCCTGTACGATAATCGGAAGCGCTCATCGCAATGGCTGAAGCCTGCCGAACTAGCCAAAGCATGCCCCAAGCGAAAATTGACTCCAAAAAAGTTACTTGTGAGCGTTTGGTGGACTAGTGCTGGTGTCGTTCACTACAGCTTTCTTAAATCTGGCCAGACGATTACGGCAGATGTCTATTGTCAGCAACTGCAAACCATGATGGAAAAGCTAGCTGCTAAACAACCGAGGCTGGTTAATCGCTCTAGGCCACTGCTGCTTCATGATAACGCTAGACCACACACTGCACAACAGACGGCTACCAAATTAGAGGAGCTTCAATTGGAATGTCTAAGACATCCACCGTACTCTCCGGACCTTGCCCCAACAGATTACCATTTTTTTCGAAATTTGGATAACTTCTTGCAAAGGAAAAAATTCAACTCCGATGGGGCAGTCCAAACCGCCTTCAAAGATTTTATTGATTCCCGTCCGAATGGTTTTTTTATTAAAGGGATCGATGAACTACCTATGAGATGGCAAAAGTGCATAGATAGCATACTTTGATTAAATAGATATATTATAATAAAAAAAAATCGGCTTTATGTTCCTCCCATACTAAACGCCAATTTCATATGTAAGGACCTAATATTAGATCATGATAGCTTGAATATTTTCGACTCATAATCAAGGCAGGAATATAGTCCTGCGAGATATTTAATGTTTTCTAAATAATCCTGTATAGGATTATTTAGAAATATATAATAAATACCTACACACGCATATAGTTCAATTACTAATTCTATAGATATATTAAGTATTTCAACTTTGACATAGTATAATGTATTATGTGCAGCGAATAAGAGTCATAATTATAATTAACAAAAAATATATATTGGTTGCGAAGGGGAAGTAGGGGATAAAAAAAATCTTGAGAGAATGCGTTGTCATTGACAACGATACCAAGTTTCACCTCGATTGGATGACGGAAAGTGTGTTAATTTTCACGATTTTTCCACAAGAAATCAAAACCGGCGCGGCGGTGAAGTTAATATAAAAGATTAAAAAGATTTTCTTTTCAGTCGAACAAAATTCCAAAAAATAATTAGAAGCATGTATATGTTAGTTTCATAAATAAATAAAAAATAATTGGGAAAATTATACTCATATTGACCACTTATTCAGAAGTGCGTCATAGCACCTTTATCCAGCAGGCTTTCGCGCTGGTAAACTAAACGCAGAATGGTGAGATCATTTTCATATTGTTAAGTATACAAATAAATTTAAATTTAGATTATAATACGGCATTAAAATCTCCAATTTACACAGCTTTGTGGAAATTCTTATACGCCACGATAACGCCTGACATTTATCGGAGAAACACAAAAAATTGTAAGTCGCGTACAATTTAAGCAAACACCTTTTAATCCGCCCAATAAAATACTCCACCACGATCAAAACCGTCCGCCAGTATCGACGCACGCGCAAAAAAGCATCACTAAAGCAGGCGTTAGAAAACGTTGATGGTGCAGGTGAACTGGTCCTCTTTTAGGCGCTCTCGTTTTGGCCGACTATCGGCCCTTTGAATTGTGGTTCGAATCCGTACACGCCACGTCCGGCCGGCTCGATAAGATAGTAACACAAAACATGATCTCCGGTCGTCTCCTCAGGGCCGGGGCTAATTCATCCGTCAGGCAGATGTTGTACGGATGGATACATGTAGGTGTATCGAGACGCGGAATCGGATTTCATTTTTACACATGTACTTGCATTTTTTATACTTTTAACAAAAATTTTATCGCTTACAACGCTCTGCTAGACAAACCAGAAGAGCTGAAATATTGGAAAAACGGTTAACTTTTTCTTTGGTGGTCTCATGGGACTCGGAAGTTCATGGCCGCCATCACAACAGAGCGCCAAGTGTCCCGACAATAAAGGAAAATACGAAAGTAAATGCGGATATAGTTCGCATGTACCTACATATATCATTGTAGAGTGTTTTAAAAAGCTGGAAATTTAATAATAATACAATAAAGACGTATGTAGTAGAAGAAAGAAACACACCTCCACGCAGTGCATTCAATCCGCGACCGCGCAATATATAATCAGTACGTCCTTGATACCTGCGGCGATAGGGCACTCTCCTGATCCCGGCGAAAGGAAACGACGAGATTAAATCTCAACACATCCGTATCCGTAAGATTCGTATAAAATATCCGCTATTTCAATGTCTAAATATGTCATACCATCTTAATATAAACCTTAAATCTTTAATAATTCTTGAATATTGTTTGATTGTATTATATTTGAGCATATGTGTGTATAATGTAAGCACTATTTAATGAAAAATAATTATAATGGTAAAACAGTACACGGAGCTAATTACTTTTGACCATGGAATAATATACGATGTTGTAAATCGAAGGGAACCGATAAGCAAACTGTTGAAAAAGGCGCGAATAAAGTGTACCAGAGACAGGTGGAATATTCTTGTGCCACGAATAAGTGCGAATTACGGATAGTGAATCAGCTTACGTTTGTGTCCAGTGATTTGTGTTTGATAAAAGTTGACAATTTTGTTCTTTTAATAAAAATAAATTGATTAAACAAATATAGGTACTTCTTAAAAATCTGTCTTCACCACTTATATATTGAAAATATCAGAACATGTTTCAGGGTCAATGGTCCTTTCGTCAGGATACAATGTACACTAAGAAATTAAAAATCAAAAATCAAAATACCGACAATAAAAATATGAGAAAATAATATATGGAGAATGAATAATAATAAAGTAGTTAGGTACTAACTACATGAAAAAATCTTTTCAAAAATTTGTTAAAAAAAATATATATATTAAAAAAATAATTAATGTTAAAGTTAAGGAACATTTGAGGTGTTTAAGTAGCAATAATTGTTCCGAATTTTCGAACCATCTTTTGATTATGGATCATTCTTTTGATATTGATAAGGTTTTACAAATTTTAAATACAAATTATATAAATTACAGTTTGATAAATTAAAAATTTTGGAAATAAGAAAAAGTATTAAATTGTATATTATAAATAATTAGATCCTATTCATATATACAAGTAGTGTATATATACTTTCAATATATAAGTTATGAAAACAAAGTACATTTTTACTCCCTTTATATTAACTCGTGGCGTCTGCTTGCTTGCCGTCAACAAAAACTTTGGATTGATTTTTGACCCTTTTTCCGTGATCCAATCGAGCTGAAACTTGGCAAGTAGACTTGTGGCGACGATCAAGAAGATATATCAAATTTTCGTTAAAAAATTCATAATTATTACTATAATTATACTTAATTAGGGATTTTTAGAAATTTTATTGTTTTTTTTCAAATTGGAATCATTAGAAAAGTTTGATTACGGCGGCCCGATAACGTCGCGGAATATTTTCTAAATTTGAATTACTCCGTCGGTATGCATAATAGGAGTTTAATGTCCAAAGCATGAAGTGTCTTATCAAAGCTCAAAACATCTGACATTTTAGAAATATATTAAATTACTGTAAGTTTAGTGTTATGTTATATGTCTTAATTCGTCTTTAATTGTTGTTATATTTTATAAAGAAAGGGAGTATAATAAAAACTTGTTTTTTTATGGGTTACTTTTTTATTAATAATGTCACCACAAAATCATTTTGCTCTTTTTGAAGAAGTGATTAAGCAAAGGTCTGGGGATGGATTACCCGCGGGATTTATTATCCTACCACCGCGCCTGCACCTAGCTTCACGCCCTTTATCTCTCCCTCGCGCCCAGCCTCCGATTGATCTCTCTATACAGCCTGCGAGCGGGGTCCGCATTAATCTACAAGATTAAGCGAATTCGTTTTGGTATTGTAGATTCGGACGGACGCCGGTACAGATCGTGTTTCCTCCAGCGCTGATAGCAGACACCACTGCCTCACTGATAAATGACCCTCGGCTGGCCAGAGGAGGCAATGGACCCGGGACTAGAATAACTCATCTAATATTTTTCCTTGGAAGATTGAGAAAAAAACTGAATAAAAATAGTGTAGAGTTAATATACAAGACTATAATAACTCCTCACGTCAACTATTGTGCTACAGTCTTGTAAAATGGCCAATGAAGGAAACATCAAGAACTACGAGTGGTGCAAAACAGGGCAATGAGAATCATATTAAAAAAAGTAAATACACCTGAATTGAAGAAATGAGAAAATCACTCAATTGGATGGAAATCAAAAAAATACTCATTTATTCCTATTTGCACATAAAATTTTCAATAAAAAATGCTAAAATTTTGTTTTAACAAAATTATTGTAAATAGTGATGTATATACATATAGCAGATTATCATATAAGAAAAAAGTATATACACAGAATTGTCTAATGTACACAGGTGTAAAAATATATGATGAGATGCATGAAGTATACATGAAGAATATAAATAAGATGAATGAATTTAAAAACAAATGCTATAATTATTGTAAAAATAGTATAGAATTGTAGAGCATAAGATGTGTTATTTATTATAGATTGTACCATAGATTAATTTAGATGTAAATATAAATATATAGATTATTATGGATAGTATGTTGGTAATAGATTTAAGAATGTAAAGTGTTAAATACTAGTTAATATACAAATTGTAATATTAACTAACTTAAGAAATAAATAAAATAAAAAATAAAAATTCAGGAATGTAAATTTGATTCTTACGCTTTTGTCCCTAGCGATAAAATAAAAAATAAAATATATTCTGGTGCTAGTCGAAATATTCTTTCGATAAATGTATATATTTTTTATATCTTTCTAATTGATTCATTAGAGTTGTAATGTAGAGCTGTAAAAAGGACGCTGTTCCTTGTCTATATACATATACATATGAACTCTGAGCAAATTACAAAAAGAACAGCACAGAAAGACTTCGAATACAATATAATAACGCCTTCTGTAGATGTTTTGCCTTCCCAAATATTGCAGCGCTTCCGGTATGTTCACGGAGGGGCGAGTTTCCAACTTTGCGGCCCTCTTAAGATCCAGGGTGGCAGGAATGAGGAAAAGGATATACAGCTCTGGAAATATCCTTATCCTGGAAGCCCGCCTTACTCCAGCGTCCAGCATTGATGCATATTGGAGAAATATACTGGCCCTTCATAATCGACATGCCACAGCCTGTTAAAGCCGTTATTATATGATATATTTTTACGTTAATACTTATTTTTTTCGCTTCACACGTTATCTTTATTTTATTTGTTATTTTATACATCCTATTTATTTATAATGTATTATTATTAATTATTTACTAATGCCTTTCTTATGTTTAAATATCGCTTTTATCATAATTTAATATATATGTACTTAAATGGAATGTGTGGGACTTATTTTTTTATTTTTTATATTAAATATTATTATTATTATAAAATATTAACATAATAAGTATTATTTTAACCACGATTAGTTTAATTATAAAAATTAAACTTACATATACCGATATAAATATACAAAACACTTCCAAATGTCTATTTTCAAAAAAAATTTCAATTTTAAATTTAGGGTTATTGGGAAATCACCGAGCTACTAATACTAAAATTTAAGATAAAAATTTCTTCAAAACCTATCAAGGTCTTGGATATAGAATGTCATTAATAAGAATTATAAAAACTTTTATTATGAATATTTCCAGTTGAAAATATGACATGCAATCATGAAATATTTTTTAATTAATAGGATATATGTCTGTCTTCTTTTTGCTTTTATAACAGAATGAGCACGTAATATAATACAATATTAAAATATAAATCACATTGTAGTATACATTTAATAATTTTTCAAAATTTTTGGTCCCATTTCATTTTTTAGTCTGCCCAATAGTTTTTCAAAAAGATTTGGATCACGTATAGTTATTACGTATATATTATTACGTATATATCATTATGTATATATTATACGTTTATATATATAGTTATATAATTAATAAAAATGTGCTTTGTTTTCACCACTTAAATTTCTACGCGTTTTTTCTATATAAAAGTAATCACAATCATTACAAATCAATTTATAAATACCCGATTTTTTAATGAATCATTCTTATCTTTATTATTTAAAATGTATTTTAAAAATTTATTATTGGTGTAGAAAGGTGGTTGAATAACATTTGGGATTTTTCAAACTTGATTATTTATAAATACAATTTTTCTTCAATGCTTTTCAACATCAAATATTGTATGGTGAACAAAAGATTTTAAAGAAGATTAAAAAACTTCTTCTTGTACTTTTTTTTTACTATCTGTTAATTTTGTATCAAAACCATTATCAGACGCGATAAGTTTAATAACATTCCATTCAATGTTAAAATTATTTATCAAATAATGGAACATTAATCAATTTATTTAGCATATAATGAAATGCTGATAATTTAATAATAAATGTCTTTTTGAAGAAGTTTTTTTTAGTTCTAGTTTTTTATTCGTTATTCGTCTTGTCGAAGAGTATTGCATTAGTGTTTTAAATCTATATTTTTATACTCTTCCAGTGTCATTTTATAATGAATCTTCAGTTTATAAGATGTTGTTTTTGTGTAGATCCTTTGTACTTCGTTATATATAATAATTCGTCGTTCACAAGAACAATTGACTGGACCAGATCTAGACGCAATAAAACAAATAATTAAAACAGAATGAAATGGAAGATAGTAGATACCTCGAATAAGAACACAATAATGTGGCGACCGATCGATCTCTCGTATTTGTGAATGGACCGCAGCGGAGGCTGGGGGTACCTGGCTACACGCGTCACGGCGGCCGGTCCGGCGGGGAGCGGCGGGCTAATGGCTTGTAATTGAGCCGGGCTGGTTGGCGCCACGGCCAGGGTGACAGGGAGGACGCAAGGGGGTGGATTGGGCGCAGGGTACACTCAAAAATCGATATCTATCTCGGTCGATTATTAATTATGGACAAATTGGTTGGGGTGGAGCCCCCAAAACGCTACTTGATCCACTGGAAAAGGCACAAATCCCGATGATGATCTGTGGCATCGAAACAAGAGCTGACACAATTTCCAATAAATCACTTTTAAGAACCACAGAGATGAAAACTTTAAGAAAAATAACAGGCAAGACTCTAAGCGATATTATGAGAAACGCCACGATCAGAAATGTGTGATATCCAGGATGTTGTGAGATGGGGGCGACAAAGGAGAATTGACTCCCAAAGACTACCACACCTTGCCCTGCATGGGAAACCAGAGAGAATAAGGATGCCTGGAAAACCGCCCAAAAGATGTAAAGACAGCTGGGAGCCATCTTGAAATTTGTCATCCCTATTTACCATTACAGGTGTCGCTGTTGGTAATGAGATATCTATTTTTCGATTAGAGCAATATTATTCATATACGTATATAACATTTTGACAAAATTTGAACATTCTCAAAAATACTCTGAATATATTAAAAACCGGTCTAAAAGTGTTAAAAAATTGATATAATTTTCAGCAGTATTCTAGTGCAAACTAGCAGCTAAGCGATCGGCTAACGCTAATTGCTTGCTACTAGGCTGTGCGGGCGGCTACACAGGCTTTGGTTCCCGCTACGTGGCTATTGTTGTCTGAGATAACCAATAGTCCATTGCCTGCTACTTTTCACGCGATTTTATTATTTTTTGAAGCTGGCAATAGAAAAAAATGCATTACACGATGCGTATTTAGCGCCATCATAATATATATATTTCCAACCATAAGAAATATCCACGCCGATGGTGCATTTGACATATTTCCAACCATTGACATAATAAATTGCATTCGTTGTCGAACGGACCGTAACTTCGTATAACGTCCGTAATTTTATTCGAATTCACGGTTTAAAAAACGAAATTAAACGGCCATAGATAAGGCTTGAACCCCGGGCCAGCAAACCCGAAACGGCCGCACCTTATAAATGTTGCTACCGCCGAGCCTGCGCGACCGGTCAAAAATACAGTACATAAAGGACTTAGCAAAGACGCGAACCATTTAATGTTCCGCCCAGCACAATCGCCAGGGTTTTGAAATACTACCTACCATTAACTGCCGGCAGGTTGTGTATAAAAACAACTCGATATATTTAGATAAAAGTTGTTTTTAGGTCACTTTTGGCGGGTTATAGGTAGTACTAATATATTTCAGTAAAACTGAGTACGTCCCTGCTGCCTTGACCATATATTATAATATGAACACCTCGGATGGAGTGTTAGATGGTATCTCCGGTATTGCTATGGAATCAATCTTTCGGCGGGAGAGATGTCTCAATGGGTTTTATTGGAGATCGTCCGCTCGGAGCTGCGCCTCCAGGGCACCTCCACTTTCATTCACCCCATTGACAACATGGATCGCTTTGTGGACTCGGGCACGAGGAACGCATGAATGAAATACGGATTAGACAAAGATTCACACCTTATTAACATAAAAAAGGTAAAAAATAAATAAATAAATATTTGTTTAAATATATTTATATATTTCTTTGGCACTCAGAGTTTAAAATACACGCTGTTTAACATATGGTAGTCAAAAATGGACACTTACGAAAACCTTAACAAATAAACTAAGCGTCTGTCAAAATAGCAGAGAAAGAAGTGTCATGGAGTTAATAGAAGAGATAAAGTAAAATTAACAGAACTCAATTTAAACAGGCGCATTCTGTACATCGAACACTAAAATGGCGATGGACTGGACATATGTTGAGAGAAAGGCAAGGGAAATGGAACAGAATAATAACAGAGTGGTATCCAAGAGACGGGAAAAGAAACAAAGGTGGACAAACGAAAAGATGGGAAGACGATCTATAAAAGGTGGCTGGTCCAGAATGGATCAGAGTTGCAAAATATAGAGAAAAATGGAAATCTTTAGAGGAGGCGTATGTCGAAAGACAAGCTGTTTCTAAAAATAATAACCCGAACGCTAAGAATTTAGAATAATTTAAATAATATAATATATATAAAAAAATCTTTTTAGTTAAAAAGATTAGAATGTTTTATAAGTTAAACAGCAATAAAGGCTAATTTTATTTATTTATTTTACTTATATATTTATTAATTACACCTACATGTTTCGGAAAAACCTTTCCATCGTCAGGGTGTTTTATAAATGATTTGCAAGTTCAGAAAAAAACATGATTATTCAGACATCTCAAATGCTCTTTGACTCTTTGAATTAAAATTACGGTTGTTTTTTCCAATATAAAACGCTGTGTAATCTTTATTTGAAAATGATCACGATTTTGATAAAGATTTAAGACACATAAATAATTTTGGTCTGAAATTGAATAATTTGTGAAATTAGTGAAGCATGTAAAAGTAAACAAAATATTATTAACAATCAATTAAATTTTATTACTAGTCCAATACTAAAAAAAAATCCGATAATTTTGTGTAATCAAGAACATCAGCAATAATATAAAAAATAATTTTTTAAATAATTTAGAAAACCAAAATAAAAGATATAATTCATTTTGATATTTTGACATATATAAGACGCCCTGACGATGGAAAGGTTTTTCCGAAACATGTATCTAGGTGTATTTAATAAATATATAAGTAGATTAAAACAAAAAATAAATTTAAATTTTTAATATGTTAATCTACAAAATTGCTCAACTAGTTGAATTTTTTTTAAAATAGTAGTATTTTAGACAGTTTGCGCACTCGGGAGGTACCTAAGTTTACTAGGGACGGCAATGCTGAGTAGAAAATTGAAAGGAGGGAGATTTTACTTTGTTCACTGCTAGATTATTATTTAATTAAATGAATTATAGAAGTCTCACAGAGACGAAGCTATTTTTATGAGTGTTTTGAAGTCTGTCATACGATGGCCGAGGGCGTACAACCTATATTATTTATTTATTTATTTTATTTTGGGGAAAATTAACAGCAAAACAACTACCTTAACAAAAATGAAATAATGGTTTTTAAAATTATGCCAATTACAAATTTTCCACTGAATATAGTAATTTACTTTAACTTACTTTAACAGCGAGTGGAGAGGGTGGAGGGGAATGTGGGACGGGAGTAGAAGGGAAGATATAATGTACGAATTAGTTTGGGTGCGGTAGTGTAGATATTGTTTGTTTTATGTTTCTTATTGTTGAGTTGAAAATGTCAATGTGGTGATAGTTTGTGTTAAATGAATTTGTGGATCTGTACATAAAGGAGTTTTGTTTTGAGTTGGTCTTACAAAAGGGGAGATGAAAAGTAGGTGAATGTCTGTTATTGCGAGTTGGGATGTGGTAAGATATTCGTTGAAGAAGTTCCGGACTATCGACTAGATTGTGTGTTATTTTGAATAGCATCACCGCGTCAGCTATGTTTCTTCGACGAGTTAGGGTCTGCATGTTAAAAAACTTCGCAGAAACTTCATATGAATTAGCTTAAGTGATCGCTATACCTACAGAACGCACCGTTCATCAATTCCATCGTAAGAACATCCACACATGATCAAATTTTTGTAAGCTATATATGTTCATATTTATATTCAAACTCCGGGAATCTTCAGTTTATTTGATTGTACTATGTTAGAGACATCTGTAGTCCTTTCTCATGAAACATGTGAAAGGACTACAGATGTCTCTAGCATAATTATTTTTTTGGAAATATGACAACAATAATGGCATTTTTTCATTTTGATGTGCAAAAGAATAGATTTTTTATCCTTACAGCTCTATATGAATATATGAAACAAAAGAATGAAAAATAAACTTTAAGCCCCAGTATCCCAAAATGCATATTTGGTAAGGTGATTACTATTTTGCGGTATATGAGGTGAGTGTTGAATGTTGATCAAAGAGGGTCTGCAAAAGATCTTGCTTGATCAGATAAACCAGGTATTGAAGGACGGCTCTGTTAAAAGTTTCAACCGAAGAACATGCATGGACATAATCTATAATAACAAGGACATTATTAATCTTTTACGAACTCCTAAACTGTAAAGTACGTTTAAAACTAATTGGAAACCTTGTTCTAATAGAAAGATAAGTAATTCGTAAATGCTGCAACATACGATGCAAACGGGTAGAGGTCAGTAGGAAGCAATGCATTTATGACTTTTACAAATGACTTCACTAAACTATAAGAAAAATGGGCAATTTTTAAGACAGACAAAAGTCTAAGAAAATAGCAAGGACAAGCTGTCTGAGGTGGCATTATTTTAATAAATCTTATTTCTAGTTAAGAAAAATTATAGGAGTCTCACAGAGACGAGGCTATTTAAATGAGAAACGTTTATGGAAGTATTTATGGGGTGACGCAGATCTGTATGAGCTGTACACAATGTGACGTTCACCAATTCCACCGTAAGAACATCCACACATAATCTCTGTTAATAAATAAATATTAAAAAAATATATCAATTTTTTAAAGTTGTATATATGTTCTAAATCACTTTCTTTTATGGATTCGAATTGACTAGGACTAAGAGACATCTATGGCCCTTCCCGTGATATAGTATACATAGATTTTGTAGCTGGTAATTATAATTGTATATTTTATTTTATCATATAGTTTCGCCTTTGTGAGACTTGAAAAAAAGATGACGTTCTTTGGTTTCCTTCGAGGACGTTAAATGTCGAATTTTTTTACCGCTCTGCTAGAAGCGTGCGCACACTAAAAATTATCTTTAAAATATTGTCACGGGATCGTGAGTGTGGGAGGCAAATGAAACACCGGAAATCGATTATCGTTTTATTAGCTTAATTAATTCACTGGCGCCGTTCTAGAATATTTCTGATTCACTAGTTTGTACAGCTCTTATTACTATGGAACACTTCTCACACGTCGGTAGGTACTTTATCGCTGGTTAGAATCCATACTGAAATCGCTCGTTTAATTTATTGTCGCTTGGTCACACTGAATCACCGTTTAATCCGTGCATTCGTATTCACACTAACTTCTATAATTCGCATTTTGTCTACCACAGCGCAAAAACTAAGTGAGCAGTGCACGGCCAATTTCTTTTTATAGTCAATGTCGTTCGCGATGCTTCCAGAATCCAGTGGATCAACCGAGACCCTTCCAGCTATTTTCAATTCGCTATAAACAGTGGAGAGTGCCGTAAAATTCTCGATTATGTGCGATTCCTTCCGTTTCTACCATCTCGCGACGATATGTCGCACTTGGTCAGAATTTCAAAACGCCCATTGGCTATGCTCACTTCTTTCGAGGAAGGAAAATGTCGATTTTTTACCGCTTTCCTAAAAGTACACGCATGTAGCCGCATGCACATAGCAATAATAATCGATAAAATATCACATTTGGTCAGAATCTTTAATTATGTGAATAACAGGTCGAATTTTTACGCGGTTTTACCAGTTCATCTAGCTGCATAAAAAAGTGGAGCAATTACGTGCGAATATTGAATTGAATACTCATGAAAGCGATCTAAGAGACAGAATATGTCTTTGAGCTGTTTGATTTTTGTTGGAATATTATTAAAATTTACGTAGTTCTGTAGAAATTGTTTGGTATTGCACATTGGTAATTTAAAGTTGTTTTGGTATATTGAAGATGTGCTTGTTTCGAATTGTTTAATGTTGTGTTCTTTCACTATTTGAATACTTAATATTTTTTATATATATATTTTATTTTATTTACATTGAATTTTGAAAAAAGTGTTTGGGTTGCAAAGGTTGATTTTTTATAATTACTTTAATTATTGTTTTCTGTATTACTTTAACTGTGTTTATTGTGTTATTTGTGTAAATGTAAAGAATGTTCTCGAAGAATCGCGAAACGATCATGTTTGATATAAAAGGCCTTGCGCGCACGCTGCGGATTGAATATTTGTTATGACCTTTAAAATGAGCGACATTCCAGGAGTAAAACCGTAGCGCGAGCGATGTAGACAGCGCGTACACTGAGTTATCGGGCAAAATACTTACATGCGAAAATCGAATGGAATACTCCAGAAAGTGATCTAAGGGATAGAAACAGCGTTAATTAGTGCGAATTAAGCAACAGTGTAATAATAAGTGTGTGAAATATTCTGGAAACATTTAGTGACTATAAGTTTAAGAACTGTGACTTTTTTTGCGTAATTAATAAAAGTTTAAACTGTTTTAGTGTTTTCATCTGCCTGCTACAGCCACGTCCGTGGCAATATTTAGTTTTTGTAATGTGAACTCAATAGGTAAAATCCAACGGAATTTGAAGAAACACTTCCGGTATACCTGATCTCCCTGTGGACCGTGGCAACAAGCGCCTCACGAGTGCCTGATTAGGTATTTGAAGGCGCATAGTGTTGGGGCCGACACGATGTCCGGTGCTATGGAGACTTGTCCGTTCTTAATTGACCGTTTTTTACAACACCCAGACCTTTGGTTGTGTTTTATAAAGACCCGAGTGTGTTAACGTTTGTTTTTTTAGGTAGCCATCGTCAACCATTCTATATTATTGAAGTACGATATTTTCATATAAAGATTGTGGTGGTGGGAAACACACGAAACATTTAAAGTCACTAGACACGAATTTCATTGTAAAACTGTTCTTTAATAATCTACATTCGTCTGTGGAACACTTCATACTCGTCTTTCCAGAATATTCTCAAGTCTGTTGAACACGTTATTCACTGTTGAACCCTCCGTAGGTATAGGTACTGTTAATTTATTTAAATATTTTAATACTGGATATTAATAAAGCACTAAGTGCCAAAAATACTTTTTTTTAAATACACATTAGCAATATACGTTTTCGCTAATACTTTAAACACAAGGAAGTCCTATCTGTGTTAATTTCTTAGTAATATGGTAATACATATCGCTTAAGTATTCAGTACCACGTTATTTTTATTATTAATGAGGCATTAAACGACATGAATATTTTTTAGTTTTTAATATCAAAATGAATAACTTACGTGAACTAGACCGAATAAGAATAGAATACAATCAAATTAATATGTGTAAGCCGCGCATATGAGGCACTGAAGTTACAAAGAAAATTATTTTAGCGATATATTGTCTCCAACGAAGTGCAAAAGGTTAATGATACATCAATTTGAAAGAATGGAAAAATTTAACAATTTTTTTTCAATTAATGAAAATGAAATAGAACAAAATTCTGAAAGTAAAATTGAGATAACTCGAAAATTAACAAAATTATAGAATAAATTAAGTATTTATTTAAAGAGTAGAAGTTCATGATAAACAAAATAATTTACACACAACGGTTTATTCTACTGATTTGAGTTTATAAGCCTAAGCGCTTTCCATGGGCACAATCATCATCTTCAGGGGCAATATTAGAACTAATTGTAAATCAATATGGCTGACAAATCGAATGTAAATGGAGGACGGATATATACATATTGATTTACAATAAGTTCTAATATTGCCTCTGAAGATGATGGTTGTGCCCGTTGAAGGCTTATATTACTCAAATAAGTGGAATAAAATTTTGTGTATTGATTATTTTGTTAAAATTACAGAATTTTAAATTTGCGTTTCGCATGAATAATTTTGTTCCGTCCGGTGGAGTCGCGTGACGTCATCTCTCGTAGCCGGTGTACATAGTGGCTCGCGTTATGCGGATGCATGACGTCACAGGCGAGTTGGAGGTCAATCATTCCGCACTATAATACACTAACTTTAATATTCTTTTTCTCCGTTATTTATTTAAATTTCAACAATTTTTTTCACCAATTTATTAGTTTTGGCCTGTATTTTAGTCTTCTTCTTCTTCTGCTTCATCTAGGACTGCGTCCTGTCATTGCTCGGAGCCTGTTCCTGGGATACAGATGTCCAGCTATCTCTGTATGCGGCCTTCCTGGGAGTCTGGGACCAGACGGCAGCTTGTTCGCTGCTATGCTATATATATGCTATGTATTTTAGTGAAATGTTTTAACATATTTTATTACCAGCACTATGAAACTTCTCCATTCACTATAGATCCAATGTTTGCTATCTGCGCATCCAGCATCCAAGTACCAATATCGAACACAATCGTTATCTGCTCTGGGACAAATTTGTCTCAGGCTAATGGGCTCCATTGGGCCCGAAATGGCCGCTAATTAATCTCGGATCAAAACTGGCTTTCCTCTTTGTGGAGCGTCCCTTCGTCACGTCGCTTAGCCTCCAATTAATTAATAATCCACCGGCAGGCCGTGCAGCATCTGATTGATCAAATAAAATTACATCTTTATGGGCGAGGAAGGAAGACCTCTCAAAAACAAATTTAGATTCTAGACTTTCTTTCATTATTTATTATTCAGATGTCGTAAACCTGTCAGGTAACATTTCAATCAGTTCTTAAGTATTTCTTTATAACGCACCTGGTGACAGTTATATTCGAGTGGTGTTTTGCAAACTCCTGCTTTAATCACGTGCTAAATAATTTGGCAACATATTGTTATGCAAGAAACAGCAGCGGTCGCGTTTTTAACAAATTTATAATATTTTTTATTTTAGGAATCTTAACAGAACAATTTATTATAATTTAAGAATAAATATCGATTTGAGATACCTAGTCCTTATATTATACTTAACATTATTTACAATTTATTTATCTTTAAGACACTTATTATTATTAATTAATTAATTTTTTTTCATTAATTTTGTATTTTGCAAAAACTTATGTACATTTATTGATTTGCGATGTATATTTATGTAAAATAATTGTATGTAAAATTTTTTTATTGAACTATTTATTTATTTGCGATATTTTTTTTCTGAATATTAATAACAATTTATTCTATCATTGAAACATTATTAATTTCTATTTATTATAAAAAGTGTATTGTCTAAAAACTTATTAACCTGGAACTTATTAAAAAAATAGTATTTAGTGATTTGCGTTAGTTTGAATATTATTAAAATAAGACACAAATTACTTTGTTTTCACCACTTTATTAGATTAAAAAATATACACGTTTCGAGAACAATGTTCTCTTCTTCAGGATTATTGTGTACTAATAATAATGTCACCACAAAGTTCAAACCTTCATACAGAAGAAGAAAAAATATTCTTCGAACAGTCTGAATATTATTCTCAATTTCTTTAATCATTTATTATTTTTCATTATTAATTATTAATTAACCGTAAAAAGTGTATTGTGTAACTATATCATGTTCAATTCATTATTATTTATTAATTAATCGTAAAAAGTGTATTGTGTAACTATATCATGTTCAATTCATTATTATTTATTAATTAATCGTAAAAAGTGTATTGTGTAACTATATCATGTTCAATTCATTATTATTTATTAATTAATCGTAAAAAGTGTATTGTGTAACTATATCATGTTCAATTCATTATTATTTATTAATTAATCGTAAAAAGTGTATTGTGTAACTATATAATATTCAAATGTTCACAAAATATTCATACTTTGACTTAATTGTCACTCTAGGACCATGTATTAGGGTCATTAATGACATGTTGACGGTCTGCATGTTAAAAAAAATAAAAATAATGACACATTATTGAGTAGTTGGTAGACTATTTATAGAGATCCACGGCATAATATAAAATATTAAAGTCAAAGCAAAACAGAAAGGAACAACATGAATAAAATCCAAATTAGTAATTAATAAAACAAGAAAATCAAAGTGGTACAAGAAAGAAAGAAAAGTTATGGAAAAGATAAAACATATAGGTTTAAGGAATATATATAAATATTTTTTTTAAATATTGGCTAAAATATAAAAATACCAAGTAATCCGAAAGGAGCAAAAGCATAAGATTAAGAAAAAAAAAATAAGTAGAGAAATAAGTGGAGTGAGGTGGCTGGGATTATGGTTGAGTGGAGTGTGTGTATGTGGTGAGGGTAGGGGGGAGGATAGGAATATATATTGTTCCGTACAGAATACGCGAAGATATGATGCGCAGGTCTCCCGTACTTGACTCGTAGAACAGACCAAGACTGTACAGCGGTAATCGTAAACCCGCTGACAGTGGTTGTTCTAAATATTCACAAAAGTGAATTATCCGGTTGCAGGTAGTCCAGTTGAAGTTCCAAAATCCAAAAACAGTAGGTAGAGCAGAGGTCAGAGGTGTTGAGTAAAAGTCAGAAGAAGTGGTCCAGACGACGTATAAAGCACAGAACGGAATGAATCTGTACGCCGACGGAAGTTTAATTTATACACAAATTTAATACCTCCCGGCTTATTTCCGGGAGCCAATCACAGAGAGTTTTTATCGCGCGTTCGCGCCCGCGAAATTGTCTAAAAAATAGCTCGGAAAGTTTTATTTACAGAATTCAAAAATTATTTAGAATTTTTACGCCACCCCCCCGGGGTTTTCATCACGTCATTTACATGGTGCTATGTCTTGCTTATAGCATGACGTGATTGCCTGGACCCGCAAGACCGAAGTTAATTTTTTATCAAAAAATATATACCGATCGCAGCGGTATTTGCTCAGGAAAATTTCACAATTAAATTTATAAAATTTGTTAACTATGATTTATACATGTTTGTTAATGCAGTTTATAAAGAGCCCACATGGGTGTAACTTTTGATATCAGTTTTAGTTATGTACAATAAAATTTCAGTCATTTATAAATATTTCAAAGTGGGTCGCAAAAAATTAATTTTCATTTATTTTTCAGGTGCGCCCCTGACAAGGTAGGTATGTAAAAACATGTAAAATGGGTAGATTCTTATGCAAGGAATTCAACAAAAAATATTTTAAGTTGATCCGGCTGTTGTAGCGTCTGTAAGACAGTTTCAAAGTTTTGACTGAAAAATGACCCTTATCGACATTGGACCACTGCTGATAGTGGTTACGTAAAAAATGTGAAAAATTTTACTTTTTTATTTACATGATTTTCTTTTAGATTTTAGTCTAAATGGCTTTGTTTAGCAAAAATATTATGGTTTGATACCAATTTCATTGAAAAAACCCTCGTTTTTCGTAAATATAAGAAAATCAATTTTGGGTCGAAAATTCTCGTATTTGTTGGTACAAATACCGTTTTTCGGTGGCTGTCGCGCCCGGGACCTTATTAGTGATGAGCCCCGTCGCTAGGCCTATAAAACACTGTTAGTTATATGTAGATTTCTCCGAGATCTGACAAGATATGGCTTCGCGACTTATCGGAAACAATCGGTCTGCAGCCCGTTTTTCCTTCGCATACCAACTCTCTGTCCTCGGATACATATGTAGAAATATTAAACAATATTTCGTAATTCTGTCTGTCAGGCCATACAGTTAGCCGTAGGAAATAATATTTCCTGTATCTGTCTTTCCGCCATACAGTTGGCCGTCACTCGGAAATATTCAATAATATTTCTTATATCTGTCTTTATGCCATACAGTTGGCTACACTCACCACCCCGGTCTATCGCAACAGCGATTTTCTCGTTTATTGAAAATAAACATGTGACAAAGTACATTCATATATGTCAATATTTAGGTTCTTACAATAATATGTAATAATTTAAACATGTCACAACTATTTTATTTTCATAAATTTTCATACATAAATTTGTTCACAAATTTATCAAAGCATAGGACCCGTCTTTACGGTCCTCAGGGTGGTGATGACGCACCGGCGTCCTGCCCGGTCGCCCGTGAATAAGATGACGTCACAGGTCCACCTTGATCGGTGTCCGCAGCGAACCATGGAACTCGGCAATGTCATCTTCTTTGAGGAGGCTCTTTTCAGGGCTATCATTCATCCTGTCCGTTACACTCCCCCCGTGCAGTCCGCCTGCACTCCTAGGGAGGACAGGATTTCCACAGGGTCCTTCAGCGACGCCTTCACTGCGGCGCCCTTGTCAGGGTGATGATCTTTGTTGCGGGCCTGGTGTAGTCGCCCGTTGTGGTTTTTAATCGAACCACCCTCGCCTGCCCGTCGGGCGCGAGCTTCACCTCGATCACTCTCCCCTTGGGCCATGTGTTGCGGGGCATCGCGGGATCGGCGATGACGGCCATCTCTCCCTCTTTGATGGGTGGTGCGGGCTCCTGCCATTTCTGCCTTCGAGCCAATGTTGGCAGGTACTCCCTCATCCACCTTCTCCAGAATAAATCTGCCATTTGTTGCGCCATCTGCCACTGCTTTTTTAAACATACTTTTTCATCCAGCGCCCCATAGAGGGCCAAGTGGGTGTTGCGGCCCGTTGTTCCAAGTAGCAGATGGTTGGGTGTGATCGGCGCGTCATCTTGTGGGTCCACTGACACATGCGTCAGTGGACGGCTGTTTACTGTAAACTCGGCCTCGGCCAGTACAGTCCTTAGGGTCTCCTCCCGCGGTGCCCGTTCCTTCAGTGTGGCTTCCAGTGCGCGTTTGACAGCACGCACGAGACTCTCCCAGGCGCCCCCCATGTGCGGGGCGAGGGGGGGGTTGAAACTCCATTCAACCCCGCTCTCCGCTAGATGTCCCTGCATCCGTGGATCATTGTATAGATCAGCCAGGGCGGCCGCCATTTCCTTTTCCGCGCCTCGGAAGTTCGTGCCGTTATCTGAATAAAGGAGGCGCGGATGGCCGCGCCTAGCGGCCATTCTTCTGATGGCGAGTATTGCAGAGTCTGCTGATAGTGACTCCGCCAGTTCCACATGTACGGCGCGCGTCGTTAGGCACGTAAATAGCGCGCCGTACCTCTTTTCCCTTCGTCGGCCGATAGCCACCTGCATCGGCCCAAAGTAGTCCAGGCCGCAGTGATGGAAGGGCGGCGTATGATGAGCCAGCCGACAGTCTGGTAATTGCCCCATTAATGGCGGGTTCGGCTGACTCTTCATGTTGCGGCACGCTTGACATGCTAATTTCACCCGGCGCACGGTCGGTCTCAATCTCAGCACATAAAAGTTTTCGCGCACATCTGCGACAGTTTTTTCTGTGCCCGGGTGATTTTCGCGCTCATGGTAATGGCGTACCATGAGCCGTGTATATGGGTGCGCGCCGTCCAAAATGACGGGCGCTCTTAATCCTGCCGGAATCCCTTCCACTGTGGTCTGCTCTAGCCGTGACCCCATCCTGATGACGCCGTATTCATCCAATCGTGGCGTCATCGGGTACAATCGGCTATTTCTTTCTATGGCCCTACCTTCTTGCAGGGCCCGTATTTCTGGCCCAAAAACGTCTGCCTGAGCGTGCTTAACCCAGGTGCGCTCGGCCGCTGTCTTCTCGTCAGTAGTGACATCTCGGGCGGACTGCTTCCCCGATTGACCGCGACAATTTGCCACAAAGCGCTGTACCCAAGCGGTCGAGCGAAGCAGTCTAGTCCATGACGAGAAGCGCACTACGTCGGGAAGTGCTCCCCCCGTGTTGGCCTGCCGGACCGCCAGCACCGTGTCCGGTCTTCGTTCCATTGAACTCTCGTCAGGCTGCGGTCGTGCTTTTTCTTTTGGCCAGGCCGACTCGCCCTGCCTGAGAAACTCTGGTCCACCGAACCACATGCTATCCGCAGCAAGGTCCGGGGGTTCGCCATCCCTGGTCCCAATGTCGGCTGGATTGTGCTGTGTTGGCACCCACCTCCAAGATTCGGCGTGCGTGAGCTCGTCTATCTCTCCAAGTCTGTTCGCGACGAACGCCGAATAGGACCTGGGGTCGGTCCGCAGCCAACACAAGACTGTTGTGGAGTCGGTCCAAAACACGGTATCGTTGATGCTGCAGCGGTGCTCCCTTTTGATGGTGGCGGCCAACCGTGCGGCCAGTAGCGCCGCCTGTAGCTCCATTCTGGGAATTGAAAGCGGCTTTAACGGTGCGACCTTACATTTCGCCGAGATGAAGGCTACGTTTATGCCGCCCTCTCCTGTCTCGACGAAATAGGCCACCGTACAGCACGCTTTTTCTGATGCATCACAAAAGACATGCAGCATTACCTTGCTACTTCGACTCGAGAGGCAAGGACGCGCTATCTGACACTCACTTTTTTTTATAATGCCGTACCATGCGCGCCACTTTTCTGCGTGCTCGGGATGTATTCTTTCATCCCACCCGACCTTGGATCGCCATACGTCTTGAAGCAGTATCTTCGACCGGATCAGTAGACAGGCTAGGAAGCCAATCGGGTCGAAGATTCTCATTACGGCGCTTAACAGTTGCCGTTTGGTCGGGCGGTCCGCCTCCGTTAGCTCCGGTAAGTTGATAAATTTGAACACAAATTTGTCGGAGGCGGGTTCCCACGCTATCCCGAGCACCCTCTCGGTCGTTGTTTCTTCACCAATGATTCTCATTGGCTCTACGGCCCTTATAGCTGGATCGATCTTTTCCAGGACCTCCTTGCTGTTGGAGGCCCAATTCACCAGCTGCATGTTACCTCGACGCAGTATTTCGGACACTTGCCTCATCATCATTATTGCTTGTTCTGAGGTATCCACTGCGTCGAGGTAGTCGTCCATGTAGAATGTTCGTCGTACCGCGTTGGCGGCAGCCGGAAATTCCGCGGCGCTGGCATCTGCGATCCGGTTGCGGACGTACTGGGCACTGCTGGGCGAGCACGTGGCGCCGAATAGCATTGAAGTCATTTGATACGTGGTTGGTTCCGGCTCGCCCTGTTTTTTCCACAAAAATAATTGTGCTGCCTGGTCCGCTTCTCGGATTCTTATTCGCAGAAACATTTCTTTTACATCCGCTGCCAGCGCCACTTTTCCTTCTCGGAACCGGAATACACTGCCCAATAGAGAGCTGAGCAGGTCCGGCCCGGTTATTAGTACATCATTGAGGCTGACGCCGCGGCATTTGCTTGCCGCATCAAAGACAATTCGTATCTTGCCTGGTTTATTAGCATTAAAAACGGCGAAGTGCGGCAGGTAGAATTTTCCATTCATGCCGGCCTCCTCGGCCGGCGACAGGGGGTGGGCATATCCTTTGGTTATATATTCTTCTATTTTGGCCCTGTATGCCCCCGCGTATGCCGCATCCTTCGCCATTTTTCGTTCAATGCCAGCCAGGCGGTTGGCAGCGTACTGGCGGCTTTCTGGTAGCACTCTCTCGTCATGCTTCCATAGGAGGCCGGTTTCCCACTGGCCAGTGGGCAGCTGCCGGGTGGT
>JADDOH010001399.1:0-161220 GCA_016648135.1 Agrypnia vestita | reverse complement strand
ATTATAAATGTCACACGATTTTTTCTGTCGCATTTCTTAGTACCCGTAATGTACCTAAATATTCTGAATATTAGTCAATTAAATTTTTGATGAAAACATATTTTATTATGAATTTTCAATTTCTAGAACGCAGTTTAATAACAATGATTTAGAACAAATTAAATAAATTAGTAATTGCAGTTCAGCAAAATGCAGCAATAAACTAGTATAAGATAGGTTGTGATGATCCAGGTAGATAGTGGGCCCTAATCAAATCGGGGCCTTGATACATTTAATAATAATTTAGTATAGCTCCTGGTCCGGCACCAGAGTTAGACATCCCATGGGGTGTGTGTTGAATATATAAGGCGAAGCAAATCTATAATACAAATCATTCCATTGCAAATCAATGTAAATCATATTTTTTTCACGGCTAACGATGTAAGATGACCCTAATGTGGGTCCTACTAAATAATGAAGGTTAGTAAGTAGCAAACCGTCGCGTTCAAAATACAATATATTGGATTATCAAATATTTCATTATTCTTATATGTGAGCGCGCTCGATCGATCGACAGGATGCAACCGGTCGACTTCAACCATATGATGTAGCGATACAGTTGTTAAAAATTAAATATTCAATACAGAAATATTACTACTACTAAAATTCAACTTTTCATATGAAATAATGTTCTATACTATCAGAAATTGTTCTATACGATAAATTAACTAAAAATACGTATTAACTGAAAATAATTCTAACATCTTGGGTTCGCATACTATATTGATAATACCTAATGCCCTTTGCATTTACTAAGTATATTACCTAAATAGCCACAGCTATACCATCCTGTCCGTCAGGGACTAAACATAAAAAATAGTTATATTTCTAAAAGTGCTACCTCTTACGCGACAAAAATACCTATTGCAGTCGGGCTATGAATATGAACTATTTCCGCCTCATAATGGCGCCTGGAACCAATACTACAAACCTCACTAGGAATAATAAATGCGACTAAATCTCGATAAATACAATATATACTATTCGTAATACGTCGTTGAATTGGCACATGATTCGTCTAATGGATGAAGGACCCCGTTGTGTATCGTAATAACTTCAATTTCTTTTATAGGAGCAGTGTGGAAACAATTGCATAATATTACGTAATAAAAACATCTAACGAACCTAATAATCTATACATTTATGTTACAATAAAATACGTTCACCAGAAGAATTCGTGTATTAGAAATAAAACATTTTCGATTTGAGACAAACCAGTAAAATCGTTCGAACGGCGCAAAGGGAAAAATTCACACATATTAAATAACACTGAAATTAATAATTTTAAACACTTTATATTAACATATTCTTACCTTGAATGGTGTCGTCTCAGACGTGTATGAACCTGTTCATATTAATTCCGTGGGAAAATAATACATATATTTGCTATCTACGAAATACCACATTTTGAAGTGAAACTTCTTTATGAATAAATAGATAAGGTCTCGGGGATGGTTTGCTCGAAAGGATTCTACAACAGCCCGTGAGTTTATATGAAATAATAGTTTCTTTGAATGCTAAGTTTTGGTTTTTTAAACCCTCAGCATCTCTGCTGAGAGGGGTTGAGGCTCCGCGCCCGCCTAAACCCGGTGGCCGACTTCCTAAGTGACTAAACGGCCCCCCTTGTTCCTCCGGAACTTACTGCATCCCGAGACTCTATCTCTTCTTTACGAGATGTGATCCTGTGACGCCCTCTCTTTTAGGCTTATAATTGAGAAGGCCGTACTCTTTTGGTACGAGTTTCTGATGATGGGTGTTGTCTTGAGGCGCCTTTCTTTTAGGCCGGTGTTTGAAGAATCATGTACTCTTTTGGTACGAATTGATGACGACATTAGCCTCCTTTGCGGGCATAGTCAGCGATGTTACAAATTATTGTGCAATCTCATTATGCCTTTTCAGAATGGCGTCCCACGATTCTGCATCTTGCAACATTTACTTTGGTCAAATGTTAGAGTGTTAGTAACATATTTATAATATCCCAGCTATTCCATATGAGTGAATGATTTTTATATTTATTCTGGCCCTGTCTTTCTTACAGAGGACGAAATAGAAGTTAACGTTTTCTATCAAGGTTTTATAGCATTCAGGCATGAAAATCCTTCCAAAGTCAGAGAATTCACGACGTTGGTTTACGCTGTTTTTGAGCAGGATGAGGCGCGAAGGTCGAGTCTAGTGGCCACTCCGATCAACAAGGGAGGTCCCGCTTTTAAGAGTACCTCACAGGGGCTTGCGCGAATTCCAGGCTTATGACACGAGCGTCATCCACAACCTCACCTAGCTCAACGTTCGTAAACCAGAAAACTCCAATTTCAGTTAGATCTCCCCATTCTGTCCTTTACTCGTCGTTCTGAAGCTACTTGTTAAGCCAGATGTACCGAGGTACTCAAATCATAAAGACTTGGCTGAAGACCGGATTGCGCAATACTTACGCAACACAATTATTATAAGGCTACTAAGCATTTCTTATAGAATTACGTGTATTCAATTATTAGTAAAAATAGTTTGAAAATCCCCATACTTTAAAATATATTCGTTCGGAAGAATTTCTCGTACGATTTGGATTGATATCTGGTTATGCAATACATAACGCGTCGACAATATTATGAATCTATTAAGCACTGCTTATAGAGCTCCGTAAAATCAATTGTTAATACAATTGGTATGAAAATCCCCATGCATCAAAATATATTCGTTTGGGAGATATTCCCGTACGAATTGAGCCAAGATCACACAAGAAATCGTGATATTAATTATACATTATTGCTCCGATTTTAAATCTTCCAAAATAAATACATTTCAATAGTGAAAATAATTAATCGATAGATAATATAAATGTGTTCCTTAGCTGTTACACAGTGGCGGTATGATCCTCTCTGGTACTGATGAATGGTAGATTCCTCCATACGTCCGGGCAGCAACTCCGTCCGCAAATGCTGTTCTGGAACTCAGGGCTCCGTCGGTAGTCTGTGGGCAGCGCTCCCGCTCGCAAGTCTGGTCTCGAACTGAAGGGGGCTGAGTATATCGTGTTCGCTCCTTTTATAGTAATGATTTCACCATACCTCTGAAATCCACGCTAGTGCAGTGACTCATCCTATGCGCGATGACCTCACCGCCGGCGCTCGCCATTGGCCGGATTCAGTCAACAGGACGGTCGCCTCCGGCTCAACCCGTCGAAGGCAAAGCGCGCCTGTGATTGGTCCGTTTCGTTAAAATAATAGTTAAGCACCCGCTACACGCGAGACTTACTGTTCTGATTCATAAATAATAAAGGCTCGTTCGCACCTACTCACAAGGTCGAGTCTATTAGGATTGGCAAACGATATTAATTTAACACAGAATTATATCTATGGTATAATAAAGATCTAAGAAATATTACTTGTATAGCTGAATATTCAATATTTTGTTAGCCTCTTGTAATACATAGAATCTTAAGAAGAAATATATCAGGCTTTTACTTTTAAACGATTCAAACCAGAAGAAATATATTTTTGATGTCCATACTTGGCTTTTTTGAATATTATTATTTTAAGATTTTCTAAATTTATTAAATCTATCTCTATGTCGACCATCACAGCTTCCCCCTTATTTAGAGAGAGGAATGATCTATCAGACCAAGCCTATCTGCTAAATAACCCAATAGGATAGTATATTTCGTGATACTTATCAAGAGTTTCTAAAATTTTCTTTTAAAATTAATCGTTGTTCTTATCAGTGCCAAATTCTTTTTCAATGGAACCTTCTTTGCCTATTTAAAGCTACTGTAAACCATCTGCCTGTCATTCAAATGAAAAGTGTACAACTAACATAAATATAAGATTTGAAAGCAAAAGGGACTGTATCTAATTTATTCAATTGACTGAAAAGGTTCGATTCTTCATAATCGATTGAATGCCTCAGTAATCTCATCATTGTGTCTGCTAACTACTCAAGCTCCATCCTGTTATCAACACTTAAAAGGAACGCCCCTTCCCCCACTTTGTTATCCTCCTTGCTTCCCTTACAATGGTACACTCCTAGTGTTCACCACCTCGCAACTCTATACTACTTTCCCCAGCATATACCTCCCTTCCCCCAGAATATACTCCCACTAACACTCCCCACATCCCCTTCAAGCTATACAAACCAACTCAACCGAGTAAATATTAACTGTATATTTCTCCTATGAAATGCGAGCTACGATAAATCTGAAGTTCCAGAATTATGTTAACCTACGAATTAATGTACAACCTATTCATATAAACTTAACAATCAGCTTCCTAATATATAGAGCAAACCCTTCGATCTCAATATCTCCTGTACACGAGTAAACATGATGACGATGATACTTGCTATCCACTCTAAAAAGAAAAAGTGCAGTCCGCCTCCAAATTTTCTAATGACTAGTCGCAAATGAACAAGTCCCTTCAATAACCGTTGGACGTCGTTTCAACTAACTGTCCAGCTAACCCTCAAAAGAGATGCCCAAAGACGATGCATATCTGTTAAAGAAGTAGAGCTTCAACCATAACCCAGTTGTCAAGAAGGTTTCCAATAACTATTCCTTGCTATCCTACCATGGTGTACCCCGACAAGTGTTCACCATCTTGTAATACAATTCTTATTCCCCCTTCCCCCAAACTATACAACCTCTTCTATCTGGAACTCGTACAGTCCTATTTTAACCGAGTGAATGGTCAACCGTATATTCCTACTATAATTGCAAACCGCGACAAAATGAACTCTTGTACCTCATCTGAGCTATGAACTCTATTCATATGCGCAGTACATTTCCTATTATGTAAGATCAACCTATTGTCCCCAATATCCTACGTATACTGTAATGACTGCCACAATTTATTGTTGGTGTAAAATGATGAAGAAGAGGAAGAAGAAGCCGCAAAAGTAGTGGATGACAGCAGAAGAAGAAGAAAATGAATCCATCGAAAGGCATAAGATAAAGAAGGAAAGTCACAACCGAGTGTAGTAGTAGATAAAGACGAAGAAGAAGTAGTCGAAAGATATAAAATTAGAAGACGCGAATGTAGCAGTAGGCAAAGAACAAAAGAAGACGAAGAAAAGACGTAGAAAACAGTCGAAAATTATAAGATATACGGAAGAAGACGACATGAATGTAGTTATAGGAAAAGAAGAAGAAGAAGAAGATGAAGAGAAGACGAAGAAAAACAGTTGATAAGTATAAGATAAACGGAAGAAGACGAAATGAATGTAGTTATAGGAAAATAAGAAGAAGAAGAAGAAAGAAAGGAGAAGAAAGAAGAAGAAAAGAAGAAGAAGAAGAAAGTAGAGAAGTAGTCGTAAGATATACCATAAGACGAAAAGTAGTTGCAACGTATTGTAATAATTGCTATTTATAGAAGAGAAGCATAAACGGTATGTATTCAAAGAAGAAGAAGACTAGAGTGAACATAACCAATAAAGAAAACCTTCGTACCGAAGAAGAAGAAGACGCTGTTGAAGTCAGTATAAATAAAAGGGGGAAAGAAAATATATATATGACCGTTAGCATATACGAATAAGAAAAAGACGAAGAAGAAGAAGAGGAAGAAAAGGGTAGGAACAACCTTTTCGATAATTGTAGAACTTAAAAGTATATATAACTATTATCCGTCTCAACTAACTTTCCAGCCAACCCTCAAGAGTGATATCTAAAGACGACGCATGTTTGTAGAAGAAGTGCATCCAGATGTCAAGAAAAGTTTCCCATAACTATTCCTTACTAACCTGTCTTCCCCCAAATTGTTAAGCGTTTGTCAAATAATCAGGCGCGACTCCTCCGTATAACTGTAATATCGTTCCTCCCAAAACTTATTGAAAACCTAAAACAACTTTATTAATATGTTCCGTATTCATCATCCCCATACTTATATGTAACATAAAATTATAAAATTTTAAAGTGTTCAAATCAGTAGAGGTGAACCCTAATATCTGTACTAGCTGTAGTAGTCGTCACCAACACTGATATCCACAGAAGATGTATGTGTGTAACTGAATCAAGAATTCCTAACGTATAATTCGGCTTGCTATACGACTGGAATCTATTCAAGATCCAACCGACTAATCTTCCTACCCTAATCTAAAAGTAATGGTCACGACGACGCATGAAGGTGAATGAAGCTAATGATTTCGTTATGCTACTACTATTTAATCTACTAAAAATCCATTTTCAATTTTTTTTTTTTTTCAAAATGTTCCAGAAGAATTCAAAAGCTCTCCTGAAAAATTTCTTTTTTATTTTATTTTATCACCATTCAAAAGGATTTCTACATACACCCAATGTATAGTAAAAACAATAAATGCTTAATCAATCATAGCGTTACGACTTCTCAAAACTTGAAGAAACTCACATATCGTTAATTCCGGATTTACTTTTGTATTAATTCCAAGAAGATTGCGCCCAAAACCAAAACAACCCCAATATAGATACGTACGAAATTTGAAGTAGTGAGATGTTTATTTCTACTCTGCCTATAAATAAGCTATATCAACGTATATTGTAATATAATATTTATTAATGAAGATAAAACAATTTCAATTAACGTTGCAATGAAGCGAAACAAAGGAATATATATAAAAAAAAAACAAGTCCAATTTTTAATTATTCGTTACTAAGAGTATATATTAGGTCCTTACACATGAAATTGATGTTTTGCCGTACTGGCAAATTTGATCTCAAATATCTTCTCTTTGGTTAGGAATTCCAAATCCAAATTTATACAGCTATTTACTCATGTATTTGTGTTTTGAAAATTATAGTTCATTTGTTTTTTCGTCAATTGTTTTTTTCTTTGCGTCACTCAGTTTACAAAATGAAAAACTTGAAATATCGCGTTATTTACGAGTACGAGTTCCACCGTGGCACCAGTGCTGCAGAAACGGCTCGAAGGATTAATGATGTGTATGGCGACGGTGCCGCAAAAGAAAACACAGTGCGTTTTTGGTTCCAACGTTTTCGTTCTGGAAATTTCGACCTGCAGAACAAGCCCCGTGGACGGCCGGAGACCAAAGTTGATAATGAAGAATTGAAGGCTATTGTGGAAGCGGATCCATCGCAAACCACATCCGAGTTAGCTGCAGGCTGCGGTGTTAGTGATAAAACTGTTTTAATCCACTTGAAGCAAATTGGTAAGGTGAAAAAGCTTGAAAGGTGGGTACCTCACGAATTGAGTGAAGCAAATCAACAAACGCGCGTTGACTGCTGCGTTGCATTACTCAACCGGCACAATAATGAAGGGATTTTAAATCTTAAATCTGGCCATATGATTACGGCAGATGTCTATTGTCAGCAACTGCAAACCATGATGGAAAAGATAGCTGCTAAATAACCGAGGCTGGTTAATCGCTCTAGGCCACTGCTGCTTCATGATAACGCTAGACCACACACTGCACAACAGACGGCTACCAAATTAGAGGAGCTTCAATTGGAATGTCTAAGACATCCACCGTACTCTCCGGACCTTGCCCCAACAGATTACCATTTTTTTCGAAATTTGGATAACTTCTTGTAAAGGAAAAAATTCAACTCCGATGGGGCAGTCCAAACCGCCTTCAAAGATTTTATTGATTCCCGTCCGAATGGTTTTTTTAGTAAAGGGATCGATGAACTACCTATGAGATGGCAAAAGTGCATAGATAGCAATGGTACATACTTTGATTAAATAAAAATATTATAATAAAAAAAAATCGGCTTTATGTTCCTCCCATACTAAACGCCAATTTCATATGTAAGGACCTAATATTAATATTTTGTACTCCAATGTCATTCCAGGACAATAATGACCTGTTGTCAGTCTCTTTGTTAAAACATAAAATAAAACAATAAATTTTTGTCTCGTATCTAGTAGCAAAAACGTCGAAATAGTCATCATCATATAATTTTGAAAATAAAATATCCTTCATGCTTTGGGCAAAATGCCAAGCGACATCAAAGTTTACATTTTTTAAAAATATTTCTGGCGTATCTTTTGTAAAATTTAATATTCGATGTAAATTATCATGTTGATAATTTACATTGAATATTAAAAATTCCTTCACTTTGATACAAGTCAAATAAAATAATTTAAACTTTGTAATTTATAGTTTTATTAAAATATATAATTTTATTATATCTGATAAGATAGATAAGATTATAAAGGATGATAAGATTGAGATAATATCTTTGTGTACCGTGTATAGAGAAAAGGTCGATCTAAACAATGTAAAATTAAAATTAAACAGTAAAAATAATTTCAAAATGTATTTTTATGTAAATATTTTTGGATTGTGGAACGAATTGTAGAGTTTCAATTATTTCTTACGGAGATATTTGACCTTCATGTGCCTAAAGAGTACTTCGATTCACCTACACGATTTAAGAACGAATTATGCTCGCAATCAAAGATTTAAATCTATATTAAAATGTTTATCGCATTTTCACAATTGGCCGTAGTTATGCCGAAAGCGTCCAACCCCCAAAAACATGAAACTGAGAAAAACCGTTTTTAACGTGGAAACTGCAGCTACCAATTACGTCTTTAATTCCCCACTGCAAAGGTTTCCTAGACTAGCAAATAGATACGAGCAACGTGACATCTTTTCCAACAACTTTATAATATTCAAATATATTTTAAAAGGTGTATTGAAAGATAATTAGTATTTCTATTGTACTTAAATAATTGATTTGTATTTGTTTTGATTGTTGGTTGAGTGAGATAACTAACTGTTATGTAACATTTTTATTATATTTGATTTTCTTAGCTTTTCAATCCATATTATTACTTTTTATTTTTTTAATTTTTATTATATAATGTTTTCTTTATGCTTCTGCTTTGTTACATACCTACTCGCTTTTTACTTTTTATTATATTTATCTTATAGATATATTTGTATTAGTATTTTAAGTATATGATTTCCAATTTAAGTAATTATTATTTTGATATGTTATTTTTTTTCTTTAAACTATCCATTGTATAAATGTACACTTTACCTATCTGTTTGTAAAATACCTGTAGGTCGTATATAAATAAAAAAAAATAAAAAATGTTTTCTTAAAATTTGAATCTCCAAAACCTAATACATCGATATTAAAATTCATTGTTGCTATTTTTTGCAAAGGGCTCATTGTTGAGACATTTTTTATGAAATTATAAGAAAAATATTTTTTATGAAGATATGACGCGTTTACAGACCGCATTCTTTCAAAATTATGTCTAAGTACGAAAAACAGTAATTATTTTGACATTTTGTTCTATGTGGGTTGGATGTATTCTATCAAATATTTGTGACATTATTAAACGACAGCTTATTCTAAGTAACTTAGATTTATTCTATATATTTTTTTAATATAACATATATAAACATAACTGGGGAAAGTTGCACGTCAGTCACGGCCGAGGAGCTCTACGGAAATAAATACGACGCGGTCATTTTACTTTTATTTCAAATTTTTTTATTTTTTACAATAAAATAATAGTTAAATGCATAAGTAAGTAGTTTTATTAGTGCCGATAAAAAATATAAATAATCAATCATATCATTGTAAAAAACTACCCACTTTCTACCAAAACTTTACCCTTCAAGGTTGTATAATCCCTTAATAAGTTGAAACATGAAAATTGTGGGTTCAGTTTCGCGTGCATATTTCACGAAGTGAATCCGTTATGAATTCCGAAAAAATACTGGTACAAACTTTAAAACGATATCAAACTTTTAAAATATATCAAAATGGCGGAGCTAAGTCTATTTTTCAAATCTCATCTCGTCTTCCCCTTGTCCTATTCGGGTCGGGGACCCGTTGCATTGACAAGGCGCCTCCATTCGTCCTTGTCTTGCGCTGATTGTCTGACCTCCATCCACTGTATTCCCATCCTTTCCTCACACAGTTTCTGGAGTTGCCTCGCCCAACTGTGTCTGGGGCGGCCCACTGCACGTCTTCCCTCAGGAATCGCACACAGTATTATTCTAGCAATTCGGTGATCAGGCATTCTTAGTACGTGCCCAAGCCACCTCAGTTGTGATTTCTCTATGAAGAGCAGTGGTTCAATATTTAGATCGTCTCGGATCGTCGAGTTTCTTATTCGATCCCATTTCGTAACCCCTGCCACTCCTCTCAAGTAATTAATTTCGGCCGCTTGGACTCTAGAGCGTATGCTCTTTAGCATCCATAACTTGTGACCGTACGTAAGCGTTGGGCGGTATACCGTTTTGAACACTGCTATTTGTCTATTTTAAGTCGAGTTATTGAAATTAGTTCGATAGAAACTGTTGCTCATTTCGGCGCAATCGCCTACCGATTATAATAACTGTACTGCAAAATATAAAACTGTACAGAGTCGTGGCGTCTGATTGCTTGCTTGTATGACGAAAAAACTTTGGATCGATTTTTAACCCTTTTCCCATAATCCAATCGAGCTGAAACTTTGCAAGCAGACTCGTGGCGACGATCAAGAAGATCTTTGAAATTTTCGTTAAAAAATTAATAATTGTAGTATAATTTTAAATTTTTTAAATTTTTAATGGTTTTTTCCTACAACTTAGTAAGTTGTATAAAAATACTCCGACACATCTGGTAGTCACTAAATCCGAAAATGAGAAAGGGAGATTTGTAAAAACTTGGTTTTTATGGGTTAGTTTTTAATTATCGTTTTTTTTTTTTTAAATAGAGATGCGAACACGGAATTCGTGTCACATCAATATTTTTACTATTTTCAAATTAAGCTAAACGCTTGTGCTATGAAAATAGGACTAACTTGCTTGTCTGGAGTGAGATTCGAACCTGCGACCTTTGGATCACGAGGCGAGAGTCCTAACCATAAGACCGACAAGCTAATCTTTATTTATCATAATCTATAAAAATTCTGAGAATTTCAGTTACTTCATGTCTACGTATATATTTTAGTTGTCTGTGCTTGGCACCTATTTTAAAGACGTTTTTTGTAAAAAATTCAAATTCTTTACGCTAAAATGAGCTATGAACATACTGGAAGATTAATGTGATACCGACCCGGATAATCGAGGCTGTAGCGCATCTATCTGACATCTCCCTGCAACTAAACAGCTGTGCACCAGCGAAGCAACTTTGAGGTGTCTGTCCTCTGCCCTGCGGAGCCACGCTTGTGTCAAGTGCCCGGCGGACGTGACGGGACAATGGGGTTCCCCAGATCGATGCCCGGATCACGATATCTCCTGGAACCGGGGCAGACGGCTCGGTCTAGAGTGCCACCACTATAACTTGGCGCGCGAGGGAGGGCGCCCCTGTCGCGAAACAGAAGTTGCCAGGTTGTAAATTTATTACACAATACATAACTAACTAACTAACTAACTAACTAACCATCACGCCGTTTCCCTGCAGGGGTAGGCAGAGAGGATTGAACGCCACACTCTTCTATCCTGGCACACCACTTTTGCTTCGGCCACATTCATACATCTTCTCATACACGTTCTACGGTTGTTGCGGCTTTTAACAGGGCCATCCTCAAATACTTGTAGTACCTGATCGTGCCAGGTCTTTCGCGGACGCCCTCTATTCCTGTTGCCTTCAACATTCGCCTCATATATTTTCTTAACCATCCTTTCCTCGTTCATACGTTCCACATGACCAAACCATCTCAGCACTCCTTTCTTTATTCTATCTACCACACTACAGCCAGCATTGCATTCACTTCTAATTTGTTCATTCCTCACTCTATCGACCAAAGATTTTCCACACAAGCGTCTTAGTGACCGCATTTCAACCGCATTCAGTCTACTTTCATTCCTCTTTTGCCAATTCCAGGCTTCACTTCCATACATAAGGGTTGGCACTAGAACGCCATTATGTACCGCTAGTCTTGCTTCTTTTGACAGATTCTTATTGGCCATAATTGCATTTAGTGCACCATTAACTTTGTTTCCCGCAGTTACTCTCCTTTCGATATCATTCTCAGCCTTGCCGTCTCTACTAAACATATTTCCCAAATACACAAACTCGTTCACTTGTTCTAAGCATTCGTTGTTTATAATTACATCACACTTAGTCACTCTTTCGTCTCTCTCGAATACCATCACTTTCGATTTACACAATACATAATGTACCGAATGTCCGGTGACCAGTGCCAGAGCCTTCAATATAAATTGAAAGCCGCTCTATCTGTCAAACTGTCAGACGGTAATATCGGTCCATTATTTGCTTTTTCAGCTTCGAAAAACTTTAATACTTCATTGGCAATTGTTCTTGCACCGCCCCGGACTGTTTTGGTTGTTTTGGACATAATAATTCAGTGTATATTGGTAATCAAGATGTCACAGCTCCCGAGCAAATACAAAATTGTACTGAATGACAGGGCGAGGGGTTACCGCCGGGTGCGGGTTTTAGTGCCAATCCTGCCGCACGCCAAGTTATGTTGGGCAGGCAATGCAGGCTGTATCCTAGACCAGGGGTCGGGATAAGCGAGCCGCGTGCGCTCTTTGCACAGACGTTTGCGGCAGACCGATTACATAGTCACTAACAGAGATGTGACTTGTCTAAGATACAAGTATTCGAAATACAGATACAAGATGCAAAATACGTATTTTGCACCTTGTATCTGAAATACTTTTTTGAATATTCATCTTATCAGCATAGATTGTTATCCAATATACAGGACCAACCTGTCGATGGTTATGCCTGTTGGAAAGGCTACAGCTGTGCTGAACAAGATCGCTTTGGATATTGATATATTCCATGTGTCTGAGGGGGTTTTCCGAAGCAGGATTCTCCTACACCTTTGACCAGATTGTACAGGTCATTTTTAATTGTTTAATAATAAATATTATTATTAATACCAATCTATATATATATATAGATAGATAGCTATATATATATATAGAATATATATAATTAGATAATAGAGATATCTATAGAAGAGATATATATAGATATATATATGTGTCTATATATGTATGAATATGTATATGTGTATATGTATATTTTTAGATATAAATTCATAATATGTATGCATTGAATATAAAGTTTGTAATATACATATTATGGAATAAATAAAAATTGAATTGAATTGAATTGAATCTTATATCTTGTATTTAGATACATTCTTTTGGTGTCTTAGTATTTTGTAAATATAGTAAGATACTTTTTTCCAATGATGTACCCATAACGAGATCTCATCGAAGAAAAATGAGCGACAATATGTTTAAGGAACTGGTTTTACTTAAGTCTCAATTAAAACCTTAAAAATATAATATTTTATTTTGTCACATTGGGATGATCAACGCGATTTATTCGTAAATAATTCACGTAAAAAATAAACTTACATTCAATAAAATGTGTTTTCTTACAAAAGGATCTTATCTTTAAAAAGTATTTGGAAGATACGTATTTTGTATCTAGTATTTCAGATACCATTCCAGAAAGTTATTTGTATGTGGTATTTGAAATACTTGATTTTAAAGTATCTTGCATTTTGTATTCCAGATACTTTGTACAGGGTATCTTGTACATCACTCACTGGTCACCAACGCATCATATTGTCATACGCACATGTAAACATTTCAAAAATATCAGTACCCTCAAGACACTTTATTTCTCATACGTTCATAGTATTTTAGAATATGCATCTCAGGTGTGGAATCCAGGTTATGCAGTATACAAAAATAGAACTGAAAGCGTCCAAAATAGATTCCTAAGATACCTAGACCTCCGCTCATTTAGATCTCATTTAAGCAATGAAGACTGCGAAGTTTTTTAACATGCAGACTCTAACTTGTCGAAGAGACATAGCTGACACGGTGATGTTATTCAAAATAACACACAATCCAGTTGATAGTCTTAATATAAGTCTGAATATCTTTCCACATCCCAACTCGCAATAACAGACGTTCACCTACTTTTCATCTCCCCCTTGTAAGACCAACTCAAAACAAAACTCCTTTATAACGATATGTTATATTCAATAAATTATATTCAATTAAAAATAAGTAGCTGTTTATCAGATAAAATAAAGTAAAGGTATCAAAAGCGATGCGTGAATGCCATTCTTATCAAATTTTTACAAAAACATATCGATCCTTCTTTTCCCTAAAAATCCATATCCATGTACATACGTATATAACATATATGCGGCTCTTTATTATCCTGTTTCCACAAAAATTTGGCTCTTCTCGCTTGATAAATTGCCGATCCCTGTCCTGGAGGGGTTGTCAACCCGGGGCGGCCAGCGGCGAGGCTTTGAGCGCCTTCGGTGCAGCCTACTTTAATCTAAATAATATACGGATCGACCAGCAGAAGAAAAAGTAACTTACTATCCATCACACCGCAGCTTCCCCCCAGAAGTAGGCAGAGAGGATAAAACGCCATATTCCTCTATCTTGCATCATAAATCTTCTCATTCATGCTCATTGTTGAGATTTTTAACAGCGCCATCCTCCAATACTTGTAATACACGATCGTTCCAGGCTTTTTGCGGACGCTCTCCATTCTTGTTGCCTTCAACACTCGCCCCCATATATATCTTAATCATTCTTTCCTCGTTCATATGTTCTATAATACATGACCAAAACATCTCAGCACTCCTTTCTTTATTCTATCTACCACACTGCAGCCAGTATTACTTCACTTCTAATTTGGCGTTTAATCTTCACTCTATCGATCAAAGATTTTCCACACACGCGCCTTAGTGACCGCTTTCCACCGCATTCAATCTACTTTCATTCCTTTCAATTCCAACTAGAATTTCTACGAAATAAATCTGAATGAAGGGGTTAAACCACCCTGGAAGCATGAAATTTAGGTATAGATTGGGTGTATTTTTTTCAAGGAGGTATTTATATTTTATTAGCATTTATTAAGGTATTTATTAAACTATTACTGTCTTGGAAAAAAAAAGAATTGTCCGCATCATGTCCATTCCCATGGAGCTCCTCCTTCGTGACTGATATGTAACTTTCCCTGGTACACGTTTGTTTGAGACAAAAAAGAAGATTATGTTCTTATTTAGAAATGAAAAATCTAAAATATCGCGTATCCGCTTTGTAAAACACCGTTCATTGTAAAATTGAGAGTAATTAAAAAAAACGATTTATTAAGAAGACGGTTTATCGGATTAAAAATTCTGTACGCTACCTATTAGATATTTAATTTCTTAATAAATACATGTAATATACTTGCTTTCTACTTTATATTTTTTTATACTTATTTCAATACAAATTCCCGGACGTGTCATTTGCATACATGAATTGTTTAAATTTTTTTTAAAACATACTTACATCGTTAAATTAAGGATAAATTATAGAAGTCTCTTATACGATGGCTCAGGTCTTACAACCTGTAGAGCTGGCTTAAGTGATCACTATACATAATGCAACGTTCACCAATTCCATCGTTATAACATCCACACATAATCAAATTTTGTAAGTTCTATATATATCTTAGGATCAAGATTATTTCATATACCTATTACTGCGGTCTCTGCTAGAGGCGTCCGTTGATTTTTTTTTCTCATTAACAAGTTAGTATACACAGCTTTCGTAACTAGTAATGATAATAATCTTTGTTTACATTGTCATTGCTTTATATTGTTTTTCTTTATAAACTTTATTAAAACATACTTAATTTTTAAAATTAACGATAAATCATACAAGTCTCAGAGACAAGGCTAATTTATATATGAGAAAAGTGAATGGAAGTCTCTTTGCGATGGCTCAGAGCTTACAACCTGTATGAGCTAGATTAAGTGATCACTCTACATAATGCAACGTTCACAAATTCCATCGTAAGAAAATCCACACATTATCAAATTCACACAAAAAGTTATATATATATATATATATATATATATTTAATACGAAATAAATAAATGAAATAAAGAGAAACACACAAATATCAAATAATAAAACTGAAAAATTAAATGCTGGAACCTGGATTCGAACCACGAACCTCTGTATTTCGCGCACAGCGTGTTACCAGAGAATCCAGGTTCCAGCATTTAATTTTTCAGTTTTATTATTTGATATTTGTGTGTTTCTCTTTATTTCTTTTATTTATTTCGTATTAAATATTACGGGACTCGTTCCTTAAATAAATGAAAAATATGTTTAATAATATATATATATGTATGTGAGAATCAAGAACCTTTCATTTGTTACTATGGTCTGTGATAGAGACATCTGATGATTTTTTCTTATTAAAAAGTTAGTATACACAGCTTTCGTAACTAGTAATGATAATAATTTTTGTTTATATTGTTATTGCTTAACATTGTTATTCTTAATATACTTGTCCTATATTCTTCCCAGGAATAGTATATTGTGCTTGACATGTATTATTTTACTTTGGTTTTTGTAAAAGCCCTGAAGGGCGTTTATAATATATAAATTAATAAAAAATAAAATTAAATAAATAAATAAAAGGTAAAGTTATGTCTCAGTCACGATGGAGGAGCTCCAGGGGAATAGACACGACGTGCCCATTTTGACATCACCTCCATATAAAATATCACACAATTTCTACTCATTTCAGGCTTCTAGGGAGTTGTAACCCTTTAAGTATGTGTCATACTATATTCCTATCACAATTAATATCATAAGATTATTATTCACACTCTAATACCGTTCAAAACCATCACCTTTTCTAAATGCTGATAGCCAGGCACTCGGGGTGCGATATATCGTAAAATTCTGTAAGAATTTTTTTGATTTAATTTTAGTATAATGAAAATGATATATTTTATAACGATTTAGGTGTACGTCGGTTAAAAGAAGAAAAACTATTCTTCGGGATTACCAAAAAAGCACTAGGGAGGACCACGATTAATCCAACCCACGGATAATCAGCGTTTTACTATATTTCGATTTTTAAAATTATATTTTTCAGAAATTTTTAAAGTAAATTCGTAATTCAAATCTAAACAAAGAATAGTTTCTTACTTAAGTATAAAAGCAAAGACTGCAATTTAAAATGTACTGAATTCTAGATGTACGTATCTATCCCATCCAAAATTACGTTTCCTATAAATTTGTACGCTATGTTTCCTATAAAATCTCGAATTCAATAACTTATATAAATATATGATTTTGGACAGCGATGTATTGTAACATTGCCCAAATGTCTCGAATGGTTTCATCATAATAAAAACTTATACTTTAATTTGGCTTGTAAATACTCCTCCCATAAGTTCGAGCTATTGGCTCATATTGTGGGGAGTATAATGTCTTTAAAATGTTATAACATAGGTTTAATTTATTATAAGAATAACTGTAACCTATCTGCTGCATAAATAAAAAAAAAAATAAAACAAATAAATAAAAAATAATAAAAAACGTCCTCGATGACTGTATTTTTTTAAATATTGCTATCTTTGGCTTTTATATTCGCATATTTTAGTACTCAAATGAATAATAATCGATAACAAAATTTATAAAAGTTCGATAGAAGAGGGAATGTTGAGAAAGATATCGAAAAAAAAGTGATATGTCTACCGAGGCAAAACTAGCGGTACGTATGTACTGTCAGGACAGAAGAGTGTGGCGCTCTATCCTCTTTGCCTACCCCCACGGGGAAACGGTGTGATAGTAAGTAAGTAAGTAAGATTTATATAAAGATCATTGTCATTGTCACGGAACCGTGGCTGTGGGAGGCAAACGAAACACTAAAAACGATTTATTTAATACGCAAAGTCAGTGGACACATATTTAATCTGAGCACTTTTCTTAAATTCGCTCTAAGGGCCGGTTGTTTCAAGTTGGATCAAAATAAGCGGTCGATCAAAGCATAGATTTTTACGAAAATGGATCGTCTGATTGGTGGAGAACGTAAAAATCTATGCTTTAAAAGAACGCTTACTTTGATCGAACTTGAAACAACCGGGCCTAAATGTGTCTAGAATACTTTACACATTAGTCATCCAATTTCGTAATTCGCACTCATTATCTTCGCTGCACTTTTGACACTCCTGAATAACTTTTTTCTTATTTACTGATGCACGTTGACTAGATTGCTCAGGTTCTCACTAGAAGACTTCTCGCTTATCGGCAGGTAATTTCTTGATTACTATCGTAGTAATCATGCCCGCACTAGCAACACATGACGCACGATTTCGCTTCTCTATAGATTTCTATTAAGTACATTACATGTAATCATATTCAAAATTACTTTTATAAATTTTGCCACTTGTTTTATAGCCGTTATCACCAAATTGCCTGACCGATGGTATGTGTGACTTATAAAATAGCCAGTGCATCTTTCAAAACACACTTTTATATTTAAATAGAAATCCACTTATTTTTTGAAAAAAATGAATGATGAACGTATGGAAATAATAGGAAGACGAATTGTTTATTTTCAACATATTTTTGAGAAACTAAAGAAAATTGGTTCTCATTGTAACCAATATGGATGCACGCTAAAAAAGATTTATATTAACAAAGAAGTTAGTAATTACTTAAAATCTATGTATGAAATGTAACATCACTTTATGTGTGTTCGTTCTGCGATGTTCTCCATGTGACAAACTAAACAGCGATGGCTCGCCGTTTATATACAAAAAATATTCTCGAATATTTTGGGTTTTTTATTTAAGTGCATTCCACCGACTACTAATTTATCCTCCGGCTGCTAAGGATCCGTTTATATGCTCCATTTTTGTCGTCCGTCGTTATGTTTTTCATATATTTTTATTTATTGTGGTCAATTGTCGATATTTTTTATGAATCGTTTTTCCCCAGTTCATAGAATTCGATCTTACGAATTCTTTTTTTTTCTTTTATAACATCTTTATATGTTGTATTATGTTTTATACTCTGTTTTAATGAATCGTTTTGTTTTCGTTTATATGTTCCGTTAATTGTTTTTTATTATACTTTTTAAATAATCGTGAGCCGTGCACTAATTGCCTGTCGTACTCTAATTATATAAAGTTGTCATTCCAGCAAGTTACGGATAAACAACCAAAATATTATATTTAAATATTTGAGGTTACATTTCAGTGTACATTTATACAAGTCAATACTTTGAGCATCATTTAAAAATAATTTGTCTTTATTTTAGTTTTTGAATATAACTTCTACCGCATACATGAGTACATGCATGAATGTTTTTTTATAATCGTTTATTATGGTCAGTTGTTGATCTTTTCTAAGATTCGTTTTTCTCCAGTTCTTATAATCAGATTTTATGATTTCTTTTGTAACTATTCGTTTGTTATGATATTGTAACGAGGATAAAAAGAATCAAGTGACAGTTGTTTGAAATGATTACAATGCTAACGAAGATTCCAGAACGGCCTAGCATAATCTACGGCATACGATAAATATCGAGAAACATCTCCAAAGTCTGTAAACCGCGAGGAACTTCTTGAAAACGCGGGAAACGTCTCGGAATTTTGATATCAGAGCATAAGCGAATATAAATACGGCACACGGAAGTAAGGTAGTTAGATATTGTTTTGGACGCGTGCGTTTGACAGCGATAATAGAAGAGAAGGTAGCCGCGAGTTGCGAGTTGCCAGGACGGCCAGGCGACAGCGACAGCTGTAATTGGACAGCGAATATTCTGGAAAATTCTTACGTAGCAAATAAACCGAAGCAAAATTAATAAGTGCGGAAATTGGATGGAATGTTTTAGTGAATAGTGAATAAAGTGTTTAAGTGATTACAAAGTATCTATTTACGAATGATAAATTAAGAAACAGTTTAATTTAAATAACAGAGTTACATTTAATAGTGTTTAGCGACTTTGTAAGCTTGTTTGATTAATTATTCAGTAATCAATAAATCTATTATCATTTGCGTTTCATTAATTCCTCCCGCAGCCACGACACGTGACAATATGTTTATATGTTCGTTATTATGCTTTTTTTAATATACTGTTCTTATGAATTTTTCTATTCCGTTTTTATGTTCCGTATGTTATAACACATTTATATCTTCTGTTATTATGTTTACTAATCATAATGTTTTTACTTTTATTTGTTCCGTTTTTGGTTGTTGTTAAAGTAACTTAACGTAGAATATTAAAAATACATTCTCTTCAATACTAGTAAAAAAGTGTTTACTCATTTTGCACTATCACCTTTCAGAAATTTAAAAAATATATAATACTTCTTACAAATTTAATCTGTGCTATTCTGAAAATAGCAATATTGGGATGTCAGATCTTTATCCCAATCTCGACAGGTAAGTATAACATTGTATTTCCACCAATTTAGATATTTTAAGTGTGGCATGTTTGAAATTAATGAATTCAATCAATCAGAAAGCTCTAAAACGTAAACAAATGTTAATTTATTCACAATTACGAATTATGAACTTTCTAATTGATTGAATTCATTAATTTCAAACCTGTCAAACACAAAACGTCAAAAAAAACCGGTGACACAATTGCTTACTGGTACAGATACACATGCTTCTTTACTGGCATGCTAATGAGCATGCCATTAATAAGCATGCCCTAACAACTGTACACACTTGCTCATTACTGGCATGCTTATTAGTGGCATGCTCATAAATAAGCATGTCCAAAGCTAACACTCAAACACACATGCTTATTAGTGGCATGCTCTTGTCATAGAATAGAGACGGTCTTGTTCAAAATGGAAACTTTGCAAACTGAAATAGAAAATTCAAGTGAACCAATAAATCAAAAAAGTTCCCGAGTTTCCAACCGCACATTTTTGATTTTAGTTTATATAATTTTTATTGAAAGATTTGAATCATTCATGCCTATTAATAAAGTTTCGTAAACATTATTTCTCACTATATTATTTTTACACAACGGTGACCGAGTATTCCACAGACATTCGTGATTCCCGAAAGTAATGTTTTATCATCTCCCCAACGCGCCATATTTGTTTCATCTGTCGCGGACTGAGAAGATCGCATCGATAATACTAGTCGCGAAGCCCGCGAATGACATAAGCATGCTCATAAATAAGCAAGTCTGTTCACACATGCTCCAAAAATACCCCTTCTCTATGGTGAATGACAGTGGCATGCTTATAAATCAACCGGCGGTTGATTTTTGAGCATGCCACTAGGTGGCATGCTTATTTCTAGCAATGTGCGTACACACATGCCACTAATAAGCATGCCACTGTCAAAGTCGATACTGCGCATGCTCACGTGCCACTAAAGAAGCATGTGTATCAGACGCTTACTGCAACCGACTGCAACCCATGGATTTCCGTAAGCAGTGTTGCCAACCCTGTTGTATAGTAAAATTGTATATGACCGTAAGAAAAACCGAAAAACGTAAAAAAACTCTGAGTCTACAGTTTTTGTCTGTTTCAATAAAAGAGTTACAAATAGAGATGTAGGTACAATCTTGCACAAATAATTGATTAAGATAAGATAAATCATAGACAGGTGTCCTCTTGCATCTGCTACCTAAATTAAGCATGTGTTTCAAAATTTAAAAAGATAATTTCAACAAATATATTAAAAATGTAAGTCTCCTAAACAAAATGGAAGTTTTTAATATTAACTGGATTTCTTGAATTCCATTGAGATTTTTTTATTTTTACAAAACAAATCCATAATAATTTATTTTTAATATCGCTCACTGTTTATATTATTTAAATATGTAATGCAAACTTAATTTCATAACACCCTAATCCCATAGATGGCAGTAGCAGGCCACATGCGATTTATAATTACCAGATAAATGTTTGCCCAGAGATGGCACTCATTACGAAAGAATGCTTCTGTCACCTTGGGAATTAGAGACATTTTTTTTAAATAGAGTTGTGAACCCGGAACGTTTCGCATCAATATTCTTACAATTTTCAAACTAAGCTAAACGCTTGTGTTATGAAAAGAGGACTATCTTGCTGGTGTCCTGGAATAGGGCTTGAACCACCGATCACCAGATCACTAGCCGAGCATCGTGACCATTACACCAATAAGATTCTCAGATGTTGCAACACTTTCGGATTCCATTACAGGAATTTTACCAAGAACATTTCAATACCTTGAATTAATTATGTTCTACGTTGTTCCCACATTGTGTTCTGATATCACATTTTGGGCTCTTCAGCAATTTTCAGTCATGCCTTCGAACTTCTGCCTGGATACCTAAAGAGGAGCCTGCAGCTGCACCAGTAGTGACGAGAGGAAAGTGTCGCACAGAAGACCTACCTGGTTGCTGTAGTAGAATTATGCGTTGTGAGGAAGGGTGCGCGCAGCGACTCTGAGGGACTAAAGAACTGTACCAGATATGACGAGTGAAGCTCAGATGGAGAACCTTGGACCTAGCCAAAGAACTATAATCCCGAGTGCAAGACCTTTATAAAATATGCATTCTGAGATGATGGGGTTCACAATTTTTTTTCTCCTAATTCAAATTGTACTGTAAGAATTACAAGTGTTATTTTTGCATTTTTATTTTATTAAGTTTAGCACAAACACAGGCATGACATGCTTATAAATTTTGTGCATGATGGTAGAACATAATGTCATCTAAATAATATGTTATGTTCTTCATTTTCTTTTTTTCTTTTATAGTGCAGTGAGAATAAGAAGCATGACATTTTCCTTAACATAACTTTTTTAAGGAAACTGAAATAATAGGTATATCTCGTAATATTCCAATCATAATTATTAACATATGTTATATTCCGATTTTAATATTATATAATATAAAATGGATGAACATTTAATTTCGGTTTGTTTTTCCAACTATATGTTTAAATAAAAGTCATGCTTCTTGTTTTCACTGCATGCCCCTGGTATGTACTAAGCAATACTACTAATTAAGCTAAGTATTGCTAAGTATCAGTACACCCTTACTTAACCAAATACTTAAGCGCCACATCATTGACACATCACCCCTGATGACGGATCCTGCAATAGGATCTGAAACACAGTAGAATATCCCACAAAAACTTAAACCAGAATTATAACATATCTGCATGTAAAGAATGCAGACACTCGATGAGACCTTTACAAACCTGTTCTAATACATACTCTTTTTACATTCTCTCTCTTTATACATAGTCTTGTTGATTTCTCAGGCAGTACTATTCATCTCGTCTTTGTGTAATATTATTTCCTCCTCTGCTTCTTTCATATTTCCTTAACCAAGTGTCCCATTGGCTTTCTTTCCCCAGTTTCATAATTTCTTACAAATCACGAATAAAAATGTGTAATCATACTAAATAAAGAACAATATATTTTTAAAAACTTTTATTTTTTATTTTTTTATTTTTATTATTTTATTTATTATTCAATTTTCTTAGTTCTGAAAGAAGTTCAGTCTCATATCATATGCAAAATATATAATATACAGACCCTTCATTTCGTGTTAAATTATTATAAATGGATTAAAACAAATTCTACAATATTATTTAAGTAAATATAAATGGGTATGTAAAATGGAAGTAAAATTCAGTATTTAAAAAAAGAAATATAAGGTGTTAAGTACCATTTTGAGTAAATATATAACGGATGATATGTTTGTTTTATACATCTATAATTTAAGGCCACATTGAGTAGGCAACGAGTAGCTTGTTGGTGTGGTGGTCATGACGCTAGCCTAGTGATCCGGTGGTCAGTGGTTCGAGCCCCATTCCAAGACATTAGCAAGTTAATCCTATTTTCATAGCACAAGCGTTGAGTTTATTTTGAAAATAGTAAGAATATTGATGAGACACGCATTCCATGTTCGCATCTCTACTCAAAAATTTTTTTTTTGATAAATGTTAAAAACCAGTTTTCAACAGTTCAATTTTATTAGCATTAAAGAAAAAATCAACCTTATTCAAAAAATAGTAATCTTTGCTGTTTTGGTATTGAATAACATTGAAACATCTTTAATTTTGACATTTTTATGTTCGACAGGTTTGGAATCAATGCATTCAACCAATCAATGTAAACAAACTTTAAGCTGTAGACAATAGAGGAAGAGTTGTGATTGAATAAGAATCGTAATTTTTTTTATTTATTCATTCTCATATTGACTTAACTTGTTGAAAAAAATTGTTTTCTGCTGTTCAGAATATACACTCAAATCTTCTTTGTGCGATGTTGAATTTATGCATTTTTTAAATGCAATTTTAATAAATATCTAATTTCAATTAAATACTTAACAACCCGCTGTTCTCATATTTTACGTAAAAAAAACTCAGACTTTCACTCCTTTATTTATCAAAAACACGTGCGGCAGTGTTTTGGTCACATGTGTACATGGCAGGGAAATTCAAACAGTTTCATTTTACTAAAAAGCGGGCCGCCTCCAATAGATTCGATATTCATGCATCGTCGCTCTCTCCTCTCGAGATTCTGCTCATTAAAAAAGTAATTAAATCAAGATATGTTATAGATGTCTCATAGAGATGAATTTTTTTTTTTCTATGAGAAAGTAGGTATGAAGTCTTTTATTTGGGTGTTTACGACCTTAAGTACGGCTGGCTTAAGTTATCACTTTACACAGTGTAACGTTCACCAATTCCACCCATGATAGAATTTGGACAAACTCAAAATTTTCTGAAAAATTGAAATTTTAGATTGCTTGCAAAAAGGAGATAGAATAAGCGAGATTGGAAAATTTTTCGACTTGGGGGAGTGTATTATAAGAGCAATTAAGAAAAATGATATTGCAATAAGAAAATCTATCATTGATAACACCAAATTAAGTTGAATTTGTGAAAGTTAGCCTCCACGGTCTCGCTGAAAAGGGACCGGAGAGTTTCCCAAATCCGGACATGCCGCCCGGAGCAGGCATGAGACTGGAGCCACAGGGCTTACGACTTGTCTTGTTGGCAGGTTTAAGGATCCTTTATGTCATGACAACGTTCACCATTTCTTCCATCCCTTCCCACTCCCCTTAGAGCGACATTTTTCAGAGTATTTTATGCATCAAATTGATAAAACAATAACTCCCCCCCCCACGATCGCAGCCCCAACAAGACACATACTACGGCCGCAGCGAAACCCGGCCGGCAACAACACAAAAAACAAAGAGGCGTCAAAAAAATTCCCACCGCTGTTCACTTCCTTGCAATATGTTCGAGGTATTAGGAGCCTTCTTACTCTTTTGTTCCATGGATCTATGCAACACAATATGGTATGATCCGGCATTTATTATTTATTATTTATTTATTTTTATTATTATTACGGCAGTTATTATTTATGCCGTAATATTTTCTTAGTTTTTGTTTTGAAAGTAATGGAACACATCTTCTCTTTTTCTATGCGAGTCATAGCTTTTTTTATGTGACTTTCTGCGAAATGCATCTACCGGACAAAAAGATTTGAGTGTACTCAGTAAAGTTATAGAAACTGATTCATTGGGTGATAAATATTTTTATCTTGAATTTAAACCAACAATACTATTATTGCTATACAGTTTAAGATATATTTATCAATGGTAATATGTATAAATAAGGCACAACATTTAAATAAAATGATACATATCTGTTCACAGGAAAAAATTATATTTAAAACAATTAAAACATAATCTATCAAAGTTTACCGTATCAAAGTTTGTATTAAAAATCGGTATACATATTTGTATAAATAATATGTAATCTTCGAAATATATGGAGATCAATGAAATAAACGTATAAGGCACTGCAGTTAGAATTGTAAATTTTAAAGCCGTAATTGTTTCAAAATAATATGCGCCTATATTTATGTACATAATTTAATATATATTTGTATATTTTTCAAAAAACATTTAAATTTTACTTTTTATAAGTAATTTAGGGCCGGTTGTTTGATCAGCAGCAATAGTAAAAGTTGGGAAAAGGGCAAATATTTTGCGAAAACTGGTTGCACACTACATGGACCCGAAAATTTTATTATTACTATTGAACGAACATCTGGCCCCAACTAGTAGATGTATAAATATGGTTTAAATTTAAAAAAAAACTCTACATTTTACGTATAAAAATACTTTATCATGTTTATATAAAAATTATATTATATAAAGTAGAAAAGAGGACAATGTCTTACAATTATTGTTTTGATATTATTTTATATAAACGTGACGAACTTTATTCTATGACTTGTTTATAACATCCGTAAATCTCACAGCATTTTAACACACATTCAATCTCGTACAAAAATATTTGTTTAATATACAACTAACATAAATATTGAAATTATTGTCTTTGATTGCTCACTGATAATCATAGAACACAACCATGTCTTTAACAGTAGTTGAATTCCTGACATTTTGAAATTGGCGGCCATCTCGTCGATTCTAATCACCCCTCTCTTTAATATCACTGAAAGACGAAGGATGGTATTCTAGAATAAATATTCTAAGATTTTCAAAATGCCGACCTAACACCGCCCACACACACACTTAGACGTTTAGAAGGAAATATTTCACTAGGACTCGTGCACATTATATTTCGATATGTGCTCGGGTCAGACGAAGAGCGCCACCGAAGCTGTCAAATGGATCACAGGAGTATAAGAATTCACTTTTTTTTTTCATTCTATGACGCTATTCTGCGGCTGTTGAACAGAATAAAGAATGCTGACAGAAGTGTGACGACGTTGAAAATCCCTCGAGGCGAAGTGGAGTTTCTCGGTGTTTCCGAGTTCCTTTCATCGGTGCCTTCTACATCGTGAAAATAAAACAAATCATTAGTATTGGAAAATAGCGTAGTGAATTGCTCATGCACTGTGCAAAACAAATTTATCAAACACGTGAAGTTGATGTGCTCGTGACTCTTGAACATAAATGATTTTTTTTTTTTTTTGAATTACAAATTTTTATATAAAATTATGAATGTGCTAGTGAAGTTCAACATATTTGTGCAATCCAACACTTTGTATAATACTGCCATTTTGTTTTAACCATTTTTTGTGTATAATATTCATGCACACATAATAAATAGAAAAACATAAAATACAAAAATCAATTTACACGGGTACTCAATATAGAATTATACATAGGTATGTACATGTACGGGGTTATTTTGAAAATATTAATAACCTATATTCCTGCCTCGATTATGAGTCGAAAATGTTCAAGCAGCCATGACCTAATATCAATAGTTATGGAGTTATGCAATATCAAAGTTTACATTTTTTCAATATATCTTACTTATTTTTTTAAAAATGAACTATCATTGCAGTAACTGATATAGATTACGAAAAATTCATTTATTTCAATGATATGATTCAATACAAGATGACAATACAATATAATACAATACAATTAAATAAAATGATAAAAACCCTGGATTTTATTATTTTATTTGACTTGTATTAAAGGGAATGAATTTTTCTTTTTTGGAATAAGTTACTGTAATAATAGTCCAACGTTTTACAAAAAATAAGTCAGAAATATTGAAAAAAAAAATTTATATCGATATCGCATATCTCCATGGTTGATTGAACATTTTCGAATCAAAATCAAGGCAGGAATATATTCCTGCGTGGTAATTAATTTTTTCCAAATAACCCTGTATATTGTAACACCGTTGTCAAATAATATTGTATAAACGTAATTCGGGAGATATTTGAGGATTATACAAATAAGAAAACAGAAAGCTCAAAGCATAATACAATGAGAACACGTTCACGTGTACGGTACAAAACAAATGCTTACTTTTGTAAATTTATTTTGACATTTGTTATCTAATATGAGGCTTAATTATATTAATTATATCATATCAAGAATTTCCAGTATGGATACTGACTGATAGCTGAGACCGCTTTCGTTGAAGTTTTGATTCGCGTATAATTAAGTACCCGCATAAACGTGAAAGAATAAATGAAAAGAAAAAAAGAAGACAAACATGAACATACACAGTTATCTGAGATCCTTTAGCAACACTAGCAGTGGTACTCTGTTTTAGTGTGCTCGGACGCAATGATGGGAAAGTAAGAGAATAGAGAAATGTGTGGTTGGGTGACAGTCTCGGTGCGGATCCTATGGCTTTGTTCCCTTTGAATTACCGATGAACACTGCAAAACAGAGGTTCGTCATGTACTTAACAGAATAGCTAGAAGATGGGGGAGTACAGGCGACTACTCAGCAGGTTCATTTTTAATGGCTAACAATAACAAGCCAATAATAACACGGTTATTCTATTTTACAACAAGCAGTAACGTGTGGATTATCTTAGAAACAAGCGAAAACATGGTTTTCATAGTCTACGATGATGTTAGTATGTGATATGTAGTTTAATATGTGATGTCGATCAATGACGCAGATAAGTCATTAGAGCAAAAGCAATTTCAAACGGGAATTATACCTACTTACAAATAATACTCTAAAATAAGATATATGTAGCAATTTCTTTAGTAGAAATGTACATATGATAGAAAAGTTGTATTTTAAACAATCCTAGTACATATTTGTTTCCATAATAAATATTGAAGTTGTTGTATTTTATATATACTTCTCAGGGATCAACTTTTTTTTTGCGAGTAGGGCGAAGGTTATTTTGTTGGAAAATTATTACTGCTTATTGTGAAGTCGGATCGTTATCAAATATTTAAGCTGTTTTTTTCAATTATGCGTTTGTCGGAGATTAATTCAAAATGAATACATAAAAAGGAAAAAAGAAAACAGAACAAATAGACAGACAATTCAATTAAATTATTTTCATGCAGTGTCGGTTGATAATGTTTCATCGCTATTAGATGTATTCTAGAATAAAGCTGTGCAAAACATGAAAAAGGGCACACAATCTACACAAATAATTGTTAAAACAAAATAGCCTCATACAATGTTATTGGTTCAACTGTAAAAATCATGTGAAATGTGTACATAAATATTATTAGTACAAATATGTATAGCAATTTCACTCGATGACACAAAATGTCTTAGAAATGTCACAAGATATATACAGGGTTATTTGGAAAACATTAATAACCTCACAGGACTATATCCTGCCTTGATTATGAATCGAAAATGTTCAAGCAGCAATAACCTAATATCAACAGTTATGAGTTATGCAATACCAATGTTTGCATTTTTTTTTCAATATATCCTACTTATTTTTTACAAAACGTTGAACAATCATTACAGTAACTTATATTGTTTATCAAAAATTCATTTGATTTAATACAAGTTAAAAAAAATGATAAAAACCCTGCAGTAATTCCAATTGAAATGTTTTCCAATTGGCATTCAAAGGTTTTTATTATTTTATTTGACTTTTATTAAAGGGAATGAATTTTTTATATTTGATATTACTGTAATTTGAAGTTACTGTAACGATAGTTCAACGTTTTACAAAAAATAAGCCAGAAATATTGAAAAAAAAATGGAAAATTTGATGTCGCATATCTCCATAACTATTGATGTTAGGTCATGGTTGCTCGAACATTTTCGACTCAAGGCAGAAATATAGTCCTGCGAGTTTATTAATTTTTCCAAATAACCATGTTTATTTAAATTAAATTCGAGCGGTTAATTTTAAATACAAACATTGAAATTAATTATGATTTTATGTTCATTTTATTCTTTGATCAAATATATTTATATATATATGAATAAATAAATTCAAACTATACCAGTATTAATACCTACAAAGCTTATTTTCTATATGCAATCAACTATTAGAGTAAAAAAAGAGCAAATAATCAATTCAATACATCATTTTAATATATACAAAACAAACAGCAGTAAGCACATAATATGTATTTTTATTAATACAGTCCTCATTATGAAATAAATGTTGGCATTTGAGATAAATGATGAAAATATCTGTTGGCCATCATTTTTGTTGCATAATTCAGATTGCGGTGATGATTTTCCCAATCCCTTTACGGTAGCGAGTGACACGGGTTAGTATGCACCATGCAAAGCTTTTAGCAACATAAAAACTTTATAAATGAATGAAAAATAAAACACGTCACACATACAATGAGCAAACTTAGCATCAGCGTGAGTAGTAGGTTGCCTAAACCGCAAAACTATTTCATCGTTTCGATGAGAACCAAAAGTTTGTAGCGGAATTGGGTTCTAGAAAGAAATGTCAATGCTTAGTTAAAACCTTAAAACAATGAACGATGTTTGTCTTACAATTCTTTCAGTTTAACTTTCATTACTTGGATACGTGGAGCCAATCATTTCGCATTTGGGTATCAATGTCTAGATAGTTTACAAAGTGTCCAACAGATGGACAAAAGTCGATGCTCAAGATTTTAAAAATTTATTAGTATTTCTCTTTCAAATATTATTTGACATTAAAAAAGTTAAATTAAAATAATTTGGTGTATTGTAAATGAAAGAATTGTATGAACAAATGAATGGGACATAAACATTGATAAAATGATAAGTAAGACCTCATTTAAAAACATGTTAAAAATTATATATGTAATATGGTTATTTTTAATAATACAATATTTAGGGCCGGTTGTTTCAAGTTGGATAAAAGTAAGCGTTCGTTCAAATCATAGATTTTTGCGTTCTCCACCAATCAAACGATCCGTTTTCGTAAATATCTATGCTTTAAACGAACGCTTACTTTAATCCAACTTGAAACAATTGGCCCTTATTTGGTAAAAATGAACTCATTATTTATGTTTCGAAATTAATTAACAGAAATTAAGTGAGGTGAGCTTATACACACTGACAAACGACACAATTGACACACAATGTGGAAAAGCAAACGTTAAAGCTAAAAAATAAACTTAAAATTGTGAATAAAATTTATAAGTAAACTTCTTCAGATTTCAGTGTACTTTTTACTTATCCAGACAAAACTTAGCTTTTATTAAAATTATTCAACGATATTAAGTTGTCTTTCTTAAGAAATGTACAATTTAAATTCATTACATAAAAAAGTGTAAAGATCAACACTGGATAATCTGAATAAAAATAACTAGATTTACTAAATTTGTAAACGAGAATATTGCTTAATAATAATTTTTGTGCAGATATTATTTGAATCAATAGTTTCTCTCACACATCACTCGGTAAGTTTTACTATAGACATTTTGTAATGTGTAAGATTTTTTTAAATTCATATAATACATATATGTTAAGTAATTATGATTGATTAGAGAGTTTTAAAGATTGGATTTTTTCATAACATTGGATAAAAAATGAATAATTTGATTTTAGCCACCCGTTTAAAATGAATTTATCAATTTTGTTTACATGTGTATTTTAAATAAAATATCAATATGTAAAACTCTCCAATGACATTGATTTCAAATGAGGTTGTTTGGATTGCGAGGTTTTACAGCCCTTGACTTGTTAGTTACCTTTTTCTTTGATTGAAATGATATTTCCCTAATAAATTAATATGTTTAGTAAGAGATGATAATCTTGAAGTCATTCCTGCATTATTGCAGAAGTTTAAACTCAATTCAAACCCTAGGACCCCTGTAGGTATACATATATGAAATCTTTCACACTCTCAAATTTCGCCAATTAACATTTGTGAATTAAATTTTTATCTCATAATTTATTATTTGTGGTTAATTTTTATTTATTTTAGTTAATTTTTAGTGTAGATGTTAATTGTTAGATCTTTTGTTAGATGTCTTAAACTGTAAAGTAGAGATCGCTTCACCATGAGTTATTAAAATGATTTTATCTAACGATTTTTTGTTAGAGAATGTACAAGCAAAATGAATTTGTAATGATATTGATGGGTTTTAAAACATCCTGATTATCCGTTAAAGATTTTTTGTAATGATTTGTCTTTGGATTAAATAAAAGTAAGGCCGCTATTATATACTGAATTCTCATAATATCAAATTTGTGTTGTGAATATTTAATAATTATTCACACAGTCATAAACATGTACACATACACACAGACACAAAGCTGACAGATGGGATATTAGAGATGGCGGAACAATAACACAATTTTATATTGACTTAGAAAATTATTAAAACAAAACCGTCTGCACACGCGCTGAGATAACAAGACATGTTTGGATAACTTATGGAGGAAATGAAAAATGTTTTCATCAATAAAGAATGTAGATCAACTGGACACTTGTTACACTCGGGACAAGAATTTATAATATTTGAGACATGATATTCTAATATGTGATAAAAAAAAATCAATGTGCTGTATTTTTCGTTTCAAAATATACATTATCCAGAGTAAAGCAATCGTTTTGGTAGAATGCTGCGACTCGGCAGAACGGTTGATCTGGTAAGCAGAAAAGTTTCATCCGACAAACATTAAGACAAAAGTTATTATCAAAGCTCTGGTAAAACTGTAAATCTATAATTCAACATATTTCCACGTTCAAGTTTTGGATTTACAAAAGTAAAATTAGATTTTTAAATTGCAATATCTATAAAGTGAGCACATATCTCAAAATAAATAATCTTTACGTTGAACTATATGAAAAAAGGATATAATTAATATTTTATTAATTATTTCTTTTGTTTTAATTTTTACTTACAATTTTAATTTTTTATATACATGGTATCCAGACGAAGGACGAAAGACGAAACATGGTGATAATTTAATAAATAGTGGTTTTACACATAGAGTCTTTTTTTAATACATATAAAAAATGTTACCAACAAATTACTTTGCTGCGATTGAAGAAAAAAAAGTATCTGAATGTGTACATATATAGGTACATATATATGAATTTAAATCATTAATTTTGCTGATATTTCCATAGTCAATAGACTGTTTTTTAATGTTTTTAATATGTATTATGTATGTACTTATATTAAATTCTTCATTTGTGTCAATGTTTCAATTAAACATAAAATGCTTAGATTAATTTAATAATATGTACATATCCTTTGAATTAGCCTAATATATAGAAAATTCTATCTTAGTTGCAAAACAAGCTGAATAAAACAATATTTGATAAAGTATTGATATGATGGTGAATATCGCTAATGAAATTAAGTTGTAAATTTAAAAATTTGTAATATAAATCACACTTTTACCAGAGCATTGATGTTGTATTTAGGTAAAGATTATTATTGGTATTTTATAAGCGGTAAGCTGTTATCCCTCTTAGCATCCCAAACGACCTCACCTGCGTCGAAATTATCGGTAATGTCTCCGTCATTATTACTCGTGCCGTCGTGCTGTGTCTGGCGCGCCCTACCTCCCACGGTGCCACTGGGCGCCGTTTTGCATCCAAACCACCAGTAGGCGGTGGAGCGGGGGAACGCAGGATCGGCTGCGTCAACCTGAAAGACAAAGTTAAATAGTAAATACATAGGTAACTCTTTATTTTTTCTTTCTTCGTTATTTTAGCCCCTGTTGATTGGGATCTGTAACATGCGTAAAGATGCCAAGCATATAATAATAAATAGTAGTTTATCATCCGCATTATATGACGATTTTTTCAGAGTCTTTGAAAAATTCACAATATTTTTAATTTGTACAATTTTTTCAAAACACAGTACTGGATTTCGTCCCAGGAACATCATTAATCAAGATATATTAAAGATGTCCCATAGAGGAGAAATTATGTTTATACAAAGGATATTGCTTTAAAAAACTCCAATCAAAAATAGATATCTCACTAGTGACATCTGTGGTAAGTAAAGTGAAATGAAAAAGCTTTGGATGCCTGTCGCGCTAATGATAATTACAACATACATATGAAACGTATTGTCAAATTTAAAATGTATATACAAATTCAAAAAATTTGATAGACGTGGTATTTAATCATGGGTGGAATGGTGAACGTTACATTGTGTGATCACTTAAGCCAGCCGTACGATAGGTCGTAAGCCCTAAGAACACCCGAAGACTTCCATACCTACTTTTCCATAAAAAATATAATTTCGTCTCTATGAGACATCTATAATATATCTCGCAAAAAAATTTATTCATTGGAAAAAATATGCTTTAAATATTATTATAATATTAATAATTGTTTATGCTAGTTAAAAAAATGAATCAACATTGTTTAACCTCGCTATTTATTTTTAAAATTGATTGGTTTCGATTCCACTGTACTCATGACATGACAGATGCACAATATGAAGATACAGTGGTCTTCGAAACCGGTCAACGTTGAAAATAACAGTTTCTTTGTTGTTTTTACACACTTTGATTTAGCTTCACGTGTCTGAAACTTTCAGCATTTGTGTATTTCCCGTGAAAATGCTATATTATTCAAATGTTTCCAATATAATTTGTTTGATATCTTGAGAGATATAATTTATTAAATGTCATACAGGGAAACAAAACGAATAAAAACACAGACAATTTTATTTTGACGTTTCTAGTCAAAATAAAAACTACTCATAGAAAAAATATGTAGTTAAATGAGCGTTTACTTTTGCAATATTTTTGTCAACAAATACAACCATTTCAGTTATTAATTATCATTCATTTGTTTATTATTCAATATTATAATCTTGTAGTCCGAAACATACATATAAAAGCTTGTCCTAGAATTTTTTTTGAATGGCTTATTTTAAATTAATAATTATGTCCAACTACAAAATAAATACTATGTATAAATATCAAAAAACTATATATTTTTGTTTTGATAAAAAGAATCAAAAAGAAACTGACTAATTTAAAGTTACATATATTTTTATTAGACTAATAGGATTAATGGTTTACAGATATGAAAATTAAACACATTTATACAAAATTATGGGTGTAAATTTTCTGAAGTCAATTTCAAAATGGATAGCTGTATAAAATTTGATAGAGTACTCACGCTGAACGTCCTGTCGTTGAACCTGTAGTAGGCTCCGTCTTTGAAGAAGTACGTGTACCCGTTGGTGTACTGCAACGCTGCGTCAATGTTGTTGGGCACTCCCTCCCAGTTGGAAAGGGGCTTGGGGTACGTGCTCTTGACGGGGGGCCTCTGGGTGGGGTCGAACCTCCAGAACTTGGAGCCCTTATAGAAGTAAATCTTTCCGTTCCCGGACCACACGAGGGCGGCGTCCAGGTTATCAGGAATACCAGTGAATCCTGAATTGAAGAATTTTAATCAATTAAACTGAATTTGTGCAAATTTACTGAGTAAAATGCGTGACGTAAATATTTTGTTTTACCACTAATATACAGGGTTATTTGGATTTCAGATTTGACAAGGCAAAAATCTTATCAACAGAGAACAGTACCTTATACCCAGATTAGTGAGGGAGTCCATTGAAATATATAAACATCCCAATTTCAATAGAGATGACAGTTACAAACTATCAAGTATTTGGCGCCCTGTTCTAACGACACTGATTCAACCCTTGAGGGAAGTCGCAGTAAAATCCGCCGACGTAACTAGTACATATTGCACACTGGCAACCTCTATTGTAGAAGTAGAGAACACTCCACAACAACTCCTGCCTTGATTATGAGTCGAAAATGTTCAGGCAATCATGAATTAATATCAATAGTTATGCAGTTATGCAATAATGAATACAGTTATGAATTTTTTTCAATATTGAAGCAGGAATATAGTCCTGCGAGGTTATTAACGCTTTCCAAATAACCCTGTATAAAATGAAGAAGTTGAATCATAGAAGAATTTTCAGTGTAATTAGTTAGTAGTTGCAATTTAAATGGAATGTTAGCATAGCATCTACTGAGTACCACAATAAAAATTCAATGAAATGATTGAACATAATAAATGGAACATACCATCGCTAATGTCCTTGGGGTATTCTCCATCCATCTTCTTGCCTTGATACCTCCAGTACTTGGATCCCTTGAAGAAGTAAGTTTTTCCATTCTTATATGTGAAGGCCGCGTCAATGTTACCAGGAAGACCTGGCCAGGATTTTGAAATCAGTCGAGGGTAGTTGGAGGCGATGCCATCTTCAGTCAGTTTCCAGTAGTATTCTCCTGTGGAGAGGAAAAATAAAATAAAATATTTAGACATGGAAAGACCCTGATTTTAGCATAATTAAACTGTCAAAAAGATAGATTTCATTTATTCATAAGTATCTGAGATCTAGAACCGATCAATGTAACTCTTTGGTACAAGCTGTATTCATATGTTCCCTATTTTCTTCCCGCAATCTTTATTGTATTCAGTCTAAAATGTCACCTTGTCGTGAATGTGTCTGCCACCAAGGCATCTCTGCATTGCGCGTATAATTCTGTTTTGTAGACATTAAACCTTAATAATAAAGTAATTCCGTATAAAAACACAAGGGAAGTGACTATTTCTGCTGATTACCCACCAGTTCACTTCAAGATATGTATATGTTACAGTGAATTTGTTTTTCTAGTGAGTCTATATTTTCACTAGTATAAATATATTTTACCTGGTCGGGCAGTGAAAACATGTCAATGAATTTACAGATTCACTGCGCAGCATTGCTGAAACTATATTTTGTTCACGAATGCACGCATTTTTCAAAGCTTAAGTTAGGTTAATAATATCCGGTATATAATGTTGATATGCAAAGAAGAAATGAATAATAGAGTAAGAACTTTTTCACGCAATAACTTAAATCTTAAATTGTTATTCTAAGAGATCAATTTCAATCCGGAAATAGACATCAGTCAAATTTAATTTTAATGACAGTTCGGAAACCAATATAATTTCACTAGTAAGATATCAGTTAAAATATTTTTCACTAGTTTGTATTCATTTCTATTGGTGAAAATCTGCTTGATTATGTTAAGAATGACCTTGAATATGCTTCCACCAAAATTACAGTGAAAATGTAGACTCACTAAAAATACAGATTCACTGTAACATATATGTAAAATGCTATAGTAATAATACCAATTTTGGTGTCTTGTGATACTTAATTAAAGCTGATTTGATTCTAATACTGTTCTCAAAAAGATGCGTATCAGATTATTTTCATGACGAATACGAATGTATTCCCACAAGGCGATATTGACATTCTCCTGTGTGTAGACATTTGAAACATTCACTCACCACAACATAATTTAGAAATGAATTTTACATTTTAATTGATTAGTTCTTTACCCTTGAAAGCGTACGTAGAACCTTCAGCACTGTTGAAGATCGTGTTGATTTTGGAATCCAAGCAGAGCTTTTCGTCGGTGCCTCCAGGTAAATCGGGAGTGGGGAAAATTCCAGGAACTCCAACAGGGACTCCTGAGGTTTTTTTGCCGTAAAGTGACTGAAAAATACAATTGGATTTAAAAAAAAAAATACATAATACCACACTTAAGCGAGATTGTCTCCTTTTTAGGTTTGCTATAGAATTTATATATATTTTTAAACACAATTCATTAGGCTTGCTACGAGATCAACAAACAATCCAATATATAACAAATATTTTGGATATATTCTGATAATTTTTTTTAAATCACTCAGAAACTTATACTATATCTGCAACAATGACGGTTTGTTTCAAAGAATTATTTTAGAACTGAAAATAATGGTTTTGTTATTAAACTCCACAACTTATAACCTATCATTCTTACCTATCATTATAACCTATCATTCTTACCTGGATTCCCTGAACGTCGTCTTCGTCTAGTTGGAACGTGGGGTCGAATCCTCGGTAGAATGGAGCCATGAGCGCGGACTTGACGTCGCTGTGGCTGAGCCCAAGCGAGTGACCGAACTCGTGTGCGGCCACTTGGAAGAGATTGGTTCCTCGGTAAGAGTTGATGCTCCATTGCTCTGCGTCATCAAAGTGAGCATCTCCACCGTACACCTTGAAATGAAAATGAAATAAATTTAATGAATAATTCTGAACTTATTGAACAAATTAAATTAGAAGTAACTAAGTTACTCCAAGAAAATTCTTAATTATTTTATTATTATTTTTCACTGTTATACTACTTTGTACACACTTATGAAACATAGCAATTCAAGAGTTTCATTTAAATTGTATATTAACTCAAATGTAATTAAAATGTTAGCCAATTCTTAGGTGACCTTTGGTTATTAACGTTTCCCAGAGGTCTTATTCATGCATATAAGGACGCTCTTCTGATGACGCTGAATAAGACTTTAGCGAAACTTCAAGATTTGCTTCTCAGTAAAATATGTATACAGTTCGTATAAAATATCCGTTTTTAAAATTAACATTCTTTCTGCAGGATTTATTTATTACCAGTAATACAAAATGGATCATTTTTATAATACAAATATACACCACTAGTAACTATATAACAAAGGACAAACAGATGAATGTTAAAAGGGCTTCCAAAAATGTTTGAAGACTAAATACTAAATTGTTTTTTAATAATAAATTATTCTTCTTTTGTAGTTTTCCAAATTGAATGTGCGTTCTATACAAATGTAACCAAACAAAACGGAAAAATTGTATACATCGAAAATGTATTTTTTCTTGGATTATTTTTTGTGACAACTATTTTAATACAATATGCCATTCTTCAAGAAAATAGAAGGCTCTTTACACATAATGTATGGAAATATTATCATCATCATCATCATGTTACTTCCATCCATTGAGTATCTTGGCCGTCCCAAGCAGTTGTTCTTGCCATTGCCGTCTATTGCTGCAGTACGTCCTATAGATTTCTTGCGCCGGTCAATGCATTGTTTTGAAAATAGTTTTATAAATGGAATTATTACTGAAGAATTTTTTTATGCGGGGCATATTTTAAAAGACCAGTCTCAAAACTTTTCTGTCAAACTGTATTTTTAAAACACTTCATTGATTATTATCAGAAAGATTACAGGATGACAGTTTTTTAAAAAACAGTGTTATAAAAAAATATATACAGCAATATATTATTATTACGACATGACATTGATATATAACGAACTAGGCCATTTCTGTACGGTACCAACAATTTAACAATACACATAAAAAGTTTGACAGTATAATATAATACACGGCACTTCCTGTTATTATTAACTGGCTGTACAACTGTTAGATTCTATCGAAACGAGAAATTGTTCCAGAAAAAAAATTATGAACACCTAATTTGACGAGGGTTTTAAAATTATTTTAGTTTATCGAAAATTATTATTTTATTCAGTAAAACCAATTAATAAAAAAACAGCTATGAATATTGGTAATATAAGACAAGTATAATATTATCCCTGCATAGAATATTTTGAATGGCTGGTTTTCTGATTTTTTCTTGATTTTTTCTATTTTAATAAATTAAAATAATGATTGATTAAAAATTAAACAAAATAAATAAATAATGAAAACAATATAAATTATACACGTGCACATCATGACTCGTATCGTTCATCACTTTTTTTAAGGAATAGGAAAATAATTGTAAGTACCTATTAACAGTTGTAGGTAACGTTTTTTTTTTTTTTTTTTTAAATAGAGATGTGAACACGGAATACGTGTCACATCAATATTCTTACTATTTTCAAACTAAGCTAAACGCTTGTGCTATGAAAATAGGACTAACTTGCTAGTCTGGAGTGAGGTTCGAGCCCGTGACCTTTGGATCACGAGGCGAGTGTCCTAACCACAAGACCAACAAGCAACAAGTTTGTATGCATACATTGAGCCTCATGGTCTAATCGAATGTCATACATGTGGGTTTGAGTTTTTGTCTCTTTCTACAATTTCAATATGTATACAAATTATTGAGATTCACTATTGTGTCTCGTTCCGTGGACACATCAAAATGTGATGCAAGTATTTAACCAATTTCTACAGGATGCCAGCCAGCCATTAAATATATTCTTCTTCAAGACGTTAGAATGTTAGTAAGTAGGTACCAAATAATGGATACACTAAAACCTTTCAATACAATACTCATATTTTTATGATTTGACTTCATAATATAACGTAGGTAAGTACATAACAATGAAAACATTTTTTTTATAACTGGATTAAACTTGAATATATCATAACAGATTTTGTAGACTCATGATATTCTGTGGTTAATATTATCTAGATAGTAGCCGGATATTTTGAGTGTATTAAATAAACACATACATCTAAAATTCAGAATAATATAAATTCAATTTCGCAGTGTTTGGGCTAGAAAATTATATTAAATTATTTCCGTTTAATATTTTAGTATTATTATAGATAAATCATTCAGTAATCTAAATATAAGTACGAAGGACGTGCGTATGTGGTCGACAACCAACATTTTGCTAATGGAATAATATTATTTATTAATTTTAATGTTACTTACAGCGCTTATTATTAAATTATGTTGAATTATGCTTAAATGGAACGTGCAAAAAATTTAAATAACAAAGTAAACAAATGATTCTAAATGTATCTAATTGTATTCAGCAATAATACAAATGAATCTTTTTTTTTGGTGTAACTGAAAGGTAAGTATACACTTAGGCGTCGTGATATTACATAGCTTATTTTCAATGGAATTTATGGGTCAACACGACTATTTTCAGTTCGCATCGACATTTTCATTATTAGATATGATGTTTTGAAATTTCTATTTAACTGCCGAAAAACAAAAACAAGACAATATAATGTTTTTAAAATATTTTTAGATATTTCAATTGAAAACAGATTTTTTAAAACAGAGAAGGTCTGAAAATAGGAAGAACTGAGGACCCTTTGGGGAGGCCTATATCCAATGGCGCAGAGACACGGGCTGATGATATATCTTATACTTTGATAGCTTTATTTGTTTTGACTTTTTTTTTTCTTGCAAAAATCTTTTTTTTTTAGCATTATTCAATCAATCACAAAGGATAATGAAGTAATATACAGGGTGTCTCGTAGCTAGTAGAAAGACCATGCAGAAATTTGAATCAGATTTTGTTTGCAAGGTTTTAATTATTTCATTTGACTTGTATCGAAGCGAATCAATTTTTTATATTTGATAAGTGACATTCATGACACTCTTACAGAAGATAAGTCAGAAATATTGAAAAAAATGAAAACTTTGATGTCGCTTAGTTCCTGAACTGTTGACATTTCATCCAAAGTGTAAATAATATTTTCCATTCAAAATTGAATGAAAAATACTCTCCAGAAGTTTTTGCTACTAGCTACGAGACAATCCGTGTAAAAGAACCCGAATCAATACAAGAAAGCATCGAATAAATCTTCTTGCAGATCGTGTTATTAACAGGAATAAAAATGAAATATAAATAAAAATTCATCCCATAGATGATCAGACTAATCTACAGGAAATATGATCCTCTAAAATATTGCTTAAGATGTCACATTATTCACACTATAATAATTCTATCTATCGTGTTATAAATTGCGTAACACTTTTCGACAATACAATACGCAAATGTCATCCGCTTTGAATTACCCATTGTGACGCGTGTCATCTGGTCGAAACGCGAATTGGGTGACGCATTCGTCTGGATTTAGGTTTAATTTTGAGTCAACACAAAGAGAGCTAGATTCTCGTTGCAATACGCAATGAAGGCAGGTAAAGATCCGCGTCGACACTTACGGGGAAGTAGGCGTGGGCGAGGGTGCCTCCTGGTCCATCGAAAGGATCTCCGTCCCCGTGTTCTCCCTTCTCGAACCTGTTCAACAAGTAACAATTAGCGATGCATACGATCAATTTTTTACCTTAAGGTACAGATACACACGCTTATTTTGAGCATGCTCATTAGCATGCTCAAAACTAGCATGCCCTAACAACTGTACACACTTGCTCATTATTAGCAGCTAAAGCTAACAACCGAATACACATGCCTATTAGTGGCATGCTCTTGTCTTAGAATAGAGAGGAACTCTAGTTCAAAATTGAAGCTTTGCACACTGAAATAGAAAATTCAAGTGAACCAATAAATCAAAACAGTTCCCGGGATTAATCAAACACACATGCTTATTACTGGCATGCTCTTGTCACAGAATAGAGACGCTCTTGTTCAAAATGGAAACTGTGCAAACTGAAATAGAAAATTCAAGTGAACCAATAAATCAAAGTCATTCCCGATTTTCCATCCGCACATTTTTCATTTTAGTTTTTATAATTTTTATTGTAAGATTTGAATCATTCATGCCTCTTAATAAAGTTTCATAAACATTATTTCCTGCTATATTATTTTTACATAGCGGTGACCGAGCACTCCACAGACATTCGTGATTCCTACCTATAATATGTCACGAAAAGTAATGTTTTGTCATCTCCCCAACGCGCCATATTTGTTTTATCTGTCGCGGACTAAGAAGATCGCATTGATGATCGATACTAGCCGCGTATGACATTAGCATGCTCATAAGCAAGCCTGTTCACACACGCCCAAAACACGTGCTAGAAATGCATGTTAAAGAAGGTCAATACTGCGCATGCTCACGTGCCATTAATAAGCATGTGTATCAGTACCTTTATGCTACAATTTCTTCCAAAGTATAGGCATAGTACTTATATAAGATGTCTCGTGGTATAAAGCAAATACTTTAGGGCAGTCTACTTCATTCAATTTGGAATAGAAAATATTGAAGAATGTCGAAAAATACGGAGATAAGCGATATCAAACTTTGCATTTGGTTTAAATGTTTTTTTTTTTTAATCAATAGACCATCATGAAAGTAATACATATTGACTATTGCTAGCTTCTATATAAGTCAAATAAAATGATTGAAACCTTGCACAAAAATTGAAAAATATATTTTTTTAATGTTTTTGTCATTTTATTTTACTTGTGTCAAGGCGAATGAATTTGAAATATTCCATGTATTAAATGTAGCGATAGTTTTACGTTTTACAGAAAATGAGTCAGTAATATTGGAAAAAAAAATGCAAAACTTTGATGACGATCATTGCCGCAACTGTAGATATTTCATCTAACGTGTAAATAATATTTTTTATTCAAAATTGAATGAAAAAGACTCAACTGAAGTTTTAGCTAATAACTGCGAGGCACCTTATATGGGGGTTTGATAGAAAAATATGCGGAATTTTCAATTACCATGCTGATGCGTACTATCCTCCGTTATTTTCGTGACTTTTTTTTAAGCAGTGCAAGAAATTTTAAATAAATTTTTATTATTGATATTACCTGACTTCGATGTGGACTTGTCCAGTTTTCTTTTGGGTGAACGTGAGGTCGGTGAATCCGCTCCAAACCCCGAAAGCCTTGGCCACTTCCTTGTCCACGTCACCCCTCTCCAATAGGCGGGGGTATTTGGATATTTTGTAGCTGAGGTCCTTAACGCGCCATCTGGATCCTGAAATAATAATTTGTGAAAATCAAATATCATACTCGGTAGACCGTCGCGGAGAAATTTTCTGTCAAATAAATACAATCAATTTTAATTGATTAAAAACTTTGTATAAATCGCTTCGAGCAACTTTACGACTACCAGTTTTGATACCACTGTATATTTCTTCTTTCTGTTAGGATGGACGCATACTAACTGCACATTACCCATTTTGGTAAACGGGTTAATTTTTGAACGGGTAATATATCAAACAATGGGTTATTCGTAAAATTTAACTAGTTATTTTTTTTCAGGTATTTCTTGATTTCTATTATCTTAGGCCTATTTTATTTATATGGAGAATTTCAATACCGTTTAATTTTTAAATGTGTGGCCTGTTTCCAAAAGATGTTTCGAGAATTCTGAAAAGTTGTTACTATTGAGACATCTTAAATGTTCCTTTAACATTAAAATTACGTTCCGTTTTACCTAACAGTTTCATTTCATTTTTTATTGTATGTATATATGTATATGTACATATTTGTGTATGCGCATGCATGTGGGTTTATACTCGTATTTACATAATAATTGTACACCGTATTATCTAGTTATGTATAAGATCTTTTTATTGTAATAGGTGTAAACCGTTGAAATAAAATAAATAAATACGTCTTTTAAATTTCAAATATAGTAGGAGCGTTAACTCCAAACAATAAAAAAGCTGTGCATAACTAAGAAATAAATCTAATTTACATTTGGATCCAAGCGTAAATGTTGTTTCGTATATTCGCAGAACCTACCCCACATATATATAAATTAAACGTAAAACGTGTTAATGTCTTTCCCGCCGCGTGGTGTTATGAAAACACGTCTTTGCTTGAACAAACGTGTTTCAAACCGGCGCATATCTATGTTTGAAGAGAACTAGAATGTTTGTTTTATGATGCACTTTAAACGTGGTGTTGTATTAAATTTTATATTTTTATAACTCAAGAATAATAAATACATAACATAACATTTTACAAAAACGGAAAATTAACACAAACATATCGACGATCCCTGCCTACTATCGAAATCTGCGAAAATTCTAGTTTTTGATTATCTTAAACAATCCATTTACCTACCATCATTTTTAGATAATGATAGAGTTAAATAAATTTTCCTTTGTATTTGTTTTTTAAATAAAAAAATCAAACTTTTTAAACATTGTCCGAAAATAAAGAGTAAATTTGTTAGTTCAAGTTGGTAAAACAAAAAATACATTTTTTATATGTAAGTACATTAAAAAAAATTCTGAAAGAAAGAAGAATTAAATCTCTGGTAACAACACAGCCTATCCTACTTGTCCTACAGCCTATCCTACTTGTCCAGCCTATCCTAAATCTATAGAAGTAGACCTGTTTCTATTTAACAAAGAAAGACAATCGAATTAGTATGTGTGAGCCGCGCGATGTGTTGGTGTTTATACCCGTAAACACCAATACAATGAATCAATGTACGTCGTACGCAGGGCTTACACATGCTACTTCGATTGTCTTTGTTAAATGAAAAGATGCCTAGTGGACGCCACTGAAATAAAGATGGCTATATATTTGAAACGGGTCTATTTGATTTTTGCTTGTTTGCCAGGTCATCTTACATACGTCCAAAGACTTTATTTGCAAACTTACGTATTTGCAATTGCACCCTCGGAATTCCTGCATCAGGACGTCATTACAGTGCAAGTATGTACGGCGGTTGCATACAGATTCATAAAATATCAATCGATTAACCTTCTGTGTGCGGCCAGACTGGCAAGCCGAATAATTCAAAATAAAAACTTTCTCTGTAAGCGAAGATAGCATAAATACAAATAGTAAATACGTATATGTTTTGAACCTGCGTTAAAAATATAAGGCTAGCAATAGCAAATTTAAATTAAAAGTTTCAGAAAATTCCGTAAAAATATTTAAAAATTTTTGTAGTAGATTGGTGGCTGGTCTAGAACACATTTAATGAACGTAGCTACGTATATTAAGTAGCATTTTAGACAACAAGAATGAAGAAACATCTATAAACAAACATATTCTATGCAGGAGTGGTAAGACACACGTGTCTGAGACGTGCAACGCTTTTTCTTGTGATGTATTTATGTTGTGACTAAAGTTTTCTAAATATGTATTATTAAGAAAAATTTATCACCATCCGAATTCAAAATTTTTTGATTTCTTAACATTCAAATTTATTAATTTTATAACCTTTAAGCAAAACAGGATGAGAAGTTTTGGTACACAATTAAAAAAAAAATGAATTTGTGAATTCAGAAAGTTATCAGTAGTAAGAAAATGATGATGCATTTTAGTCTTGTATTGAGATTTCTAGAAGTTTGACCAATGTATTTACTATCACAATCTCCGCATTAAATTTCATAAAATTTAATTTTGACTTTGAATTGGGGAGTAACGCGCCTGAGTTATTATTAGTAGGTAGGTATAATGCGCGGGTTCAATATTGGGAGGAATAAATTGAGTAATTATAGTAGACATTGGGCATGTGTATAGTATTTTCCTGCATGAAATGTTATCGATGTTATTACTAATACTTCGTCCGGAATATTAAAAGCGATCACTCAATTCTATGTTTCGCATGCAAATATCATTACAAAGTAATCAAATAATTGTAAAAACAATTTCCCTTTGAAACGTATTGAGGTATATTTTATTTTGAAATATTTTTGACATCCGAAGTTCGAATTTAGAAGGCACATGTAATACAATTTTGATATTTATCTACGGCATGGCATACTCGTAAGTTATGGCGTTTTCCTAATTAGACAGTTTGCTTAGAACTACTCCAAAATATATAAAACATGCAAATATGGAGAACAAAAATGCAGCAATCGTGGTCGATAACGACGTGTATATTTGTGATTTTTATAAATTTACATATATATTTTTTTTGTACATTTCACTGACAAAATTTTCAATCATTAAGTGTTCACATGCAGGATGAAATATGTCATAAAATAAGTGCACTATTATTAATAAAGTACTAGCCCATATAGTAGCTTGTTGGTCTTGTGGTTAGGACACTGGACTCGTGATCCAAAGGTCGCTGGTTCGAACCTCACTCCAGACTAGCAAGTTAGTCCTATTTTCATAGCACAAGCGTTTAGCTTAGTTTGAAAATAGTAAGAATATTGATGTGACACGTATTCCGTGTTCACATCTCTATTTTAAAAAAAAAAAAAAAAATATTTGGAACACAAAAAATACGTTGTTTTAGAAGTATTTTTATTTTAAGCTTTATATTCAAATAAAAGTTCATATATCATTTTTAAAACATTACATTAGCAAATGGGAACCAAATGGTGTTGACTTTTGAATATTTGAAGGAAAAAACTCAATATTAAAAGTGGTAGCCCATATTTAGATTACTTTCTCTATGATTAATAATTTGCTTTAGTGTTTAAATACAATTAAACTCAAGTAGAGATAACTTAGTTTATGCTATCCATCAATTTAAATGATCATCACGAACAATCTCTACTATGCTGACGCCAACGTGTATGTTATGTACACACATTTGCGCATCTGAAATTCTAATTTTATTATTTATGATACGCGAAACGATAACTAGAAATAATTAGAAAACCTCTCAAGGGTCGCGGTACGTTTTAACAATTTATAATTCACAGCGGGATAAGGGTTAAGTATCCGACACGCTCGGAGTATTGCCATCCGCTGGCAATTCATCCCGTCATGTTGCGGTCGACCCACACAAACAGCGATGTTTATAGTTTATTCAGAGATATGGTAATTCGGTTAGAAAACTGATCCTGAGACGTAAATATATCGCAAATGTCAACACGCCATGACTCTGCTATTCTAATAGAATGTCTGCTAAACACAGAATATAATTATGCACATTAACTTTTTTTTTCAAATAAGTATTGAATTTGTAAAAATGGCCTGACGTAGTACCCCGAAAAAATATTACTTACCAATGAATACATAAACAGATAGTCCGTTCTTTTTCAGGATAAAGATATGTAGGATATAAAAGCAAAGGCAGCAATATACTACAATATATACAAAAAAAAAATGCTGTCATCGAAGATGACTAATGTATGGTGTACTGAATTTGAGATTTTATAGGAAATATAGTCTGTAAATTTATAGGAAACCTGATTTTGGAAGAGATAGATACATAAAACAAGAATTGAGTACATTTCAAATTAGTAATCCCAGGTGACTGCATTCAAATCATTTTTTAATTTTTGCTCTTGCTTTTATACGCCATATGTATAGGGTGTAACAGAGTTGGTCCACAATAATTTACAGGTGAATTTATGTCTTTATTACGAGTCGAAAATGTTCAAGCAACCACGACCTAAAATCAATAGTTTTGGAGATATGCGACTCAAATTTAGCATTTTTTTGTTAATACTTCCAGCTTATTTTTTGCTAAATGTTGATTTATTATTACAGAAACATATATTGATAGTGAAAAATTCATTCGCTTTAATACAAGTCAAATAAAATGATTTTTTTTAATTTCTGCAAGTTTTTTATCATTTTATTTGGCGAATGAATTTTTCATAATCGATATAAAGTTATTGTAATGATAATTAACGTTTTGCAAAAAGTATGTCAGAAATATTAAAAAAAATTCAAACTTTGATATTGCATATCTCATATATACTTTGATATTGATATGATTGCTTGAACATTTCCAACTCATAATCAAGTATTGTGGACTAGCTCTGTTACACTTTGTATTGTTACGAGTATAATGTTAAATAATGATTGTTATTGTAACGCTAAAAAAGGACGGGACTTTCTAATATATTTTTATTTATTTATTAATTGTACTTTACAAAGCTAATTACAATTGAATCTTGTTTCATAGTATATATATTCAAGAACACATTCATATTTGTGAAGTTGCAATTTTTCAGAACAAAGTTCTGTGAAATATTTAATAACCAAATTAATTAATTAATTAGAAAGACATACAGAAAAATCTAATTCACGATAAAATATTAGTAGTAGTAGTAACCTAATATTTTTTCGTGAATTAGATTTCTTCTGTATGTCTTTCTAATTGATTAATTAATTTGGTTATTAAATATATCACAGAACTTTGTTCTGAAAAATTACAACTTCACAAATATGAATGTGTTCTTGAATATATATAATATCTGTTGTATAAATGTATGTCCAAATAAAAATGAATTATTCAATTAATCATGGCGTCCATCTAGCGGTGGCATTGCAAAGTAATTTCAACTACCGTATCAAAAAAGTGGATTGCTCTATGGACAAAAATAAAAATTAATCAATTAATAAAAATAAGAACTACATACAAGGTCGATATATTCACGGAAACATAGAGGGTTGCTATAGCTTAGTGGTCAGAGCACCGGCCCCGTAAAGGAGGTGACCTGGGTTCGTATCCCAGTAGTAACCTTATATTTTTTCGTGAATTAGATTTTTCTGTATGTCTTTCTAATTGATTAATTAATTTGGTTATTAAATATTTCACAGAACTTTGTTCTGAAAAATTACAACTTCACAAATATGAATGTGTTCTTGAATATATAATATCTGTTGTATAAATGTATGTCCAAATAAAAATGAATTATTCAATTAATCATGGCGTCCATCTAGCGGTGGCATTGCAAAGTAATTTCAACTACCGTATCAAAAAAGTGGATTGCTCTATGGACAAAAATAAAAATTAATCAATTAATAAAAATAAGAACTACATATAAGGTCGATATATTCACGGAAACATAGAGGGTTGCTATAGCTTAGTGGTCAGAGCACCGGCCCCGGAAAGGAGGTGACCTGGGTTCGTATCCCAGTAGTAACCTAATATTTTTTCGTGAATTAGATTTTTCTGTATGTCTTTCTAATTGATTAATTAATTTGGTTATTACTTGTTTCATAGTACCATTTTAGCAATGCATTACTTCCCAAAAATGTTTTCACTCTTGCTTTGGGGGAAATTCACAAAAAAAGAGTACCTATCAAGTTGTGCATGGTAACAATATGGATGATAATAATTTATCTCTTATTATAGGCGCTGCAAGTTAGAATTAAAATTGAATACTGGAAATGAGTAAATCACTAGCAGAAAAAATATTTTTTTAAGATAAGTATACAGATTAGTACTGTATGCCTTCGCCAAAACATTAAACACTGCGCGGAAGAGCTATCTGCGTTAATTTCCTAGGTATATGGGAATGCATATCGCATAAGCATTAGGTAAATGCCGCGTCATTTTTTTTTATAAATAAGGCACTAAATGATATCAGTGTTATATAGTTTTTAGTATTAAAATGACTAACTCACGCGAGGTACCGGCATGTAGTTGTGATAAAAATATTAATGAAAATATGTGAAAAATACCACATAAAGAGCCTAAAAGACTTTTTACCTTGTATCGTAAAATGAACATTCTGGCACTTAAGTGCTTTATTCATTTCCAATATTTAATTTAGTTTGATTCATAATATACATGTAATGTTATGTATAATATAAATGTAATGTTATGTATCTATTGATATTTCAATGTTTCTATCTTGATAGAGCATCCAACTACTTAATTCCTATATAGGTAGGTATGTATAGTGTAGCTGGGCCGTTGGTTTTTTCAATAATGGTGTGTTTATTATGTACGCATAAGAAATAATACATAACAAGATATTTTTTATCAGTACATATAGTGAAAAATTTGCCTTGAATTTAATATTTGGACACTAGTGATGAAGAAATTAGCACACGCGTGCGAAACAAACTGATTTCTATCAACTATTAAAATAATATTAGTGATAATTTTATATAACATTAAATCGCTGTTGATTTATTCGTTTCAGTAATAGCTAAGCTATTTCACTCAGTCGCTGTTTTTTCACGTGATGAAATTTCAAAATATATTACCGCAGATTTTTGGAGAAAATATAAAAATATTAATAAAAATAAAAATCATAATCATTTACAATCCACTAAATTACAATTAGCGTATTAGTAATAGGCCAAATGTAGCCAAAGATGGTGTTTTTCATCAAACATACAAACATATCATCAGGAGCAATTATCGATTGTCACTCTCTGTTTTAGTCTAAGGAGAAAGCCTAGTACTAGTGCAGAAAAAACAGGTGCACACAAGTATAAATACGTATCCCGCCGCGGTACATTGCGACGCGCCGGCAGACTTATTTGAATTATCTTTTTTTTTGACACGCCGAGCCCAAAAGGTTCGACATCGCAAGCCTTGTACACTTTTTGTCGAGTCATCGACATTAAAAGTGCCACGATATTTGTGATAGATTATCGAAATATTTATTTTATTCTGTCACGCATTGTTGACGTACGTTATGAAACGTTCGTGTACACATAAACAGCGACATTGAAAGGTGTCGAACCCTTTTTTTTATCGGCGAACCTCACAAATTCAAGCCGGCACTATTACAGTACGCATTTCCAAAGATAAAGCGAGTTGTCGACGCGTATTTGCCCTCCATTGTATTCTTCCAGAAATGGGTGCACTTCGGTGATTAGATTTAATTTGTACACACTCAGATCAGGAGTACGTCGGAATCCTTGGTGCACTGTTTGCTCGCGGGTTAGTCAATATCCGGAGTTCGAGGATATCTGATGCCCACCCAGTCGTTGAAACAGGGGAATGAACCGTACACAACAGTAGAGCGATTTTTTTTCAATTCTCGATTTCAATGACAGGGCAACAAATAGACTACAAGTGCCATTATCGCGTGCCTTTATATTAAAAAACGTATCCTTAAAATATACAGGGTGTACCAGAATTAGCAGCAGAAACTTGGCCGGTAGATTCCTGCCTATGCTATGAATCTAAAATGTTTAAGCAATTATGACCTAATATCAATAATTATGGAGATATGCAATATCAAAATTTGTATTTTTTTTTTCAATATTTCTGACTTATTTTCTGCAAAAAGTTGAACTATCATTACAAATACTTATATCGATTAAGAAAAATTCATTTACTTCAATACAACTTAAATGAAATGATAAAAACCTTGTAAAAAAAAAACTTTTTATCATTTTATTCGACTTGTATTAGAGCGAATGAATTTTTCATAATCGAGATTAAAAATATTGAAAAAATGCTAACTATCTTATATTGCATATCTCCACAAATATTTATGTTAGGTCATGTCATATAATTTTTTTTAATTTTAAATTTTTTTTAGAACCGCGGAGGAATCTTTGGTGGTCTAGTCAGGTACTTAGCAACTTGTTTGTTTTGACTTACCTTGAAGAGCGTATCGCTTTGATCTGGAGTCTGAACCGAAGCCCACTTTGTCCTTGACTCCGCAGCGAGGGAGGCTCATCAGCTCGGACGTTTCTGCATCCAGCTCTCCTGCAATCAATGAAAATCGTATCAGAACATGCAATGAATAATAATTCATTTTATTAGCCAATTCATACCGAATGTACTATCTATGTTCTTTACAAATAACACTTGCGTAATCCCAGTAATGTTATCACAATATATTATGAAGTCATAATATTTCAGCGTGTCTAAAATGCTATGCACATTGATATTTACATTGTCAAAAAAATAAGCTTTCTTAGATATAAAAATCCGATTATATAATATAATTGTGCATTTGTTAAGAATAGTGCTTCTAAGATTTTTTTGATTATCTCAAAACATGATTTTCGAAAGCTGTTGTGTGTTTTTCATTCAAAGCTACTGAAACAATAACTCTAAATAAATAATCAATTATAGATAGACCTCTGTCCATTTAAAGGTACAGATACACATGCTTCTTTACTGGCATACTAATGAGCATGCCACTAATAAGCATGCCCTAACAACTGTACACACTTGCTCATTACTGGCATGCTTATTAGTGGCATGCTCATAAATAAGCATGCCCAAAGCTAACAATCAAACACACATGCTTATTAGTGGCATGCTCTTGTCATAGAATAGAGACGCTCTTGTTCAAAATGGAAACTTTGCAAACTGAAATAGAAAATTCAAGTGAACCAATAAATCAAAAAAGTTCCCGAGTTTCCATCCGCACATTTTTGATTTTAGTTTATATAATTTTTATTTAAAGATTTGAATCATTCATGCCTATTAATAAAGTTTCGTTAACATTATTTCTCACTATATTATTTTTACACAACGGTGACCGAGTATTCCGCAGACATTCGTGATTCCTATAATAAGTCACGAAAAGTAATGTTTGAGAAGATCGCATCGATAATACTAGCCGCGAAGCCCGCGAATGACATAAGCATGCTCATAAATAAGCAAGTCTGTTCACACATGCTCCAAAGATACCCCTTCTCTATGGTGAATGACAGTGGCATGCTTATAAATCAACCGGCGGTTGATTTTTGAGCATGCCACTAGGTGGCATGCTCATTTCTAGCAATGTGCGTACACACATGCCACTAATAAGCAGGCCACTGTCAAAGTCGATACTGCGCATGCTCACGTGCCACTAAAGAAGCATGTGTATCAGACGCCTAAGAAAGACAACCAAATTAGTATGTGTGAGCCGTGCGTACGTGGCACATTGTTTCATCGTGTTGGTGTTTAAACCCGTAAACACCAACACAAATAACACATACGAATTCGATTGTCTTTCTTAAATGAAAAGATGTCTAGCTATTGTTACATAAATAAAGTATATTATTATTACAAATCATTGTTTGCCGTATTTTAATATTTCACAAGCTCATAATAATTATATATTCAAAAAAATACACTGTCCTAAATACGTTCAAACTTCCATATATTCTGGATGGCTAAATAATTATAAAAGTGACTTTCAGTTAATCTAACACTCAAAAACTAACCCATAAAAATCAAGTTTTTATTATACTACCTTTCTCATTGAATCAGGTGAACCATTAAAATTTCGAAAAATTCAAAACAACACTATAATTATTTAAAAAATTTAAATAATTTTTTTTCCTGCCATGAGTCTGCCTGCAAAGTTTCAGCTCGATTGGATCACGGGAAAAGGGTTAAAAATCGATCCAAAGTTTTTCCGGCAGACAACAAACCGCAGAAGCTACGAGTTGAAAGAAAGGGAGTAAAAATATACGGAACCTATTTAGATATATGTCAATATTTCTTTCATTATAGCGAAAATATTCGGAAACTTTGTATCAGGAAATTAGATGTGTGTAAAACAAAATGATTTCTACCAACTGTAAAAAAAAAAAGTAGTTATTTAATTTACTATTCATCACGTAAAAATTAACGAAGTGTTCAATTTTATAAAATAGGGGTCATGATACGGTTGTTATTACACCGCAAACCAATAACAATAGACCAGAATTTTCGGTGGCCTTCCAGAAAATCCAAACCGCAAAAAACCAAAATTGTTAATTTATTAAGTCAACATTTGAACATTATGAGTCACACAATAAAATAATAACTCGCGACTTTGCGTATTAACATTTAACCTTTAGATATTCATTTCAAAATAAAGATATAAACAAAATGTTTTATCTGCAAATTGGTCGCCACAATAATGATTCATGTGGTTTGCGTTGACGAATATTTACATTATACACGATAAAACGTACCTAAAAAGTAGTTGTATAATAATAAACTCATTCCAAAGAGATGGTTTAATTTATGTTTTCAAACAATCTTAGATATTTACTGACGTTATAAATGTCACAAAAATTGAATGTATGAAAGGTGAAAAGATGGTCGAATCAAAGAGTTAAAACAATAAAATTCCTTTTTTTTCCCAAATAATTCATGACCTTATTGATTCTCCTGAAATCACCAGCTTGCTAGCTTTCCACTTCCTATTCTGACCTACCAGACAGAAGTACCTCTTTTTCCTTCCAATTTATCAAACCAACAATAGGAAATCCTCTCCCATTCCACGCATATGCTCAGATTATAATTACCTCATAAATTCAATAGATATTTTTAACACTAAATATGAAGATAAATATGAAGAGTATCCTCAAATAATGGTGAGGCAGATACTAGAAACTCATCCCCCTCCCTGATCAAGTATATTATATACATCACGCGCCCCTTTGTGTCTATGTTAAAGTTAAATTTGGAGCAATCGGTTAAATTATGTTTTATCTGTCATTGTCAAATTGACTTATCTATGGTTATGTCCTATTTGTGTTATCCTCTAATTGTGGGAGACATTTAACTATTTTTTTTGTATTTCATCTTACCAAGCGATTGTCTCCCTGTTGGATGACCGAATAAAAAAAATAAAACAAATATTTTAAATTATACTATATTCATGTGGGTCAGGCACTTCGTACACAAAATGCAGACTTTAATCGTATCAATCAGGTTCAAGGAAAAGGATTTGGGCCCTACGTTTTATTAAACCAAAAAAAAATGTAACATGCATTTTTACGACCTCGAATGGACACTTATTTTTTTTTAATTTGGATTTCATTTGGACCTGTTAGAACACATCATTATATGGGTTTGTTTTGAGTGAATTATTAGGGAGAACGCATTTGGGTGTGTGTAATTAATATCAAAATCATGATCATTAAATCGTCAAATCAATTATTAAATTTTATTCTTAAGTTTGCGTAAGTGAGCGTACCTACTGGAAAAACTGACCAAGTCTAAAATCTTATATGATGACAAATACATTATTTTAGGGATCTCATAGATTTGCAAGTCAAGATAATTTTTATTTAAAGCATCTTTTGCATTTAGTATTTTTATGAGAGCCATAAAATAATATTTTTCATTGGCAAAATTTTATTTATCTGAATATTTTGGGGATTAATTGACTTGTTTATTTTTATTTTTCTACTACAAGATATCTTCTAGTAAAGTACAACGTCTAAGTTACAAATATTCGAAATCGCAATAATTTGACTTGGTCAATTTCTCCAGTACGTCCACGATTAATTATATTCGATTTAAAAAAAAAAACACGTGCAGGTACTATTCATTATATTTAATATGAAAACATGTAGAATATGGTTTCTACAATTAATTAAAATTAAAAAAAGGATAGTAAAATTTCACAACTGAAATAATAATCGAAATTATTACGATTCCTATAAACGTCGCTCAAAATATGTTGTTGTGATCATATATATGGCTGGCGGATGTCAAAGGTTCATTAATCCTTCGAGAAAAATGTAGCGAGTATTGTTGAAACCACGGGAGTCATCAAAAGCGGGCAGGGTCTAAATAATTATTAAGGATACAAATTATCCGTGTGTTAACAAATGATGGACATTCTTCATCTTCTCTCGCGGACCGATCACAAATCAACAATTTTTTAGAATCCATTCAGTATGGGTTTGAGTCCCGAACCAAATTGTTACTAGCGCTAATGGATTCTTTGTAAAAATGCTTTCGTATATTTTTTTCGATCGAGTTTAGGGCGTCGATCGTCCGCTTTTTGATGGTAGGTTTTAAAAGGGTATTGGTGTTCAGAGCGAAAAATAAAATAACGCGCTCTTTTTAATACTGCGTCACGATTTGCGGATCAGAAATGTCAAAAATGGGTTATTCCCCGCAGGGGATTGACAGCCATCTGACAAAAATTGTTTTTTTAATTTCATATCAACGTTTATTATTATTATACTTATTTATATAGTAGATACATAATATGAGCCAAAGCTCGAGCTTATGGGAGGAGTATTTACAAGCCAAATTAAAGTACAAAAGCAGAAACCATTTAGAAGTAGTATATTTTTTTATACAGAAACCATTTGAGACATGTGGGCAATGTAACAATACATCGTTGTCCAAAATCAAGGATTTGACTTATTTCTTAAACTGTTCGTATTTTGGAATGATCCTTTCTTGAAATTTTTTTTTGCGACAACAATGTATTGTACAATTTAACTCCCAAATATGTATGTATATATAATGATGTTATGCCATGGTGGTTCTTAGAGTTGGTATATTTATTTGTCCCTTTGTTCTATGTCTTACGTACGTATACAGTCTAAGGGGTGACATTTATTTATAAAATAATCTTTGTAAAATTGGCTTAGGGAGTTTGTTTTGTGTATTTTTGTGAGTGATGCTACATTAAATTCTTGAAATATATTAACTGTATTGTCATTAACATAGATTGTTAAGGTTTATTAACTTCAAACTACCAACACCCGTCGAACAAATTAAATATATTATTAATGGGGTTTCTTAAGTTTAATTTAATTATTTTTGCGAACGAAGAGAGGTATGATAGTGATTATTTACCTGTGGCATTAAGGCCCGCGAAGCTCTGGAACTCGATGATCGCTTTTGTCCACGTGGCTTCATCGATGATCGTTCCACTGGATGGGTTTCTTACTGAGGGGTTGAGGTAGCCGAATTGTGAGAGGTATATCTGTGAAAAATAGACAAAAGGGATGATTATTAAGGGATACATTATGAAAAAATATGTAAGAATGCCAAATGAATACATTTGAATAATTTATTAACTAGGTATGCTTTTGACAACATCAAAAGTCTGTAAGGAAAATAAACTATTTAGGTATTTTATTCGACGAAAAATTGTTTCCAGTAAACCTACGAAAATTCGTGGATTTGTATTAAGATGTTCTAAAAACTTCAATGATATTTCCTCATAAAATTGCTTTATTATGTACTTGTCAGGAGTGTCATTTACCTGTTTAATGTATTTTTTATTATATTCATATAAAAACCGTATCTGACATAAATTCTTGCATTATATAAACTTTAGATAGAATATTTCGATTGAATATATTGATAACAGTTTTTTTGTTATCTGTCCGATGGATTTAATTATTCTTTTTAGGATATTATGTAATTGACCCCATACACAATATACTTGCATGACAATTAGAAAAACAAGAGTGCCTCCTACACTATTTTATTGTATCAATAGTATTACCGATGCGGAATATAACTCGCCAGTCTGCAGAATTCGGAGACATGATAATATATACAGTAGTGTAGAAATTTTTAATGTGAGTATCCAACCGCATGAATATCCCAATTATAATAATCTCGTATATGTCTGTCCGTCCGTCCGCGTAATTTCGTGTAACGTCCGTTACTTTTTATAGTAAAAATTTATTTGGATTTTTTTTTTCATTTTTTGACGAAATTTTTTATTTTATTTTTTAAATAAAATAAATACATACTTATTCCCTAGGAACTGTCACGTCAAAGTACCACCATTTTTGACGGGTTACAGCTAGTAATTCACTATAATTGTAGCTGTGTTTTTGTCCGTGAATATCTATGTAACATGTAATTTTACTTTTGAAGTATTTTGGCAATCTATCATTATATGAAAATCATTGTATCTTTAGCTTTAGTCCTGGTTTTACAGCGAGCCAATTTAAATCTGTTAACGTGTTTTTAATTTTAGAGTAGGTATCTATTTTCCCTTAGAATTATTCCGCAATTTTTTGTCTCCTTCGTTGCTCAAGTATAAAATAGTGCAGCAGTTTTGAAAATGAAGATAAATGATTGATTTATAGTATTTTAAAATGGTTTATATTTTCACAAGTGTTGGAAAATTTTCGACTCGCATTATTTATTATGGAATAGGAAACGACGCGTTCAGCAGCTCAGCACTTTCAAGAATATTCAATTCACGATCGAGTTTAAAATGAATAAATAAATATTTGATTGTTTTCGAGATGAATTACCGCTCGTGTAAATATCTGTACATAGTGTACCATATGCGTGTATGCAAATGGTGATTAATCTTGTTTTATCTACGTACTACTATCAGTATTATCACTCTACTCTGTCATCAACTTGTTTGGCTGTAAATTGGCAGTGGCGCCCCGCCACACATGACAAGCGGCAGCATCGCGAATGATTCATTCATCTCGTTGATTCATCTCCAGATGGTACGAACGGTCGGCGGAAATACTTGGAGCATTTCAAACATCTGTCGAGCATTTTTTATTTTTCTCGCGGCGTATGAATCACGGAAGTGTGCCGAGATACATGGAAACAGGACGTATACTAAGAAGGCTAGACGCGGTTCCACGTGATGATGAGGTGTATTGGATGGGCGGCGACCTGTTAGTATCCGATGTGTAGTGCAGCGGAGCGTTTGTGAGATGTGCTAAAAATGCGATGTCCGCGAAATAAATTCACACAACACAAAAATAACTAATTTACCATCACGCTGTTTCCCCGTGTTTTGTATCCTGAAACAAAAACTCATCGAAGGTCGTCGAAACTCTCATCACAGTTTCCGCAGCCATCGTCTATTTCTAGTGCCATCAATTCTCGCATCATATATCTTTCTTGTGTACTAAATAAAAATAAATAGTCCTATATGTAATTTTTTACATTCCGATTAACCATTTTTTTCTCTGTACAAAACTTAACCCTATATATATCATAAATATATACCTACATGGTGGCGTAAAGCAAAAAACGTATATATTATTATGAACATTTGAGCTATAACAGTAGTGTCTTATGTGTTCTATATTCTACTAGCGGACCAGCCAGACGTTGTCATATTCAGACATGATAACGTCTGGCGGGTCCGCTTTATGTGCGTTGCAAACTGTTCCAAAAACATGTATATTAATATATATTTTTTAAATATAATATTAAATGAAAAATGGTAGGTATCGGAAAACTCATCTTTATACAGGGTTTTTTGGAAAACATTAATAACCTCGCATGACTATATTCCTCCCTTGATTATGAGTCGAAAATGTTTAAGCTATTATGACCTAATATCAATAGTTTTAAGGAGATATGCGACATCAAAGTTTGCATTTTTTTTTCAATATTTCTGAATTATTTTTTGTAAAACGTTGGACTATCATCATAGTGACTCATATTGAATATTAAAAATTCATTCCCTTTAGCACAAGTCAAATAAAAAAACGAAAACCTTCGAATTCCAATTGGAAAACATTCCAAATGGAATTTTTCAGGGTTTTTATCATTTTATTTAACGTTTATTGAAACGAATGAATTTTTCGTAATCGATATGAGTTACTGTAATGATAGTCCAACGTTTTACAAAAAATAAGTCAGAAATATTGAAAAAAAAATGCAAACTTTCATGTCGCATATCTCCTTAACTATTGACATTAGGTCACGATAGCTTGAACATATTCGACTCATAATCAAGGGAGGAATATAGTCCTGCGAGGTTATTAATGTTTTCCGTATAACCCTGTATAAAGATGAGTTTTCCGATACCTACCATTTTTCATTTAATATTATATTTAAAAAATATACATTAATATACATGTTTTTGGAACAGTTTTCAACGCAAAGCCTAAACCAATTTATAAAGATACTTAAAAATAAATGATATTTTTTGTAAGATTTATGAATGCGTTGCGAATTGAATAAATATTTATGTATCTTTCCGGGAATGAAATACGTGCCTCTCTATCCTCTGCCTACACCTGTGAGAATGCGGCCTGATGATATGTACAGCTAAGGTATGCCTAGCATCAGCTGTATAAGAACAGTCATTGAATCATTCATGTGCGCCGATGTGAAAAGGTTTGCCGACATTTATCTTTTATAAAATCTAGGTAGGTACTTGTAAATTTCAAATTAACCTTCCACTGCAACACCTCCCTTGGTGTACTAAAATATCCAATCGATGATTCATCAATCCAATTGGCCACAGGAGTCATTCGCGTGGGATAACTAATTAAATAGTACCGTACTAAGATATCGAAGGGCAATTTTAGATGAAGTTAGTTATAAAAATTGGATTGCTTTTAAAAATGGAATAAAATAAGATTGAAAAATTTTCGTTAAGATACCCGAGTGCCATGGCGAAATGGATAACGCACCATTCCCGGATAGAATGTGAGGTCCGTGGTTCGATTCCCGGTGGCATTTAAATATTTTTTCGTTAATTTGATTTTTTCTGTATGTCTTTTCTAATTGATAAATAAAAATTGTTTGAAGTTAGCTTTTTTCGAATCTTGTTTAATTTTTAATCGAAATTCCCCGTATCTGTTTTATTTGGAAAAGGGGAAGACTTCAGTGGCTGGGTCATGTGGAGAGAATGGCCGAGCATCGAGCACCAAAGCTCTGCAGAACTCAAGACCTATAGGGCGAAGAGCTTAGGAAGGCCAAAATTAAGATGGAGCGACTAAGACGTCCGCAAATGCATATCTGCGTTGGAGCTTCTGAACTGGAGAGAGCTGGCACTAAACAGAGATGAGTGGAGGAAGACTCTTGAGGAGGCCAAGACCCGCCAGGGGTTGTAGAGCCAAGAGTGATGATGATGATCTGTTTTGTGTACGAGGTGGAGTCATCAAATAAAAATTTGGTACTACAACGTGTAAATGATTGAAAGTAAATTTTCACGGGAGAGAAAAAATATTTACTTTCAATCATTTACATTTACACATCAGTGTGGTTAAAAATAAGCCGACAATAAAACAACAAAGAAGTAAAAACGTGTTATACATCTCAGACACTGTGTATTGTACCAGTCTGACCGTATACATGTACCAACCACCATGAAATATGTTTTTCTGGTTCGAAACAATATTCGTAAGCTCTGCAAAATAAACAGAATAAAAGTTTTCCAGGCGATGGACCGAACCGCGTTCTCCCGCGTGGCAGGCGGGGCTACTAGCCATTACACTGCCAAAGAAAAAGGGTCGATGAATCGGTAATCACAACTTTAGAGAAGAGTCAAACGAAAATGTAATGCCTTTTTAAACTGTATGAAAAACTAACTCATCTGCATTATTCGGTCATCTGCTGGGAATTGCATCGACTCGTTCCCCGTTTTCTTAACAGATAAATCATACTCGACTCATTTTCCCACATTTAGATTCATCTCCGTCCTTTAGAACATAGAAAAAGATATGAAAATAGTTGGTTTCATGATGATGATGACCATGAGAAGGCAAAAGTGAAAATATATGTCTGTTCAAAAGGATTTGTTTCCACTTTACTAATTCGGAATGCTCGCGAAAATTACGCCCAAACCGATTGAAAATGGATTATTTCTTTGCGAGTAGGTATATTTAAACAACTTTGTATAGGTTTCGGGACAAATTTTTCTGAAGTGCGTACCTATTCGCCGATTTACCAAACATATTGTTACGTGTCGTGGCTCGGTCGAAATGAAATGAAATACGTATTTCGTAATTTATCACTCGTAAAATAAACCTTTATTATCGCTTCAACATTTCATCTGACATTTTACATTCGCTGGAAACGCAAAACTGTTTTCAAACTAAAAGAACCGCTTCGCTTTTGTTTCGCTGCTGCGTTAAGAACTTTTCTAAAATCTTTGCTTTCAAATTATCTGTTACTTCGTTATTTCACGACTGAGCACACCGGCCCGTCGCGTGCCGGTTCTGCGCATGGCCTGCGCTTGTTTTCGACTATCAAGTGTCAACGGACAACTCGTTACAATATGTTTTAAAAAAAATCGTAATTTTTTCGCGATTTAATATTTCCAAACGATCACGCGCCTAGTTTAACTCTTTGACATTGAGATTGGGTCGACAATCAAAAAATATCATATCGCTCCGGCGGTCGCGCATCGATCGATTATCTCGATATTACAATATGCGACGTGAAATTATCGATTCAGCTCGCGCACGCAATATTCATACGACTAAATGCACCGACCGGGGGTCGTCGGCCCCTCGGGGAACATCTGCGAGCACAGGAAGTGTGTGTTTCCTTTGTTTTCAAATCTCGCAGGATCTGCTCTCGGCGTGCTGTTTATAGTCTTATATTGCACCGAGGTGCAAGAAACGCATTCGGCTTAAATAAATATACCACAATAATGGATGATTCAAACTCGTCCGATATGTGAACGATCAAAAATATGTAGATTTTCTCAGAAAAAAAAAACGAGCGAGCCTCGCAGTAGTCGCATGCGATGTGTAACATTTTACATCTCACATTTAAAAATATCGATTGAGCAGCAACTGAAATTAACATTAATTTAAAAAAGCTAATACCTATATATTTATTAAGTAGTAAATACAAGTAAAGAAAATGTATGTGCATTTATATATTATTGAATTTTACATACGCATTTTGTTTAGAAATTTGTTTGGTCAATTAGTTTTTTTTTCATAGATGGCGGTAGTGTGCCGTCATAAATATTGTATGAAATAATCGCACAAATTAGATAAAATTTGAGAATGTAAATCATTAAGGGTAGTTATTGTTTACATTAATGTAAAAAAAAGTATTTATTGGATAGTTTCGAAGACGTAAGCCAAAATATATCAAAATTATAACATCCACACGCTTGACACCAGAAGCGCAACATATATACAAAATCAGAAGCGTCGGCCGTTGGAAGTGAGCGTCTTCGCTGCAATTGCACTTGCTGGATATTGGTTAAATGAAATTGCGCGCGTCTTATTTCCTGTTATACATTTCCATCCATTTTCACGAAATCACTGCCAAAGATTGCAGGAAAGCGAGAGGAAAGATGTTAAACATCAAAAATATACATACCTATTATATATAAAGGGTATTTTTCCTAAAACTCCAATCAATAACACGGATATCTCATATCAACGGCGATATCTGTACTGGTTTATGGGAATGACAAATTTTCATACCACAAAGGGAGGTAATAAAAATACAAATCACATATGGCACAAGGTGTGCAAATTAGCATGTATACAACTTTAAAAAATTTGGTAGATGTGATAGTCTATCATGGGTGGAATTTTAGTTATTATTTAAAGTGTTTGGATCGTTTTTATAACATTAGTATACACCTTGTCTTTCAGGTCAAACTGAAGAAATAAGTTCACGATCTAAGTGGCCAAATAATATTTTCAAAATAAGAAATTACGCGTCCAGGAAATGTTTGATAATTTTTTTTTGTGATATCATGCAAGTCCAAAGTATCAAACTTAAACCAAAAAACGTTCGAATCAATTACAATCGTTATCGTATACAATCGTATCGACGCATTTTCATTAATGGTATAGTTTTCATTTGCGAGATGTCACGAATGCCATTTTTAACCATAAAAGATAAAAATATCTAACGATTTTTAAAATAACGATTGATTTTGGATCGTGCTTTACAGCCACGTCTTTTTTGTCATTTTACAACTCAAAGCAGAGGTGATACATCCTCGACTTGAGAATCCTATACTGAAAGCTCTGTTGTCAAGATTTGTGATCAGATATCAAACCAATAAAGAAATAGTTCAATGATCCAAGTCAAACGTAGCGAGGGACTCGCTAGCTCACCGTTGATTTTACTCGACTTGATTTATGGTGACGGAGAAAACATAAAATGGTCTACTTCTTATTTATAGGTGTAATAAAATGCACGTGCAAATGCATAGTTTAGGCTAATTTATGTTCATCCGCATCACGTGGAAGGTTGACGAAGGTTTTCTTTGTGCAAACTCGTAAGGGCACTGATAATTATTATATTAATAATGCGCCTCACGCACACACACACACATGTCTTCCGTGACGTCACAGTGGGTGCATGACGCGCGATTTTAGAATTAATTAATAACATCAATACTATCATGGAAATGGTCTATGGAAAATAGAAATACACCTTTTCAAGAGAAGAGAATAATGGAAAGGAAAATGAATAATGTCTACGTGTCTACGTCCATGCATAAAAATAATTAACACCTTATACAAAACTGATTGATTAACGCTAATTTAAGTTACAACGGTTTTTGAGCCTGTTTGGTGTGCGCATATACAAAACAAGTAAAGTTTAATGTAGCTTATTAACTTGTAATATTGTTGACATATCGCCAGTGTTTGAAAAAATGAAAAAATATACTTTTTTATATATTCTTATTAATTTAATAAATATTCATGGCAAATAAAAATCATTCCACACAATAAACATTAAATAATGGACAAAAAATAATAAACGTTAAAAAATCTTGAAATGTGATTTTCATAAAATTTCTTTTTATATACATAGTAAGTAACTTTTTTCATCAGTGACTGCATATTAATTAAGTGCTTTATAAAATATAATGATTTATTTATGATAGTGTAATGTGTAATTGCTTTCAACAATAAAATTATATATAATTTATGGAACTAAACTAAATTATCGACATGCCCTACATAAAGTACTCTATATGCAAATCTGTTAATTTGCAGGAAAGAGATTAGGAGATTTTTTCATCGTATTTTATTTATTTATTAATGAATCTTTTACATGAAATTCTAGCTTAGAATTTCAGATAAAAAGATTCATTCATTAATAAAAAAAATACGATGAAAAGTTCTTCTCATCTCTCACCTGCAAAGCAACAAATTTGCATACAGAGTACTTTACGTCGATATCTGTGTATATGTAAATTGTATCAATTCTCGTCGATAGATTTAAATCAACAATTGTTCACATATCTCTTACACATTATAAGTGCTAATTGTATATATTGCATTTTATTTTTGCATCACATTTGGGCAGCATTAATAATGGAAAAAAAAACAATGAAATAAATACAACATCGGATCGATTGTAAATCTCGTTTCCGCATTCAATTTTCAGACGCCGCTTATGAACCTGAAGCCAATCAAATGTGTGGTCAACGCACATTTCCTGTACATTAAGAGCAGCACAAGCTCAATGGTGTCTTCGGGACACGTACGCGATGACAGCGAAAGCCACGGCAAGGCCAAGTACTGCCATTAAGGCACCTGACGGCATTGGGATGCGCGCGGCGTCCCCGCGCACGCCGGCGCCGTTTTAAGTGGACGTCTTGTCAAATACGGCGCAGGGCCGGCGCCGGCTTTGTTGCGTCCAATGGGGAATTTCACATGTTACAAATACCGAAGAAAATATATGAAAAAACAACAAGCCGACATATGAACGTGGATTACGGTGTACCCCAAGGATCTATTCTAGGACCTCTGTTATATATAATATACATAAATGACCTGACACGACAAAACAGTCAAGGAAAAATATAATGTATGCAAATGACCTTGGAATTTTCTACGAAAACGACGCAAAAACCATAAATATTTAAAATAAAGTCATAGAATTATTAACAAAATTGACAAAAAACAACTAGGCGACTCTAAACGCTAAAAAGTGTAACAACATCCACTTTGAATCAAGCCCAAAAACACAACAACATAAAAATACTGACGGAACTAGAACACACTAAATACCTTTTTTTTTAAATATATATTTATTAATTTTTTGATATTTATTACATTGTACATATGCCAAACTGCACAGCAGTTTTACGTTTTTAATTTTACCTGAGACTAACTATAGACAGACAACTTAAATGGACTATACACATAGATACAATATTATAAACTATGACCAAAAGGAACTGGAATCGAATAGAAACTGGAAAGAAAACTGACTTAGGTCAGGTCTGCTTAGGCAGACTTGACTACATGACATCAGCTGGGGATAAATAGACACTCTTATTTTGAGTTCCCTTATTTTGACCCCTCCCACCTCCCCTCCCCGCAAATATACACCACTACCATCACCTAATAACAACTCATTTTTCTACTTGTATATTTTATGTTAGTTTAAATAACGTTCGTAAATGACACGGACGTGTCGAAATCGGTCGCGAATTTTAAAAGTGTAATCATGTGTAATCAAACAAAATCATTAAAAAAAATAATGCAATTCTTAAATACAAAAAATGGAGAGAGTGATATTACGTCATACCGTATGAAGACATACATAATAATTATAAAATCATGAACTTCTGTTTTCTAATTCTGATATCCCTAAAACTCCCATAGTTTCCTTTTTGCAACTGGCTAAGACTGGTCTGACACGCGGAGACAGAAAATATGACGAAAAAAGCCACGTTTTCTTCATGATTCACACCCATTCATGTTCTGATTTTAAGACAATGAACGAGTCAAAATACATTTTTACGTTTCCAAGACGTGCAGACAAAATGCGAGGAAATAACGTAAACAAAACAATGATAATAAATCGTTCTGTTGACCCGCGCAATGTGTTAAATGAAAATGAGCAACACTCTAAACGAATTGAGGAATTGGACGTTAGTAATGTGGTACATTTTTGTTTAATAATACCGTGCAGCGTTGCACATTTGAGAAAAGTATTTATAACATGATATTATGTTCCTTTGGTCGATTGTTTGTTGACCTTTTGTGGCGTTAAAAATACTTTGCAAACATTTAAATTGCTTTATCTAATTTCGCAAATATATTTTAGATGTCTTTTTACATGGGACGAAACTGTTTATATGCGAAAGTTTGTAGGTGTAGAAGTCTTTGTGTGTTTATAGAGCTTACGACACTTTGCACAATGTAACGTTCACAAATTCCAGACTAAATTTTGGAAGATGTAAATATTTTATTTTAATACACCTCGCTCTACGTACGATTTATCTAACGCCATTATTTGATGAAATTGATCATCTCCGTGAACCAGTGCATAGATGTCGCTGCTGGTAATGATATATATCTATATATATATAATATATATATATATATTATATTATATATAACATCACACTAGAAATATGCCAGAAAATTATATAATTTTTAAAAATACTTAATAATAATAATAAAATATACGTTATTTTGTATATTCAGAATATTTGGAGTATGTTCAAATTTAAATAGCTTGCACATAAATAGCATACATATATAAATAGCTTCGTCTCTGTGAGACATCTATAATATATCTTCATTAATTCTGAAAGAATGTGACGTTTCCTTCAGGAATCTGACTGGTACCCTTTTTGGTTTTTGAGGATTATCGCATTGCTGTAGGATGTGAAGAGTGAAGTGAAGAGGGACCCAACCCACACCCAAGGCCGTTTTATGAGCAACACCTCCCATATCGACCCTACACTTTCGCCACCGAATTCGGCATTTTTAATGCTAAAGTGGTCATCCTCCCCGCGCTACTTAAACTCGTTCGAGTGCAAGCGGCGCGGGGAGGCGTCCACAGAAAACAGCTTCACTGTGATCAAAAGCAAACCATACAATACAAAACGATAGAATGAGATATGATACAATGATATAAATATGTGTGAGGCAATACCGCACCTGAGGAAAAAATGAAAAGAAAGTTGCACAAACGATTTAAATATACATAGAAGAGGAGCTATATGACGTCATAGATATAAAGTAAAATTAAATGAGGAGTTGGTCAGGCTGATGACTGGCCAGTTCGCTCCTGCAAGAGATACCTTAAAAAGCCATCAAAGCCGTTGAGGCAAGCTATTGACACTAGTATTTTTTGGACGGTTCATTCCTTCTCGGAAGAGATGCGGCGGTGTGATATGAGAGTGTTCTCAAACGCAATGTCGAGGTTTTCTGGGGACGTTGATACCGCCCGGTGTCGGGGCATTGAGCATGTGCAATTCTGAAATTATGGCGAGTGTAAAACGTAGGGGAGAGAGGGGCACAGTATGTATCTAAGGTATATACATAACGCCTATTTTGGTTTAAGTTGGTCTTCAAATATATTCAATACAATTTTTATTTGTTGAGTATTCTGATTATCAACCATACGATTATGACTCTGATAGATAGCCCTAACGCGCCTTTAAAGTACACTGTAAAAACGTTTCATGACAATTGGGGAAATAAAGAATTAAGAATTAAAAAATTAGAAAATAAAGAAATAAAATGTTAAACTAATCGCCTTTTTTGTAGTTGAGAAATTATAAAATATAATGTAACGTTATAATAGAAATGATAAAATATAATGTAACGTTATAATCTTATGTATGTAGTTTTCTGACATATTCTGCAGTGTATATAGGTCCACTCATCACTCCAGCCAGAAGCGTCGGCCGGAGAGGTCATATATATACGGCAGAATATCCCAGAAAACCACACACAGAAGATTCTAAACGGCCGTAAAAACTGAAAACAAATTTAAATTAGAAAATTATGCGAGACACAAAATTACTATTAAATTTGAAATATCATGTTTTATATTTTAGTCGATCTTTTAGAAGAGCGATTAAATTGCTAATAAATTAGCAATATACTGTTGAGTCATTTAAATATTTTTTCAATATGGCGGGGCATATATTATTCTAATTGAGTATACAACAGTATTAATATATTACTAAATTTTCCATACATAGACTGAAAACACGATTTTTATAAAATAAATAAGAAAGCTATAGTTTTGACGCCATAGAGTGCACCGAAAAATGTCTTGAGTCGTGCTGGTTAAATTCGATCCTCGGCGCGGTTGCTTTGTCACCATTATTTTATAGCAAATGGGTACTGCCCCGCTACACTGCTACGCCCCGCTCTCCCCCACGTACGAACGTACCCCGAAATCACGCAGTCGCTTCACAGAATACTTTATTTAACAATACACAAGACGGGAAGTTTTATGCAGAATCAACGATACTAAATAACAAATGACTGGTTTGTTAAAGAAACACGTTTGATGAAACCGCAAGTTCTCCTATTGAATGTCGAAGAATCTGTACGAAATGTCATTCAACTGCTGCGCGACCTACAAAGTTTGTAGACGTGAAAAATAAATGAAGCCCAAATACAAATTAATCTCTTTATAAAAGACTTTTTTTTTTGGATTTTTTTAAAAGCAGTAAGACGGTGTATGTGATTTAATTCACTCAGATGAAAGGCATAAATTTATTAATTGGGTCAAAAACACGAGCCAACAAAAACCCTAATATTGCAAATTGTGAGACATATGCAAATTCCGTGTACCTACAAATTTCGAGGTCGAGGTCTTACAATCCAGTAGGTACCTCACAATATTCGAGCAAGGACAAAGTCGATATTCTTTGTGAACACTTTGTGTCAGATACCTACTGTAACAAATAACTGCAAACATGTCTTATATCCATCCATCTTAGCATACATAATTTATGGGATTAAATTTTTTGGGCATTTGAGCCAATGAACGAGAAAAATAGTAAGAAAGTTATATAACGCAAGCGTTGACGGTGCCAAAAAGAGAGGGCGACCGCGGAAGACGTGACAGAAGAGTGTGGCGTTCTATCCTCTCTGCTTACTCCCACGGGGAAATGGCGTGAGGGTAAGTAAGTAAGTCTTATAATCCTGTAAATTTTGGTATAATGTCTAGTAATTTCGATAAGCTCTCTGCTTCAATTTGTAATACCGTTTCAAATTATCAAATATTTTGCTTCATAATCTTTGAACATAATCTTGCTGGAGATTTTAATTAACTATTTGAAATAGAAATAAATTAATAATATTCTAATTTTAACTTTAAGTTATATATTTAATTGGACTAAAACGAATGTATGTAGATATTACTAACTGTACTAATCACCTTGTCCTAAATGATATTAACGACAGCAATCTCGAAAAAATTAAGATTCAATGTACATTGTTGCAACCCATGAAGGGTCCTGATTCGTCGCATTTCCTTCTGTCTGTGACATCCCTCTTCCAGTTCTTCACTTTTGTTCCACTGAAAAAACTTCATTTGAGGGTTCCTGGTTTTCTGTATGATGCAAGTGCTCAAAGCCAGCATAATCTTGCAATTTTAATTTATTTGACCTGGCATCTCTGTACATGCCGTTAAATTCCGTATTCCACAATTTGTTTCAATGCCACTATAATTTATCTTCTTTTGCGTGGGTCGCGAATTCATCAACGTGATTCAAATCATTGCAGTCAAATGAGTAGTGAGATTAATTAGTTATTATGGAGAGGAATTTTTTCGCCGTGGTCATTGTTTCAATAATTATTCACACGATTGTAGAGTCCAAAAGGGATGTACCTAATCGTCGTAAATCAAAACAATAATCGAGGTGGCTGTGACATCTAATTGTGTGCAGATGTGTGATACTCATATGACCATAAGAACATCGGTGAGACCACCGAGTTAGAAAAGATGGAGAAAATGTGTACTCATACGAGCTGTGACTACAACATGTGACCAATGCGTAATATTCACTTACGTGTCTTTTATATTATCATTTCTCCCCATGTACAACAACGCTCAACAGGTGCGTGAAAGATGTTTGATAAAAGTATTAAGGATTTTTATTAAATACCGCCTACCTGTTACAATATTTACAAATCATGTTTCGATTGCTTTCGTATAATATTGATTAGCTCGTAGTTAGTTAGATTCGCCTCGACTCGTTAATGCTAATAGTGATAACCTAATGTGAACTCAATGAACTTCACTAATCTAACAAAATACGCTTAAATATTCACCACATTATATGTCAACTTTAGATATTTTATCGAAATTGGATACGATATGCCATTATGTTTATTAGATATGTTTTTATTTATTAAAAAAAATACAACAAGCTTTATACAAACCACATTGATATTTTAAAGTCAACCAATTTCAAAAGCGTATATTATCTCCGTCCGTCCTGAGTCCTGACGAACATACAGTCATATCGAAACAAGCTGACATTAAAAAAAAGGTGGTTTATACAAAGCCTGTTAGCTTTTTAATTAATAACTACATTTGTCCAACTACAAAGTTAACGCTATAATAATCAAACATATAATTATATTATTTACCTGAGTGTAATAAAGATGATATAAGAAACAGAGAATTGTTGATGTAAGTAATTTTAAAGTAATATTAATAACCCAAAGTTTAATTATTCACAAAATAAAGTAAATAGATACCTTTTCATTTTTCAAAGATGATGATGATAATGTTTAGAATTTTTTTATGAAAAACTATAATAAATCTTATTGTTGGATAGCACTCGATAATCTTTAACAGTAAAGTAATTCAGAATAGGTTTTTTCGGCCACACAAACTAAAATGAATCGGTTGTTAATTAATTGATCGGGAGTTAGTCATTTCTTGTAAAGGCAAAGTTTATTGTACTAATTATAAAAATCGAACAAGCACGCAGGATAAAATATTTTCTCATTAACATTAAGAATGTCGTTTTGAAAATAAAGACGTAAATACGTGTAATTAATAATTTTGTACAAAAAACACGCTAGTTCTGTTGCAAGGGTGATGTCGTCGATAATCATTGGAATTATTGAGTGTTACATCGCAATTACATCGCAAACACGTGGAAGTGATAATTGTCAGTCGGACATGATGTACCAGTTTATACTAACTAGTTATAAGAGGAAATGTTACTTCTCATTTTAATAACATCAAATGAAAAGTGTCACACGTTGTATGAATATTAATATTGACTTTATATCGGTCGGGTTATCCTTACTCCAGCAACAAAATATGTTTCATGCAGTATTCTATAAATGATGTGATATTTCCGTAAATATGCGCAATATAAAAAAAACAGAGATATAATCCTAAAGAAAACATAAGTGAAAAAGCAACTTTACAGGGCCAGTAGCAAAAATTCGGGGGTCTTCTTCGTTCAATTGTGAATAGAAAATATTCTTCACACGTCGGGTGAAATGTCGACAGTTACGGAAATAAATGACTTCAAAGTTTGTATTTTTTCTGTAAGACGTTGGACTATCGCCACAGAAATTTTTATAGGATATTAAAAATTCATTCAATTTAATACAAGTCAAATAAAATGTCAATAATCCTACGAAAAAATATTTTTCAATTTTGATTTGACTTTTATCAAAGTGAATGAGATTTTAATATTCAACATAAATTACTTTCAAGATAGCCTCAACTCTTTCATAAAGAAAAAGCCATAAGTATTGAAAAAAAAATGCAAACTTTGTAGCTTATCTCCGTAACGTGTAAGTTGGTAACGATCATGATTCAACCCATGAACAAATATTTATCTATTAAATTTTTTGAAAGTTGTATATGTTTATTGTGTATTATGTATGTATTCATTTTACATATTTGATACAACTACGTTTTCGCCATCTATGATTGAAAAATTGACATTCTCATGAAATATTTAGTATATAGATGTCGCCACTGGTAAATGAGAATTTTATATTTTTAGACTAGAGTATGAAAGAATATTTCTTTAACGTAAACATGATATGATATTATTTTCATTTAAATTGCTTGAAAATGATTTTAAAAATTGTTTACGGTAAAGTGAGTTGACATTATGGCCTAGCTGAGTGTTAAGACGACAGTTCAGTGGGATCATTGTCCATTGTACAATCCGGATTTATATGGTAATTATATACAGGTTATATTTATTATGTTATGTAGATCACGCCATTTATATCTAGTAACTTTATACAATTTAATGAGAGCATTTAAATATATATGTACGAGAAAATAATATTGATTTTCTGAACACGTGGAGCGTCCCACCTATGTAAAACAGTATGTACACAAATCAAACTATTTCTATATATTATTAGAAATGTGTTGTAAATTGGTATAATTTCCAAGTGATGAATTTATTTGAAATGATTTTTCTTATCGTAAAATATAGGTATGTATTTTTAAAAATTTATTACATTTTTAATTATTCTTGAAGAACATAAATCAACTCTTTCAAGAAGCAATTACACGTGTCTCATCCTATAAATAATGGCTATGCAGTAGATAAATGCTTTGCAATTTAAGATTAAAAATGAGTATTTTATTATCAAAATACATCCAACCACCATATTTTTTTAGATTTCTATGTCAATATATTCTCTTAGCTCGTTCCTACATTTCAAATAATAGATAACTGTCATATTAAGTATTAAATAAAAAAGTATAATATTTTTTAACTTGATTTGATTTGCCAAAAAATAAAACACGGAACAGATAGGTTTTGATTTTCAAGTACACGAATTTATTAACTACATAGAAACGAATTATGTCAGGTGTAATTTAAATAATAGTTATCAACAAATAATATGAATTTTCTTCTTGCATAACCTCATTTGATTATTTCAAAATTGCGTAATCAATTAAATCATTTATATTTTCTGTTTATAAATCTAAGAAGTGGAGTTTTTCATTCGGCCATGATTAAAAATAACTGTATTGATTTTTTCAACTTAGTTTTCAACAAATTTTGGCAAGTTTGATTTTCATTCATGCGTAACTCCTTACATTATTAAGCTGCGAATGGCGTGACAAACTAATGGAGACATACGTCATAGATAACGTGGATAGATTATAAAATTAAACGTGGACATCCTGAGTTTGAAAACATTCTCGCGCCTACATAATAATCAGTATTCAATATAAATATTTAAAATATAATATTGTTAATCCACCTGGATTTCGATATGGAGTAAATCTATTGCATAAATGGGAAAAAATGTTTCAGAGCCATATACAAAAAATAATTCAACACTGTGGCAGTGCAATATATAAAATAAAATATTAAGCGGAAATCTGTTCATGCGAAGCGGTAAAAATTAAAGGTGCGCTGTGGCTTCGCGAGATTTGCACAGCGTATTATGACTGAAATTTCTAGGTCAACGCAAGTATTTTCATATTGCAGCGTTATTGTCATAATGAGAGATGGCTCTTTAAAATTTCCATTTAACTGTCAAAAATAACTCGAGAAACCGTATGATCTATTCTTTATTTTCCGATATTTCGATAAGAAAACATAGTGTTTTTTAAGAAAAGCGGAGAAAATTTACTTTAATGTATCAAGACTCATTTTGAATAAATAATTTATGTTGAATTAATTATATATTTTTTGAAATTATTGAATTTTAATGAAATATAAGGGAATGTAAGGAAATGTATGTTGATTTTTATACACAAAAATGCTCTCGAAGAAAACGGGCAGTAAATTTAGTTAGTAATATTTAAAAAAATATATACCTCAGGCTCACCGTGGGCGTGGCCTTAAAAGTTATAATATTTGTATTGAAATGCATGGACAATCACTAATTACTAAAAACATGACATTGAAATTAATGCATCGAGACGCTGGGCGGTCTAATTATCATAATTATATTTTATATATCATCTGAAGAAAATTAGATCGATATTGATGTCGTCGCAGTTCAATTAAAAAAAAAAGGATTTTATCAAATCATGTTAGACTAGTGATTCCGGCCGGGATTCCAATCATAGTCACGTTTATTGACACCCGTCATCATATTTCAATATAAGTAAAAAATCCTGGAAAAACGTGCTATTCATGTCTTGCTCGCTTATCGGAAGGAATCGATGTGAATTAATCTAGCGGAATAAAGATACTCAGCAAACATCTCGTGATCAATTTCGCTAACAATTAATACAGTTTCAATTTATTCAGCTGTCGGAACAAAAAATGGTTCATTGTTTGCTCTTGTAAAGACTTCATTTATCCTGTTGGTACATTTAACTACTAAATAATTTTATTACTGTGTAATATTTTTTTCACACTGAAACTTTGAATTCAATTCTTTGTACTTTGTAATTATAATAAAATTTTGATTTATTTAAAAGAATATTGGATTGATTCGAAACAAATACGAAGAGTTTTATTACTTATTCGGAAAAAACGGCTCATTTACAGAAGGTAGTTGGGTATTCATCAGTAACCAATTAGTACTTGTTTTGTAAACATCTGCACTCATAACACATTTTTTAAGTTTTCATCATGGGTCGTGGTCGATACACCACACCGTCCATACTCTCCAGACCTTGCTAAAACAGATTTCAGATTTTTCAAATATCTTCAAGTTACTGAAAAACGCATGTTTACGATGTTGTCAGTAGATATTTTTTCAGTCAAAATTCTTCATGGAATAAATTAATAATTTGCTATATTTACGGAAAAAGTATAGAAATGATTTAAAAAAATTATATTATACAATTAATTGTCTTTTCTCCAATAAATTTTTTCGACCATTTTGACTCAGCTCTACTAGTCAGGATCGAAAAACGGCAAGGGAAATTGGACAAGTCTAGCCTAGTAGATAATGACGTAGACCATGATAATGACACGCCCATTGTTGCAAGACACGAGCATCGTCGACACGTGCTCCTCTGATCAATTCTAATCGATGGACGGTGATAATTGATAATGAATATATAATTTATTTGTATTTGCTTTGGCGTGGAATTATAACCCGTTCGCAGGGCATTCCAACTCGATGAAGCAATGCGGCATTCTATCCGATTTCTCTTGGGCAATCAATCGAGCTGGGCACAATAAAACTTTTTAAATTTTTGAATTTTTCTAATTTTTGTGGCGTAATTACTATTTTATGGTGTCAAACTATTTCTTAATGCGTACATGTGTATTTTATATGAAAAAAGAAGACTAAAACTAAAATTTGCATGTCTTAGAAATCTAAGACCTAGACCGAAGAAGGAAAATTCTCGACGAGACGAAGACCCATGAGTAAAGAATAAAGTATACTGTATTGGTGCAAATATTTAAAATTAAACACGGATTAGTACCCAAATACTTTGATGACAGGATGAAGCTGAATAGGGATTTTCATTTTTACAATACAAGAGGAAGCGACAACACAAGACTTCCAAAGAAAAAGAAAAACACCTCACAAATTGCATGATTACAAAGGTTTAAAAATCTTTGATAGCCTGCCAAAAGAAATTCAAAACACAGTGAATGTAAGGAGGTTTAAACGGGAGAGCAAAAATTTTATTGTAAAAACTTTTGAATGTTTTACAGAAATGAATATGAAATATAGAAATGAAATCATGTATTTAGCCCACACAACATTATGTGTGGAACTAAATATTTAAGATAAATAAATAAAACTAAGATATATAAGTCATCCTGCTAAATAACAAATCATCGTAATTAGAGATTATTTTTGAGTTGCCCTAAATTACGTTTCCTTTATGTTTTGTTTCGGTTTACAGATCGCAGAGAAAACGCATCTTATATTATAAATCTTTATTGTTTGTTCAACAAAAATTATAGTAAATCAAATATTTTTAAAATTTTTCTACACCTTTAAATGTTTTCTACATCATAAAATACCACGAAAAAAGAAGATTAAAAAAACTAAAAAAGTATTTGTATGAGAAAACAAATCTCCCAATACTTTCAAAATTCAATTGGATCAGGTAAATATTGCGCTTAGACTTCAATGACGTTTCCTTAGAAGTGAGTTAATTGAATTAATTTTGTTTATACCGAGATGATACTGCGTATAGGTTTGTAGTTGAATGCAAAACTTTTTAAAAAGAAAAACGTGTATCCGTTGAAACAGATGTATGTATTTATTAGTAAATGTATTTAGATCAAATTAATTTTTATAATGTACCTACTTTTGACCAAGCTGGAATGCAAGTATGTTTTATGTGGGTAAAAGTTTATAAATTTAATTAAATTAACTTATAAATTTAAATAATTGAAACTTAAATATAACGCCATGAATTAAAATTATTTTTAGTTATAAATGATAAGTAAGTTTTCATGTAGAATTTAAAAAATATATACATTGACATCCTACAAAGTAAGCAGAAAACTCAAGAATATTCACGAGAACAAAATTGAATAAATATTTTTTCAGTGTTGGAAACAAATACAAGAGTTGTTAAGTAATGTTGCTTAGATATGGACAAAGCATGATGTGTTATTATCTTTGTACCTTTTCCAGCTTCGAGACAAAAGAAAATGCGCATAAAGTGACTCATATAATTAAAGCAATGCAATGTCTCTACTCGGACGGTATGATATTATAGATAGAGTTTCGAGAAATTATGGCACAGACGTTGTTCATTATAACAGGATTGTGTTCATTTGAAATCCCGTACAAAATTGTTCATTATAAAGTGAAATAGGTTTATTGATAAGTTGAAAAATATTTATATAATTAATAAGAATACCCTTTGTTTTCACCACCGATTTGTTGAAAATATCAACGTGTTTCGGGGGCAATGGTCCCTTCATCAAGATATAACTTATAGATACTTAAAATAAAAAAATTATATTTTCAAAAATTTGTGTTAAAAACAAAGTGTATTTTTATTAATTATGTCAGAAATGTCATCACAAAATCACTTTACTATCACCTATTGAAAAAGATAAATATTTAATTTGGAATATAAAAGCATTGGTACCCAGACTAAATTAAATCCAAATACGAATTAAGATGAAAATAGAAAATACAAAATGTTACATCACATCAGTGCTGGTCTGTGAAGTCGAGATTCAATAGAGAAAGGCGCATTTTTATTTTTTTAACAAAAAAGCGTCAATGGTTCATTATTGACCCTAATAGATGGTCCTAGTATGACATAAAAATAAAAAGTATAAAATTTTCAAGACAATATGATTACAAAGTAAAATTTTTATTATAAAGAAATATGAAGAAGAAGACTACGAACGAGGTTGCTAGAACCAAATTTATTAATCAATTAGAAAGACATATAGAAAAAACAAATCAAGGAAAAAATATTTGGCTGCTATCGGGATTCGAACCACGAATCTCCTCCTATCCGGGGCAGGCGAGTTATCCAATTACGCTATAGCGGCCTCGTACATTTCCGTGAATACATCGAACTTATCTGCAAGTCTCATTTATTAATTGATTATCATATATTATCCATTTTTAGAGCAATCCACCTAAGAGGATGCTAAATTTTAAATAAACCGATAATGTTGGAGCATCAAGTGTGTTGACCTTTAAGGCAAAACAATTTTTCGTTCAAGAAATATTATCGAGCATACGATAATACGATGCTGGTCAGGCATTGGTACACAGGTATGAAAAAAAAAATCATACTGCAATTACATCAATAATGTCACACGCGGCAAATGTCAAGTTAGCGTTAAAGAGGCTGACGAAGATTGAACTGAGATAAACAAATGGACAGCGAACGGATCAACGGCCCATGAAAGCAAGACGGTTTCAAATTCGGAATATTTCCAAAAAGGAAACAAAACAGCGCCAAAACAATGGACGCGCGACTCGTACGTGACACGCCGGACGGACTGTAACAGTTGGAGACCTCAAAATTCCAAGGGATTTGGACAGCGGACCAAACAGGGTTGGATTAGGCGTTAGGTGTTATTTTAAATTTTAAAATGTGCGCCAAAAGTAAAACAAATTGGTCAAAGTTTTGGTGAAAAAATAATAATTTAATGATTTATACATTATACGTACAGGCGCCTAACGTAAAAAAATATAGCATAAAACAACTTGAATGCAAAAAATGGAAATAAATGTTTTAACCTAATTGTATGAAGTGTACTTTTTTAACCAATTTTGTATAAAATGTGCTTGCATACCTATAAGTAAGTTATAATTGTAAACTTTGCCTGTCTCAACACACAGAGCTCTCTAGTGAGACAGGAATAGTAAAATTAAACCTTAAGCAAAGCAATGAGATAAAAAAAATGAAACTATGCTTTAGAGTGCCAGTAAGAATTAGATATTTTCGCGGAGTGCATACTAGGAATGGAAGACATTAGGTAGTATTGTAACGGTCTGATTCTGTAGGTATTTATATGATTGTCTTAATTAATTTAGTTGTTTTTTGAACTATGGTAAGCTGTCAGTTTGTCTCAGTTTATTTGGTACTGCATTCCAACGAAAATTTTCTGCTATACAAGATATTGTATTTGCTTTAACGTAATTTATTATTTTATTTAATAATAAGTCAAAATGGAATGTCGACAAAAATGAGCACTTTTGACACATCATTCTGTTCGAATAACGAATTCTTCGAGTCAAGACGGTGTGGTTTCGGTATCGCATTGGAAAGAAGTTGAAAGTAAAAAAGGAGAATACATTATTGACGAATTTGTTGTAATTTGTTGTTGTATCCTCTTCTCTTATCTTCATTTCGAAAAAACGGACACAACTTACGGACAACTATTATTTAACAACGTCTCAATACTGCATAGTGTACACAATAAAAGATAAAATGCATTTTTTCAATGTCTCATTAGTTACGTAATACGTGGATGGGGTGGAACAGCTGTTACTTTACTTGATTCTCTAAATAAAGGCTCAGAAATGGATTATTAAAATAACAATCAAGTTTTAATAAAATTATGAAGAACTGTTTAGATCTTTTCAAGTTTTGGATATAGGAAAACTATATATCAGATCAATCTTAGAATCATTTCGTAAAAAAAAAAACAAATACGCATTCAGAATCCAAAGACAAGAAGTAAGAGCACTGAACACTTTTTAATTCCAAAAATGAATACATCATTAGCGTAAAGAGTTCTTTTTTATTTTGTGTTCCGCGTGTTTATAAAACCCTGACACTAGAAAGGGTCAAAAGTGTTAAAAGTCGAAAATGACAAAGCGTTGGTTGTTGACTTTAGAATACAAAATGACACTAATGTGTCATTAATGCTAGTCTTGCTACCAATGTATTTATGTTTACAATATTTTTTTATAACAATGTAAAAATAAATAAATAAATTTATACAGGACAAATTTTCATTTTTATTTATGTGCGTAAAATTAAAAATTAAATGATTCATTCAAATACTATAAGTCTAATATTGTAATGGTATTAATGATTAATTTGTTCTGTAAAAGCGGGCCATGTGTAAATATTTGTATGGAATAATAGATTATTCCGAATATTGCGAAAAAATATACAAAGACCAAAAGCTTAGCAAAGTTTTTGTGATTATTAACTATGAAAAATAATAAATATATATATATATCAACAACTCACACGTACCGTATGAAAAAAATGAAAATAAAAATTTAAAATATACGAACGATAGATACATTTCCGATGTAGGTACCTATTCGAAAATATTTTTTTGTATTTAAAATATGATTTTCATTTCCGTAGTTGTTTTATAAATCAATTAAATGTGACATTGAAAATCTATTTGATTCGGTCCTGTCAATGCATTTGCACAAAGAAAATTCCATATCCCTTCTAACAATGGCCGATTTAACATATGCACTGAAAATAAATCACTTGAAACAAGATGGCCGCTGAAAAAACTTTAAAAATGCTTTCGGAACACTGTGACAATGGCACACCCGCGGCCGTGCCGATAAAAGGGGTCTCTGTGTTTCCAAAACATGGATTAGCATTAAATGTAAGAACCTTTTTGCATGTTTAAAGGTTTAAAGGAAAATACAGACTTGATTGCCGCCTTCAAAAATTCGAGAGATGATCTTCTTTCATGTCACGACTTTTGGGAGCGCCACGAACAATGGCGAACCGATAAAATATAAGATATTACACCATTTTTCAACATAATGGCTTGTTGAATTCGTAATTGAGTAATACACATGTTAACAAACAATTTTATAACATTCGCAGTAATACTTTACGTCTCGGTTCGATTGTAATGTCACCATCTCATTTACATTTATGTCCACGATAATGTCAAGAAAGTAACGTACGTATAATTTTAAGAACTTACCCAAAATTCACGATTGGAATTAATATTTGATGATAATAATTTCATTCAATATAACATATTTGCAAAGTTACCGCGAGAATTTCCATAATATCTTGACTATTTTAAAAGCGCGGTTTTTATGAAATTTTCCTACCAGCGCCATTTTGAAATAGAGCTTCGTTCGTTTTCCGAACAAATCCTTTTCATGCCTGATTGGTATGATTTTTTGGTACGTATTTATCCAGGTGCACCGAGAATCGTGATAAATGTATTATCTCTTGAAAAATCTTTTTGTGGACGTTTACCTATTGACATTGAAAAACGTGCTGTAAATATTTTGACAGATACGGCGATGTTGGCTTACACTGTCATTGATTTTATTTAAGAATATAAAAATGCAGGTGTTAAAATAGCTTTTTGTTTCATAGTGAGTTTTGTATTAAAGTGGGTTTTATATGAACTTTGAATTATTGGTGAGCTTTCAAGCTGACCGTAAAACTAAATGATGAAGAATGCGTAAGCCGCATGTCGGAAGGTAGGAAGGAGTACCTAGTAGGTACCTTCTCGGTCGCATGAATATACTTAATCCGCATATTAAAACTTCTGTAGACACAACAATCAATAAAAATTGTCCTTGTACGTGAATGACGTATTGTTTTATTTCATTATCAATGCGTATAGAAGCAAAAGATTTATTCCAAACGTTGTACACATAATTATTATCATAATAATATAAGGGCGTTTTGTCACGCAAGTGTAAAAAGAATTTTCATAATATGTTTGTATCTCTAGAATATATACCTAATATCATTATAACATTAGAATTCTTCAGAAAATTATTATATTATAATAGGGAAAAAATCTCGTTTTTTAATTTGAGAAAAAATTTATGTTCTGTCGTCATTTAAAAACCACAGATAAACAGATCGGAGTGTCATACGGAAGTACGTTAGCACAATGGTCGGTGCCGCCGCCAATGAAAAATGAATGTGTGAAAAGATGCGGTCAAGTTGACGGTTCATTAGTGAGTCATATTGCATCGACTGTGCGGTCTTACCTTGCTTTTCCACTTATTGCATTGTGTACATAAACTTCATTAAGTAGATTTCTACTGGGTAGGTACTCAGTCATATGACAACATTCGAAGAAACGTATCATTTTCTTGTGATTTTTCAGAAAATATGAGGTTTTCAATTAAATTTACAGGATTAATTATGAACTTAATCATTATTATGATTTAGAAATCGAAAGAAAATCAAAAAATACAACAAAAAATAAAGATAACCAACTGAAAATTTTATTAGGCTAATACGAGAATTGATATTGACAAAAATGTTGAAAAATTACATTTAGGTACTGTATAAAATGTTATTGAAGATTATAATAATTAGCGTGTTCTTCACTTACTTAGATATATTATATGGTGTCACTTACTTAGATATATTATATGGTGTAGTGATAGTCAAATGATGTCACTATAATACGAGGATTTAAAAAAAACAAATCAAATTTTCAAAATATTTGCATCATTTGAAAAGGGAAACATTTGACATTTGAGATTTTCAATCACTTTTCTCTGTGAATGAACTCAATAGTTCAAGAGCGTACACGGGTTATTTCCCCGGGTAAGTACTGCGAAAAGATATCCAAATATTTAAATTATAGTAGCTAGGTACTTCCGACTGTGGACATTCAATTTCCTTGCAACACTGTCAGGAAACGGCCTCGGCGAAGCTGTATTGCGAATTGCAACACCTCGGAAGATAGTAGCTGAGAGATGGCGTGCGGATAATCTATAATAAGGGAATTAATTAAACAGAACGTGTTGAAATAATAATGAAGACGTAAATAAGCGCTGCTTCCTTCATCTCAAAATACAACGAACTTAACCTAGCATGTCAGTTTTCTCTGTCAGTTCAAAACCTCTATGCCATTTGTTTTGAATATTTTTGAAGGTTGACATTAGAACTTCGATTGCACGCGATTGGTTGAATAAAACGCAAACATGTCGTTATATTATATTATGCCTATTAGATGAGTAAGGACAGACTGCACGTGGTATTAAATTCCACATTGAAATGCAAAACAAACATTTGATGTGATTTAAGAATGATGTGCATACCTAAGAACATAGACGTACTATATATATATATACTATGATATCTATATCTAAGCATATAATACTCAATTACTAAATATATCTCTAATGATATTAAACTATATAAATTTTACAGATATATAGTATATATAAAGATAATACTAATTTAACATCAATCGATCTAATGATCTATAGACTAGTCACTATAAAACAAATCTGAGACATCTAGTCTCTACTGTCTTCCATTACGTAACTAAATATATTAGTCAGAAAGAGATAGAAAGTATTTAACAGTACATTTTTGTGTAGGCACCTACCTACCGGTTTGATGGCATAAATTCAGCAAAAATCCGATGTATGTTGCAGGGTGCATAAGATGTCTCAAATTTATTTTGGGATTTGAAATTGATATTATATTTCACGTGTGTCCTCTTTATACTTCTGCGTAGTTTGAATTCTTACGTTTAGAGTTATGACTTGAAATTATTATTTATATAAATCGAAGGTTAGTTTTAATCACGCATGACAAAACTTGTGCGTCTTTAAAAATATATATTTTCTCTAAGATAGTCAAGGAACGTCAAGTTGAGGTAGGTGCAACTAATAGTATGAAGAGTTGACAGCTTAGTCAAACGAAGATATGACCATTAGGCAAACAGATCTTCGTCAATAATAATAAATAGGTACCTACACTACATCTTAAAGGAAGATAATAAATGCCTTTTCTTCATATGTCTTTATCTATGGAAAATTGCCTTAATATAACAATAAAATGAAAACACCAGTATCGTGAGCACATTATTAGGTATTTTCATGATACCGGAATTGAAAAAAGTACTGTTACCAGTTTTTTTGTTTCCGATACAATTCCGCGTTGGGTCTGTCCACCATGACACCGATTGTTAGTGTAATGACAGTCCTATTGTCATCACAATTGAACTTGACATTGTCGTGCGACCGGCCGGAGATTTTAAAACAATTGCAATTATGCAATTAAAAAAAAAGCATTTTGTGTCCGTTCAAATCGGCGGGAAAATAAAAATATCACCAAAACAATATGGCCTTTGCCACGTTTAAAATTTTGCGGATCATTATTTATTTGTATTTATTATTTTTAGAATACCTACTACTAACAAGGCCTATGTTTAATGACTGGCATTGTGTGTAAATCTAAAAAATTAGATGACACATGTAGAATCATAGAATCATATCCGACATTTTACATAAAATCGTAAAGGCTCTGAGCATAAGATATGACGCATTTGAGGTTATACTTTAAATTACAAAATTTCATTACAAAACTCTTAAAATATGCTGGATAGATTGAATTACGATTTAAAAAGGCATGATTCTAATAGATCTATCTTTATCTATAAAGAAAAATAAGTTTTTTAAACAATGAAATCGTAAATATTAAAAATGGCGGTAATTGGTGTCTCTATCTATGATGGAAGAAGAACATCATGGCTGAAAAACTAGAGTCAATGAATTGACCAATTAATTGCAGAGCTTTTCTTGGAGGCAGTAAACATGTAATTTCTCAAAATTTTAGCCAAAATCCGTTGAACGGATAATGCACAAGAAGATGAATTAAACATGAAGATATTCACATACTTAATTTATATAATATTGTGCCGAAGAATTGTTGCAAATATTAGGTCCTTACATATGAAATTGACGTTTTGCCGTACTGGCAAATTTGATCTCAAATATCTTCTCTTTGGTTAGGAATTCCAAATCCAAATTTATACAGCTATTTACTCATGTATTTGTGTTTTGAAAATTATTATTCATTTGTTTTTTCCTCAATTGTTTTTTTCTTTGCGTCACTCAGTTTACAAAATGAAAAACTTGAAATATCGCGTTATTTACGAGTACGAGTTCCACCGTGGCACCAGTGCTGCAGAACCGGCTCGAAGGATTAATGATGTGTATGGCGACGGTGCCGCAAAAGAAAACACAGTGCGTTTTTGGTTCCAACGTTTTCGTTCTGGAAATTTCGACCTGCAGAACAAGCCCCGTGGACGGCCGGAGACTTAAGTTGATAATGAAGAATTGAAGGCTATTGTGGAAGCGGATCCATCGCAAACCACATCCGAGTTAGCTGCAGGCTGCGGTGTTAGTGATAAAACTGTTTTAATCCACTTGAAGCAAATTGGTAAGGTAAAAAAGCTTGAAAGGTGGGTACCTCACGAATTGAGTGAAGCAAATCAACAAACGCGCGTTGACTGCTGCGTTGCATTACTCAACCGGCACAATAATGAAGGGATTTTAAATCAAATCATTACCTGTGATGAAAAGTGGATCCTGTACGTTATCGGAAGCACTGATCGCAATGGCTGAACCCTGCCGAACCAGCCAAACCATGCCCCAAGCGAAAATTGACTCCAAAAAAGTTACTTGTGAGCGTTTGGTGGACTAGTGCTGGGGTCGTTCACTACAGCTTTCTTAAATCTGGCCAGACGATTACGGCAGATGTCTATTGTCAGCAACTGCAAACCATGATGGAAAAGCTAGCTGCTAAACAACCGAGGCTGGTTAATCGCTCTAGGCCACTGCTGCTTCATGATAACGCTAGACCACACACTGCACAACAGACGGCTACCAAATTAGAGGAGCTTCAATTGGAATGTCTAAGACATCCACCGTACTCTCCGGACCTTGCCCCAACAGATTACCATTTTTTTCGAAATTTGGATAACTTCTTGCTAAGGAAAAAATTCAACTCCGATGGGGCAGTCCAAACCGCCTTCAAAGATTTTATTGATTCCCGTCCGAATGGTTTTTTTAGTAAAGGGATCGATGAACTACTTATGAGATGGCAAAAGTGCATAGATAGCAATGGTACATACTTTGATTAAATAAATATATTATAATAAAAAAAAATCGGCTTCATGTTCCTCCCATACTAAACGTCAATTTCATATGTAAGGACCTAATATTAAGTAATCTGAAATCTATTCGCAAGAATAATATGACTTATTGTTTTCACCGTCAGATGGCAGACGTCAATATTGCATCCGCCGACAGTGACAGTTAGTGGTTTCTGTAATATTTATCACGTTTTAGTGACTAACAATGGACACTATTATTGATATTATGGAATAGTGGATTGCTAAGACTTCCGCAATGGCGATACTATGATTTCTGCTTTAATACAACGGACTGCTTATTCATTCAGAGCCTTTATGTCTAGTATATAAAGCAAGTTCGTTGGACTTGGGGCAGGCGTTTGGTAAACCGTAAGTGTTGCAATGTTTTGATTTTTTTATGTATGATATCCAACTGAATCAATTCGTGTACGACTATAAAGTGGTAATACATTAATAGACGCAAATGTTTATAAAAAATCTGAAACAAAGTCGCGATTCTTTCCTTGTTTTTTGACATGTCAAAACATTTAAAACAAAATGATATTATTATTTTACGTAAATAACAATCTTGTATGTATAAACCGCGATGATTATATTGAAGTTTTTATATATTTTTAGCAACATTAAAATGTAAATAAAAAAAAAACGAAATCGGTCATTTTTAATTAATTAAAAATTTTCTGCCATACAAAACCAAAATCAAATATTTCACATAAGTCGCGTGCACACTTAGTCACCGGGTGTCTCGGAAATGGCTAATCGTGAATGAAATGATTACCTCATGACTCGTAGAGTAAACTATACACGTGGGATCGAATTCGTAGAATTTGAACATAGACAAGCCGGTTCTAGCGTGAACATGTTTTACAGGTAGGTACCTACACTATTGACTTACTGATTTGTACATATTAATGAATGACTCGGAAACACCTTGATCACTGACGTGTGTCATGGGTTCGAATGGAATAAACTAAATAAACATATAAAAAGTGTGAAAAAGGATCCAGGCTGCCGAGATGAGTTTTCCAAAGGGGTTAGAGTAGAGAGAGCCGATACACACTCGGCATGGAGCCCCTACTCCTATATATAGAGAAATCACAAATGGGGCGGTTTGGACATGTGCTAAGAACACCAAAGAAACGAGTACCAAGAAGTATTCTCTTGGCAACCCCGCAAGGAAGGCGATCGGCGGGTTACCCCAGATTAAGCTGGGAGGAATAACAAAAATGCTATAAAAACAGAATGTGTCTGGACTGGTTAAATCATACGGAAGCAGCATAAGACAGGGGAATATGGAAGCACCTCGTCGAGTCCTTGGACCCCCGACCTCACTAGGACAAGGATATGAAGATGAAGATTGATTTAAAAGTTTTGAGAAAAATTTAAATAAACATTTTGTTTTATATTCAGTATGTGAATAAAATTCTTCTCGCCGTTTGTACGTCCGTCACGCATTTAATAACGTACATAATATGCACGCATATTTATAATATTGTACAATAATTTTATAATCGTCTGGCATTTTTGTATTATGTGACATTTGACTGGATTTGAAAAAATATTATTTTCTGGACGCTCCGTTTTTTTTTTCAATTTATGAATTGAAGCTTGAATATCAAATGAAGGTTACATATAGGTATCTGACTCCCATGTTGTTAATTAAAATCTGATTATATATTTTTATTATAGACGGAATTTCACATATATGGAAAACCTAATTTCTTGGAATTCTTATGAACAATATTACATAGTATTTTATATTTTAAAAATAATATCATCGTGTGCTATGTATGAACGCTGACGTAGATGGATTTGTTGTTAATTTTTCAATGTCAGGTATATTATCAATATCGTGTTAATTGTCAATATCATTATTTTATTGTTATTATCAAGTAATTGTATCATATTATTTTATCGTCAATAGAACAAGTCGATTACATGCAAAATATTATTTTTCCGGTATTTCAAATTTGGCGGCAGCGCGGAAGGTTAGTTAGTCTACCGATGGGTGGCATGAAGACCTGCATTTTCAGTAATGTTTACAGTGGTCACGTGTAGTCTTCTTTAACAAGTTTGTGCCCAATTACTATGCGATCAATTTGAACGGCTGCACTGCACGATATTGGATGTGAAGCACAAAACAGTGCGATTATTATTGAAAGTGCTGTAATCTTAGGCTGACTTTGTTGAACCTGCGAACAATTCGATTTGCAAAGGGCTTATGGAACGGAACTTAACTTGCTTTTTATATCGCGGGGATTGTTGAAATGAATCTGGTATTGAAAAACAAATATAATAGAAACTAAAGTGATTGCCACAAATATATTTATCGTGAGCATACTGAGAAAATGAATCAAGTAAATTTTTCGCAATTTTGAGATTTTTTGATCAAGTGCCAGAAAATGTCTATTTCTAGAAAAATTAAGAAGTTAATTAAATTTCCAAAATATTCCGCTAATTGATAATTTGCATATTGATGAAGTCAGTATGAAAATCCGCTGATTGAATCAAGCCTGATATCGATATAAGTAATTGATACTATAGAAATCTCCCTAAACACACTTTTCGTGAGCATACCGAGAAATGTACAGGGTCATTTTTTGTCTTTTTGAGTTTTCTGACGAAGTACTTACTGGAAATTACAACTCTTTTAACTTTCTTTTCTTTTAAAATTACAACAAATTTTCAAAATATTCAAGCAGATTGAAATTTTGCATACTTATATTTATTTATGGAATTAGTTTGAACATCTGCTACATAAAACTTGATCAATGTATTTAATAATATAAAAATCACGTTTTATCATACTCACAATAATTCAAAATAGTGCATGAACTACAGTATGTAAAAGACACTTAAAATAAAGAAATATACAAACTTGCAAAGTTAATTTTGCCAACAAATAACTTCTTATTTTTTGACTTGGTTACTTTTCCAATACGCTCACGATATATGAAAACAGCTGCGCGTTATTTGTCTAGCTAACTAACTAACCATCACGCCGTTTCCCCGCAGGGGTAGGCCGAGAGGATAGTACGCCATATCTTCTATCATGGCATACCAATTTTGCTTCGGCTACATTCAAACACCTTCTCATGCAAGCTCTACGGTTGTTGAGGTTTTAAAAGGGCCATCCTCCAATATTTGTAGTATTCGATTATGCCAGGTCTTTCGCGGACGCCCTCTATTTCTGTTGCCTTCAACGTTCGCCCCATATATGTTCTTAACCATCCTTTCCTCCCTCTACGTTCCACGTCCCCAAACCATCTGAGCACTCCTTTTTTTATTCTGTGATTTGTCAACATTGCTTAAACTACAAGCGTTGAATAAATGTCAAATCTATTATATTAATTAGTTTACCGTTAAGTGTGATATCCTATGTATTGTTTTGTATTTCAGGGTTTACTACTTTCGCCAGCCGCGAATGTGAATGGTAGGTAATAACTTAAGTTGTTGGGTGGTAAAAAAAAATGAATGCATAATTTAATGTCCATTTAAATGTAAGCAGGAACCGTTGGCTTGGGTCACGCTCGCGATTCTGAGAACATGAGTCAACCGAGTATCCAGTCGAGGGTCATTTTGTATTATAGGTGATGAGCTACTAGATGAGTCAGAATCGACTAGATTGACTTAGGCCCGGTTGTTTCAAGTTCGATCAAAGTAAGCGGTCGATAAAAGCATAGATTTTTACGAAAACGGATCGTCTGATTGGTGGAGAACGTAAAATTTCAGTTTAAACTCTACGCTTACTTTGATCGAATTTGAAACAACCGGGCCTTAGAAGATGAACGGCAATCGAAAAATATCTTTGAGCATGTTGTTGATTCTGGTTAAAAGAAAGCTACTTTTTAATTTATTCCGCATTTTATAATCAATTTAGATATTTATACCATTTTTATCCATTTTGTGAATTTTTGTGTAATATAGGCAGCAAAAAAGTTTTGAATGCAGTCACCAAGGATAACTAATTTAGAATGTACTGAATTCGAGATTGCTCTATCCCTTTCTGTATCATGTGTCCAAATCACTATACTATCAAAGACAGCAATATTCACTTCAACCAATAAACTTCTAAGTATGTGTCACGTGACAAAATGGCCGCTTCATACTTAAGTTGATGTCGATTTTAGACGAAAACGTCATAACAAAGACATCAATATCCATATTTAAAAATAAAATATTTGTTTATACACTTGAGTAGTGACAAGCTTTTTGTATCTATCTCAGGATATTGTTGTTTTTGCTTTTATACCCATCATATAGTTGATTTAGATGTGTATAAATTTTTTATTCATTCTATGAATTAATATGTAATACATATATTTTGTAGATTATGTGTCTAATATCACAAATTCTTCGCATATTCATCACGTGAGCTATTTCGTAGACCTTGGAAACCATGCATTCTATACTTGTGCGGTAATTTTACTTGTAACTTGTTTATTTATTTTCTAATGCGTTTTAAACTTCTCATCCGTAAATGTATTTAAATGTCATATGCCATGTACACTGGGAGTATCCATTAGGTTTATAAATGACATTTTGATAATTAATTTTAAAAAAACGCCCTGCGTCCGGGTCATAACGATCAGACAAATGCTAAAGAATCTTGTTATCATATATTTGCTAACAATCGGAAACCTCATGCAATCCACTGTGTTTCAACAAAATATTTCTGCATATTTTGGATAGATTTCTCTGTTCTGACAGACCGAATTTTATATTAATGTATGTTATCAGCTGTTAAAATGAATTCCTAGAATGCCACTTACAGTACGTAACCTTAGAACTTTTAACCCTTGCCATAATGTCTATTTACAAACACACATTTCTAATGTAAAATATGTTATTTTCTAGTAATTAATGCTTGGATCCACAGTGTTACATAATATTTGTATTATTAGTTTTTTTTTATAAATTTTCCTTGTTTATCGTTAGCCACGATCGCGTTGCAAATAAAAGCGATAATATAATTATTGTGTTTTCTGTTAATATGTAAGAAGATACCTTACAATGATAAAATCGATGAAATATAACTCGCAATTAGCATCTCTATAATGTTATTATAAGATGTAATAAAACTAAGATACAATTGTTGATTAGGTATTTGAGGAATATTCCATTATAAAACTGTCAATTTAACTATTTATTTATGTAAGAATTATTTTAAGACAGCTTATTTGATTATTAATTAAAATTTGAATTAAAAAGCATTAATTCTATATTGGTTTCCCTTCATTATTGAAGGTTTTTTTAGAGTCAATGTACAGCATCGTGTCATACAATATATGCATATATTTGACCTGTAAAAAAGAATTAAATATGTTATTAAAACAGGGTTGTATTTATCAAAATGAATAAAGTATTTTTGTCAATTGACTATATTTAGATATGTTTATTTAATTTTGATGAATTTGGTATCAATTATGCTATGTTGGACAATGAAAAATTTAAAGAAAGCAACAATTTTTACAATATTGTGCAGATACTGAATGTCTTAGAAGTCAGCGACCGCCAGACTTACGTCATAGTATTTAACCTGAAATATTTTTTGCAGGTTAACACTACAGTAGGTAAGAAGGTTTACATATTATGACATTTGACTTCGGGGGACTTTGGCAGACAACGGGTAATATAGGTACAAAAAAAAGTAAAACATTAAAATGAAAGGCAATATTGTTAAATAGTGTCCCGAATAAAATACATAAATTTCAAATTTGTTATTATAATGTAAATGAAATGACCCACGAAAAGCGTCTGGCAACGATAAATATGAGTGTATAGTACCGTCCCTCTGGACATATTAAAAAATTAGGTTTATTATTTTTACGTTTAACTTGCTAACTTTTTTTAGCTGTATTTTGTCATCTGTTTAAAAAAACTCTGAACTCAAATGTCACAACATCTAAACCTTCTTGCCTCATTTAGTATAGATCTAGAGAAAATATTTCAGTTGTGATACTTTATCGCAAGTCTATAATGGACTTCCGCAAATAGTCAATTTTGCCGATCATCAGATTTAACAACAGGCGCTGAATCCTTGACACTGATAATGATACAAAAAAAATTACACTGAATCTAAATGGCTGAAAAAACATTGAGACAAACGATGATGAGTTGCATTTTGTAAATGACCATGAAAGTCAACAATCATAATTGATCCCTTTTCTAATGGGCCATGTTGTTCCCCAACATTGTCGAGAGCAGCAATTGATGAGATTTTATCGGCATTTTGGAATTACACGGCTTTTAAATATCCATCGAAATAGTCGAGGCCGATTTGGCGAAATGTTGTACCACGCACACGTCGCTTTGTGTTCTATTTATGGTCGTAGGTATGGATTTTCACAAATGCCCTGGGAAACGTCTGTCAAAGAAAAAAGCCCAATGTGGTCTGATGGGGCTAATAATATTCGTAACAGTCGTCTCAAACGGAATAGAAAAATTGTAATAAATAGACTTTTGAAATTCAGTATTGTGCTCTTGAAAAATTTGAACAAACCTACTCAAAATAATAATATTGGATTATTTATATAGCTCCAGTTTGTGAAAATTTCACCTCAAGGGCGCTTTACACACAAAAAACTCTTACATAATAAAATCATAGAATAACAAAATGAAAAAGAAAAGAGAAAGAAAAACAGCTCGTAACATTAAATAGTAAAAGAAAACAACGAATATTAAAAAGGTTCTTGGAAGGATTTTGTAAACAAGCGCGTTTTAAGTCTTTTCTTAAATAAAGTCTCTGGATCCGTGTTTCTTATTAGGGAGGGCAAAGAGTTCCACTAAAATATTCTGAATATATAAAAATTGTTCTAAAATGGAGTTAATATATTTAAATAATTTTCAGACGTTTTTTAGTGCATTTGTTAATAAACCAGAAAAATTAAAAAAATTATAAAGAATATAAAAATACGGATTTCATTGCTAATGGCGACATTTGTGTTGGTTTATGGAAATGAAAAAATTTCAGCCACACGTTGCGGTAGTAAAGATACAACACGCATAAGGAACGAGGTGTGCATGTTAAATATAAATGCGGTAGTTTATCATGAGCGGGATTGGTGAACGTTACATTGTGTAATGTGATCACTCAAGCCAGCCATACGATAGGTCGTAAGTCCTATGGGTACCCAAAAAGACTTCCATACCTACTTACCATTTAAAAAAAGAGTTTCGTCTCTACACATCCGTAATATATATTGACTTTTGAAAGATTGAAAACTTTTAAAAATATGAATATTCTGAAATATGTTACACGTAGGAGTAATCCTACAAACATGAATAAAAAAACCACAGAAGGTTTAGTCTCATTGGTTTGTATTTTCTGTGCGGTGCAACATAATAATCAATTCAAATATATTCAATGCTATTGTATTTATTGTAAAAAATAACTTATTTAAAAAAATATATGTAAATCAACATCAGTATAAATATCTTACAAGAGTAAGACATTAAGACTGCTATTTAGAAAAAAATCAAGATCTCAAAAATATAATATGATATACAATACAATGAATCTTTAATGAAATAAAAAAGAAAGGAATTGAAGTGAATTGAAATGAATTCATATAAATACGAGTATTTTGTCTTGCATGTAATGACTATACTTTATGAAATTCTACCAACTTTAATAGGCATCGAATCGTATCTGCCTTTGTCCACGGGATACTGTTTATGTAGCAATATGCAAACCTGTGTGCATTAGTAAACAAGGTATCTGCCAGTCGTCGAACGAATGAAAACAGAAATTTTGTAAAATAACAATGAGAGGGCTCGAAAATGAACTGTTATTCATCGAAGTATAGGAAAATCAATATACTTTCATGGAGGTGATGTTTAAGCGGAAGTGATGTTTTGCAGGAAGTAATAGCGCCATCGTAATTTGTTAAAATTTCTAAACACTATTTATTATCATTTCGGGAATCCGCCGACGTTAAACGTTAATTAATAACGAGTTTATTTAGTAAAATTTAACTTGATTTAATCACGGTAGTATATCGTTTCGGTCTAACGAATATTAAAATAATTATACCTATGTAAATAACAATTTCATCTACTGCGAGCATCATATTCAAAGCGCTTTACTTTGATAGAATATTTTGTTATAATGTAGTATGAGTGGTTTGTTGGTGTATCGGTCTTGACGCTCGCCTAGTGATCTGGTGATCGGTGGTTCAAGCCCCATTCCAGGACACCAGCAAGTTAGTCATGTTTTTAAAGCAAAAGCGTTTAGCATATTTTGAAAAAAGTGAGAATATCAAAAGAAAAAAATTCAACATCAAAAAAAAAATGTATAGCCAACGATTTTATGTGAAAATCATACATACATAGATAATATGAGTAATTTAAAATTAATAATATACTCGTATACATCGCGTAAAAAGTACAAAACATACAGAATTAATTAAAATATAATATTTTAAGTTCAAATCATAACTAAACACGCACCATTCATAATCTAGAGTCTTCTAGTTCCTCTTCCCCGACCTAGTCAGCTGATCTCTGTCTTCTCGATTTCAGAACTGTCTCTATTCTGGACTGTTTGAAGATCTCGTAATCTTAATGCCAATATTGTCTCCATGGATTTTCTGTTATCAAAATTTAGATAGATGTGTAAGCATCTTTTGTAAGGCGATATATTTTTTGTATCAGGCCTTAATTCATTTGCGCATAATTAAAACAATCGTGAAGCTACATCGGTTCCGAACCCTGCGGTATGTCTGTAAATCGATCTGTAAATTACTATATTAATTATCTTTGACAAATACCTTCAAACTATATTAGAAAAAAAGCCACATTTGCCAAGACAAAAATCACTGTCTTCATTTGTACATAATATATTTTAGCATTTAAATATACTTTTCTGTAGGTCCATCGAACAACGTCAGATGAAAAATCTAAAATCGATCCGTCCAAGTACACATAACTTGACCAAACTAACAAAGAAATATTGTAGACTGTGAAATTTCATTTTGCTCCTTGAGCTATATAACAACGTGTTCTCCGAGCATTCTCCACAGGACCTTGCATTTGTTTAACATACGCGCGGTTACAAGAGCGGTGGTAGGGTTGCGTGTCGCACGCGAAGCCTTCCTAGGGGTTGATGGATTCCACGAGATTGGAATAGGATAAAACCTCATACTTTGCAAAGACATGGCTCCACGTTCACAAATGTCGTATCTCGGGATAAATTAATGTCAACGAGTATCTCGTCACAGATCTGAGAACAGAAAATAAAGCATTGAAAAATATTGCGTATCCGAGGTACCGAGATCATTATCAGGTCATTCCACACGCGCTGACTGATATCGTTTTTTCTTCTTTGCATATATAATCCGTTCAATAAACGGTAGCTATCATGTATATATAATTTCCTTGTTTACTTCAATGTGTAAGTTCGCTTCATTATTTACGAAGGTTATTTACTTCAGTCTCTTTACTTTATAGTAGACAGACCCAACCATTGCTTAAGGTTCTTCAGCTATTGTGTTATTTTTCTTTCAGAGCCTCAACATACCTGCATTATGAATGACTAATATTATCCTGGTCTGAAAATTACTATCCCGTCTTGGACATCTGTCTCGACTTTATTTGATCCTTTCGTAACAGAAGTTTGTGCATGTTACAGGACTTATATCATCTTGTTAGATATCCCCCAGTGCTCCTTGCTGTCATCTTCTTTCAGATACCTTGGGTGTCGTACCCTTCTAGTCTTTCATTCACGTCTCTAACCTCCACCCTTATCCAGTTGTCACAATGGTCGGGATTGTAAAAACCCCAGTTTGTTTTAAATATTTGAAATAAATGCATATACAGCGCTTCAGCTTTAAGAAATTTATGTGTAGGGTTTGACAAAACAATCGCACTGGAAGATACATTCAGAGAAATTATTTGAAAGGGTGCAAGAGTAACCATGCACAATTCTTGACGCTCCAGTTTTAAGAAAATCCTTTTTACTGTTGTTTCTGAATAGATTCAAATGGACTAGAGCGATATTAATGTACACGGAAGAAAGAGACCTGTTTATAAAAGAAGTCCTTTCGTTATAAGCAGAATTAATTCAAGGAGGTCTTCTTGACATCCCATTCTACTATTATACATTTTTACCCTTCCTTCTTAAATATTTACCGTTACTACTTGGGTAGTTTTCTGATAAAATTTATAAAATGGGGAACGAATTGCTAGATTTTAAAAATAAAGATAATGAAAATGGGTTACTGACTCAAAGTTAGCGTAGCGTTACACATCCTCTTATATATTGTAAAATATCAGAATTAAAACTGGACTTTTCGACACAATGTTTAAAAATTAAATTTGACAACGTTTTGAAACTGACTTGTTTGTTTACAATCATTTTTGACACTTTTTTCTTTGCACTATTCAAACAAAGAATAAGTATTTCAATTAAGATAAATTATAAAAGTCTCACAGAGATGAATCTATTTATATGAGAAACATGTATGGAAATCTTTTTATAGGATGGTCCTGGGCTTGCGATTTGTATGAGCTGGCTGGCTTAAGTGATCACTCTACATAATGTAATGTCCATCAATTACATCCGCACATCAAATTTTTGTAAGTTCTATACATGTTCCAAATCTGAAAAGCTTTCGTTTATTTGAAGGGACTATACTAGAGACATCTATAGTCTTTTCTCATGAACTAGTAGGTATACATATATTTCGCACCTGGTAATGATATCTCTATATTTAAAAGTGGAATAGTGTGTTCGCAGAACATACCTACATATAAAATATTGTTAAAGAATATTTCTTTCGAAGTTAAATTTGTTGATACAGATGTCATTTTAATCCATTCAATAATTACATTCCTTTTTTATTATAGAGCATGACAAAGTCTGTGTATGTGTGATACATTTGACATATAAAAGCGCACCAGTACTTTAACTGTGTTATAAAAATGAGTCATTATTCCGTGTACCATGGATATCTGATCGTAATGAACCTCGCACGACCTCGAAATTAACCGTTTCATACCTGACTCTATATGTCTATCTACCTATATCTATAGTTCCGCATTTACTGACCATCCAAGTGTCATTTTTTATCTTATCAGTTATATCCAAGGAACGTACCTGTCAAACATGAGTACGTCATTCAATTATCATTGAGGAAACCATCCTTTGTCTCACAAAAAATATTACTTTTTTTTGTATAAAAATATGTTGCAAGTTAATGAACGAGAAATTAATTGTAAGATAGCCATCATTTAAGTACATTTTTAATCTTATCAAGAGTGTACGTAGGTAGATATCAGGTAGATTGAAATTGTGCATTTATTATCATTCAGATCAACTTGAAAACAATCCCAACATTATTACTTGTGAAAAAATTAAGAACATTTTTCAACTGTACATGACAAAATATTGAGTACACGAATCACCTATGTTTTAGGCAACTTATTACTCATTGATACCTTATCTATTTGAAGGAGAGATGGCTCTGTTTTATCTCTTGCTAAACAATGTTTGTTTTACGCCCCCGAGGAGATAGCACATCCAAGATACGCACCGTAGCGCGTATCTTAGCTATCTCGTATCTATGTATCAGATACGCCAATATACTCACAATGATGAACAAATAAAGTGTGGCACAAGTTGATAATTTATAACAAAAGATTTAAAAAATATAGCGTGCCAAATTAACCACTAAACATCCATTTTTAAAACTTATAAATACATTACATGGCTATTTTCCTCACCCAGTACTTCCACATTATCAAATCACATTTTTTTCTGTATGTGATTGACAAACAATTAAAATATATACTGTTGTATTTTGCTATAACTTTGTGGTTATTCATTATGAATATAATTAAACTAATTAATCTATCACCTAAAACTAATTAAACTAATTAACCTATCACATGTTTCCTTCGCACCCCCCACTATTTACCCCCATTTGGACACTTAACACTGAAGTATGATTGTTTATAATTTTATAAAGTTCAATTAGTATTAAGTATACCCTGACGAAGGAACGTCGTTTCCGAAACCGGTTGGTTTTACCAAATAAATTTTAGTGGTGTAAAGAAAGTTAATTGGTTTAATTATATTCAATTAAAATATACATAATAATAATAAAATCACGTGAGCCAGCCATACGATAGGTCTAAAGCCGTACAAACATCCAAAGACTTACTTTATTTCCCATATCTTTCGTTTGCTTTGTCTCTGTAAGACATATTTTATTTATCTTCATAAATTAAAATATCTTATGCGCGCGCTATCTAAGTAAAAATCAACCATCGCATATTTTGGTATATTTTCTCTCGTTTTATGTTCTTGTATTCCTATTAGTTCAAGTCGCTGAGTATTTGGGGTGTTTGAGTTTTTTAGGTATTTGAGTTTACCTCAAAGTGCAATCTCTTTTAGAGTACCTGCTCTCTCTAAAGTACTCCCTAGACAAACAAACAAAGCCCCCGAACCTGCTCATGGTTGCGAAACTAGGGCGCGATACCTCATCCAGGAATTGGGCACATTTGATATCTGGTTGTGATAATTTGATAAGGAACTTGCATCACGTCCCATTTGGTAATGTGGCATCATTATAAGGCCCGGTTGTTTCAAATTCGATCAAAGTAAGCGTAGAGTTTAAACTGAAATTTTACGTTCTCCACCAATCAGACGATCCGTTTTCGTAAAAATCTATGCTTTTATCGACCGCTTACTTTGATCGAACTTGAAACAACCGGGCCTAAGAGTTTGTAGCACCTACCCGAGAGACAAAGAAATGTGTATTTGTTCATCACGTTTACCTATTTTTCAATTGTTGGAAATGTTTAAAATACGTAATCTATCATAACTGGCGGCAGGTTCGGGATTTCGCTAAATGTAGTGGTTTTGATATCAGCTAAATTAGATTTTAAAACAAATATGTCCGGCCGGGGATTTGAACCTACGTCTCCAATTCTGATTTGTTTCAATACATAAAGCATCACATTTTTGGTACAATACAATATACCTTTAGGATACCCTACTCACGGTGTTATCTGTCTAATATTTTTCTTTTTTGTTTATCATTTGAGCATGAAGTTAGCTGTTTGATCAAATTTTACAAAAAAAAAGTTTATTTAATGAATTTATTTTGAGAAATTATGTGTGTAACCAGGCTCACCTCGGAGCACAGCATCTTCATACTTTTATTGGTTTATAAGATCTCTCCAAAGACAAAAAAATATTATTATATCTTGCAAAACACGAAGATATTAGAACTGTCAACTTGTTAATAACATGTATCAATCATTTCCATGGTTACAATGACCTGGTTGTCGTTTGTTCTTGTTTCCATGGATTGGCGACCACATAAAACGCAAACAGTGTGCAAGGAATACGTTTCTTTATTATTGATTAACAGTACTATTTGAGCGGATATGATAGGAAAATTACTACATTTTTCTGAATAAATATTGCTGAAAAGACCACATCAAAGGAGGTCAATAACAAAGCATCAGATGCGATTTCCGAAATGACTCGTTCGATTTTTACTGTAAAAACGCGGCATTTACTTTGTCGGCTGACAAAATGGCTTCTTACATCCTCTTACGCACTTCCTCTCGGTGAAGAATATTAATTACCTCGTCTATTTGAGCGTTGACCGCATTTCTTACAATTTTCGACACAAATTTGCGGTTGTATTAAAAAATTTCAAATTGCACACAAAGTATGACTGTTTTTTTCACACGAAACCATGGTGAATTTCCTAGAAACTAACTGTGGCGTACTACTTTGGCTTGTCAATTGTACTAATTTTTTGATGCATTTAATATATCTGGTGTACCTATTCATAAACATATCTCCTTTATGACGCGATTACTTTTACTGGACATGTTTGACAAATATGAATATGTGCATTCAAAAGGGATGTATATTGTGAGCTTACTGGCAAACTAAAAAGTCAAATTATTGTGATTTTGAGCTTTTATGACCATGTCGTTGTAAAATAGTGATTTGAGTAACTTGTTGATATAATGGTCATGACGCTCGCCTAGTGATCTATCTGGCGGTCAGTGGTTCAAGCCCCATTCTGGGATATCAACAAGGTAGTCCTATTTTCATAGCGCAAGCGTTAAGATTTGTTTGAAAATACAAAGAATATTAATGCGATACGTATTCCGAGTTCGCATCTCTAAAGAAAAAAAATTAAATAAAATGTAGAAAATGTATTTTACTAGAAAAAGTTAACAAGTCGAATAAATTCAAAAAATATTTCGCAAAATGAAAAAATGCATTTTGATTAAGTATATCTGCGACACGAAAAATTGATCAAGTCACATATAGAATCACATAATTAAACAAAGTATCTATCCCTAAACTTTTTAATTTGCCAGCAAATTTAAAAAAAAAAAGTTTTTTGACTTGGCCCTCTTTTCTGTATGGTCACGAAATATGCTTAAATATGCCAGAATTAAATGTAATTTAGTGAGCAATATACCAATACATACCGGTAGGTACGGTAAAAACAAATGTTTACTAATATTACAAGAGAAATAAGATTTGTACACATATATTGATAACAATATTTCAATGGGAAGTATATTTATTTCCAATGAAGAAATCGAATAGTGACATGTGACTCACCTAAAATTCCAAATAAACAATGCTGTTTACGTAATATAAGGGTAGCTACCCATTAAACTTACCCCATATTTTTTTATATTACCGCTTAAAATGTTACGCCTCTGTGACACACGCTTAGTATGACTCAATTTGCCTTACCGCGAAATGTATTGGATTGTTCCACATTCAGTACACAGAAGCGGTCTGCCATAATTATTACTTATTTTACCTTAAACAAGGAGACTGTGAAGAACTCCTCAAAAATCAAAGAATTTTAAAATATTCCAAGAATTTACCGATGCAAATATTACATGCCCTTCGGCGTGTGGGAGAACCTTTACATTTACAAGGGTGTGGGAGTTTGAGCAGCATTCGACTCATTGATCGACCGTGCGATTAATTATTTGGACACGCCAATAATTAACCTGTTTGACCCGCCCATTAAACCCATTAAACCTGTCCAGGTATTGACGAATTAGGGAAAAAAGTTAGTCGATGATGACGAAACCTTATCTTCTTAGTTTTTTGTTAGCGCGTTTGTTTACTTTAAGTATTTTTTGGCGGCTGTCGTAGCCCAGTGGGCATGGCAATGGCTTCTCACACCGAGGGTTCCGGATTCAATTCCCGGTGAAGTCACAATTAATCTATGCGATTTACACAAGCCTGAGACTTCTTGGCCTACTGATGTTATGTTTATGATAATTTTTATAGCGCCATTTTTGCGTGAAAGACGCTTCAAGGGCGCTTTACAGATGTGACATCTTGAACACGTCGTCTTGAAAGATTCTTGATTTTCCATGGGTCTTAATACTGGAGGCAGCTGATTGCACATGGCTGGGCCCACAATGCTGAAAGCACGTTCCGCAAACTTGGTGTCTCCAGGTCTCCTTGATACTACCAGCCTGCAGAGTGCCTTCGATTTAGCTGACCGCAGTGTGAGCCGTCTTCCATTGATGCTGAAGAGGTCCATCAAATATTGTGGTGCATTTATTTGAAGCGTAGGTACAATATAATCGTGTCTAATTTTTAAAAATAAGTATTGAATTTGTATTGCTCCTCTACAGATATTTTTTTGATGCAACCTTATTTCACAGATAATTTAATTTTAACCACAATATAATACGATTTCAATCACTCACTGACAAGAATAACTTTGCGGGCATTATTTTATTTAATGTAATAATAAAACCGCAGTCTCCATTATATGCAACTGATTCACTGAAATATTACTCATTTAGATACTGAGATGATTAAAAATGATAGTAAGAAAGTACTGCACTTTAAATACAAATGTCGTGATCATGACACAATTTATTTGGAAAGAACTTGTCTAATTATCAAAGCAACATAAGAAAATCGATCATGAATTAATCTTATGAACATATAAGGATGTATATTTATTATCTTTGAAATATCTTGGCTACTAGTCAATTTTTATCGATAACGTAAGAAATATGGATAATTTGGGATTATTAATGTGATTACACCTATTTAAATATGTAACAAAACTTATCAACTCAGATAACAATAATGACGTATAAAAGTTAAAAAACGAAGAGTTTTTACCGGATATGATTAAAAAATTAGTATCGTAATAGAGTATCAATTAATAAAAATTGTGATTAATGTAATTACCTATGATTAAAGTTTTATGTTTTGATACTATCCAAGCATTTTATATTTTTGATCAAGTTTACTCAATAGGTACTAATTAATCTGAAACATGAAGTGTCTCTTTCTGTTTTATTATATTTTATATTTTAGAATCAAAATGAATGTAATTTGAATGCATTTCCGGAATATGTTTAATTACTATCACAATATTTTTTTTTTTACTCTAGTAATTATAATGGTCTAAGGCACGATGCCTTGATGACCAATCTAGGCCCAAACTGTCTTCATAAAAACTTTAAATTTCGTTCTTTAAGATTCGTTTAGGTAGGTGATCGATTTTTGATTTAGAAGAACGGCTTATTGTTACGAGTATACGGATTCTCAGTGTCACGAAAAAACTAACATTTTCAAAATTTTACTGCAAAAAATCTATAACATCTACATCAACACAATATACATTATTAGATAGAGGAAAGATGTCTCTTCCTAAGGTATTCTAGAAGCGACGATTTGTGCGGCTAAAAGGGTCTAATTTAGCTAATCGATTATATAAAGCCGATTTTTAAGACTTTCCCTATCATCTTAACTATCGATCCAACGATTACCGGTTGTCCAAGAACCGATTCCATGTATGGCTATAGAAGAAATTACTCCTAATAACGAAAAATACAAACAAATAAATTTAATCCTTTCCCTTGTTGAGTTCTCAATTTATGATTAAGGTTAAAATATATCAATTTTCAGTCATTATTGACGTATTATATATTATTATTACAAGAATCATATAGGACATCTTGATAAATTAATCTTTACCGAAACATTCCAACGAATTAAATCACTAACATTTGTCCTTATTCTGTAAATCTGCTTTTTATTAACAGTGCTACAAAGCCATTTTATTAGACGCGCGATAGTAAGCCATGTTCATTACTCCCTTTATATTAAACTCGTGGCGTCTGCTTGCTTGCCGTCAACAAAAACTTTGGATCGATTTTTGACCCTTTTCCCGTGATCCAATCGAGTTGAAACTTGGCAAGTAGACTCGTGGCGACGATCAAGAAGGTCTATCAAATTTTCGTTAAAAAAAAATTAATAATTATAGCATAATTTCGGATTTTTAGAAATTTTATTGGTTTTTTCAAATTGGAATCATCAGAAAAGTTTGATTACGGCGGCCCGATAACGTCGCGAAATATTTTCTAAATTTGAATTACTCCGTCGGTATTCATAATAGGTACTTCACTACGAATGTCGAAAATCTAAATTGACTGACAAATGTTTTTAGAATTTAATTTTCAAAGCATGAAATGTCTTATCAAAGCTCAAAACATCTGACATTTTAGAAATATATTAAATTACTGTAAGTTTAGTGTTATGTTATATGTTTTAATACGTCTTTAATTATTGTTATATTTTACAAAGAAAGGGAGTATAATAAAAACTTGGTTTTTATTTTTTATTACTTGTGCCACAGTTAGTGGTTGAAGTGCCATTAATCTACAATAAGTTTCATCCTAGAATCCTTACGAAAATTGGCAAAAAAAATATCATCAGGTATCGGTGCCCAAAGGGCGGTATGGATAATTACTTTTAAATATTTATGGACGGATAATACGGTGCGTGTTCGGTTCAAATAACTTTACACGTCGCTTTGCATAGTCGATCGATTTACGGTGCAGCCGTTTGGCCACAGAGGGCCCGCCACTGCCCGGGTATGTTTTCAGAAATTATTCACCGTGATTTATGAAGAGAAATGTCTGGCTAACGATCTCCAAAATATACGCATGTAACCATTAAGGATAAATGCGCAGAGGTCAATGTCTTTGCCAAACAATAAAGGACGAAAACAAAAGATTCAGAATGAAAATGGAACAAGAGCAAGCATGTTTTAAATTGAGAGTAAATGAAAGGCGAATATTTCGGAATATTGTTTTGATCAAGTATGCATGATAGATTTGACTATGTTTAATCAGACGTGACCCGTAATTTTTAAAAATGTATTTTTTTGCGTCATCTTCAGCAGGTAATACTTTATATAATCATTACTTTTCGTAGGTTAAGTGCAAAATATGTGAAGAGTAAGTTTAATTTATGATCATGTTATGTTATTTCATGTTTTTCTTTTTTAAATTTCTTTACTTTGTGCCAGATGTGAAAGTGTGCTTCTATTTATGATTATTTATGTTGATATATTTTTGGAATATGTGTGTTTATTTTGCTATGTTAATTTATGTTTTAATTACTAGATGTAAAAAATATGTTCTTTTTACAACTAAATCAAAAATATACAAACAAAACAATCAATGCACCCCACTTTTAAACACGAGAATTAAATTCTGTATTAAAAGTGGGTAAGCGCTAATATTCTCATTCTATTTTTCAAATAAATGATATGTAATTCAATTAAATAATATTCGACTTAGGACTAAAAACGAGATGTAATTAATATTCAAACACCTTCATTTACGTCCCTCTTCTGCGCTTAGTGACCACGCCACTAAACCCACCCAACTCTAATATCCCACCACTACTCAAGTTGTCCTTTAGTAGTTAAGTATTAGAAATATTACTGAAGATGATGCGTCAGTGTCGAAAACGTTCGTTGCGATAACCGCACACTTTCACGTGAAAGTATTAACTGAAAATATTGTATGTTTTATGTTATTACTCGACACTGTCATGGTTTTTATAATTAATATTTTTGAAAAAAATAATTAAATTAAAAATCGTAATTTTTGCATTCGCTCTGGACCCTTACACCGGTTTACTGATCGGATAATAATACTACGGTTGATTTATAGTTTTTGGCTATATAAAATGAACCTTTTCCCTTATTGAGTTCCCAATTTATGATTAAGGTTAAAAATATATTAATTTTCAGTAATTATTGATGTACTACATTTTACATGATGTACTATTATTACATGAATCATACAGTAAATTTTGAGAAAGTAAACATTACCCAAAGAATTACATCACTGATGTTTGTCCTTACTATGTGAATCTGCTTTTTATTAACTGTGCTACAATTACAGTAAAATGCTATTTTATTAGATGCGCCACATTAATGTGTTCAACAGATTGTTAGTTAACTTTGTAAAAACCACTACCAGGTTTTAGGTCTACCGGTTTCGAGACGTACCCGTCTCTTCGTCAGGACCAACACTACACCACTACATACACAACACTATACACCTCAACCATAGTATCGTTACACTTCCACCAAAAATTGATCACATGCGTGCTAGTCTTGTCAGGGACAAACATGCACAGTGCATGTTTGTCCCTGACAAGACTAACATTGGTGGAAGTGTAACAATACAATGGTTGAGGTGTGAAGTGTTGTGAATGTAGTGGTGTAGTGTTGGTCCTGACGAAGAGACGGGTACGTCTCAAAACCGGTAGACCTAAAATCTGGTAGTGATTTTTACAAAGTTAACTAACAATCTGTTATAATGTCTAACCACAAAGTTACTTACTTACCATCACGCCGTTTCCCCGCGGGGGTAGGCAGAGAGGAAAGAGCGCCATACTCTTCTGTCCTGACATACAACTTTCGCTTCGTCTACATTCATACATCTTCGCATGCAAGCTCGACGGTTGTTCAGGCTTCTAACAGGACCATCTTCCAGTATCTGGTTAATCTGGTCATGCCACGTCTTCCGTGATCGCCCTCTCTTTCTGGCGCCGTCAACACTTGCATCATATATCTTTCTTACCATTATTTCCTCATTTATCGCTCAACATGCCCAAACCACCTCAGTGACCCTATTTTTATTCTCTGTATTGTGCTGTATTATTTCTCTGTATTATGTAACCACAAAGTCAATGCTTTAAATATTAATAATATTAATAATGTGTTCAACTTTATTACTTGCGCCACAGTTAGTGGTTAAAGTGCCATCAAAGATTTCGCGAAGGACCTTCGTCAAATGATAACTCTGTCAAAATGACAATCGCCTGCGGAACAGCATTCTGAATATAAATTCGGCGATCCCCGTCTCTTCCTTGCTCGCGAGCTGCATGAGAATGGGACAGCAAGCGTATCGGCAATTTGTATTGGATTAATATCACTTTCAAAACACGTACACTGATCCATTATATTCATATTTATACACGTTCTTCATAGGTTACGGTATAGTTTGTTGGGGTTCACCGATCTCTGGTTTATTTAGATTTTTATGATGGGTTTGCAGAATTAAGCGACATGACCTTTTAGTGTTGATCTATTTATATGCTTTTAAATTCTCAGAATATACTATTATGACTAATATTATTATTGACGTGGCAGTTATTTTATGGCAAAGCGTAATTTCTCTAACTTTTATTAAACTAAAATACACGGTCAATTTAGGTCAATTATTTTGTCACTACGCTAGTGTCCAAAGGCACAGTCCCTCATCATCTAAGATTAACAAAGATCAGGACTTAACTGAGGAAAAAACCTATCGTGCTTAAATACTACTCTTCGCATTGTTGAAAAATTATAACCTAGTCTAAGAATGGTATTAAAATTTTTCAGGAAACGCTTATCAGTATAAGAAACCGATATCTTTTTCACAATCTTATCAGTATATAGTGTTAATTATCTTACAACCAAATTGTCACGTGTGGTTTCAAACGAATTCGGCCTCGAATTTGGAAGCCATGTTTTTACCACTTTACAGTACATTTGATTGTAATTGTAAAATGTACAATTTTTTAATGTAAGTGTAAGTTTTACACTATAACGTAATGCAAGGACAAGGATAAGATCAAAACAAAATCGAAATACATTTTCAAAATGAGCTAAACGCCTGTGCTGTGAAAATAAGGATTTATTGAGGTTTGCCCATTCCAGGAGACCAGAAAGTTAGTCCTCTCTTCATAGTACAAGTCCAGTTTGAAAATAGTAAGAATTTTATGTGACGCAAGTATATTCCGCGGTAGTATCTCTATTTAGAAATATTACAACAAATAAATAAATATTGGTGTTTGATAACATGCGCGGTATTGCTGTTTTAATCATTTCTTTGTCGCGGATATCAGATAGTTCGTGCTCGTAGACAGTCCACAATATTCCAAGTATTCGTCAGCGATACTTAACAAGCAATCAATGTCATGCTTAACCTATTCATCGTTAAACTATGTAATTTCCTTCGGGATGGTCAAGGGCTCTTCTTCATGCTTCGTAAGGTATCATTTGAGCTAAACGATTATGTAAAACTCCTCACTCCTCACGATTATGTAAGACTACAAATCATGTGACGTCGACGAAGGTGTATTATTATATTATACAACTGACGTTAATATTTCTTTGTTTATTGTGATCAAACTCAAGTCGTACTTCCTATTGTGGTTGCAGTAGCGAATACGAATCTCGAAATGAATTTAATTCTTGTTTCATTTTTGCTAAATGGTTCAATAATTCTCATTTATTGAGTATACAGTGTCTCATGGCTGATAGCAAAAACTTTACAGGTGGATTCCTGCTTTGATAATGAGTCGAAAATGTTCAAGCAATGGAGGCATGCAATATCAGAGTATACGTTTTTAAAAATATTTTTTACCTATTTTTTGCAAAAAGTTAAACTATCATTACAGTAACTTAGATTGATTACAGGAAATTCATTTGTTTCTATACAACTCTAATAAAATGATAAAAACCTTGTAAAAAACTCTATTTACAATTTTTGCAAGGTTTTTATCATTTTATTTGACTTTTATTGAAGCGAATGAATTTTTCATGATCGATATAAGTTACTGTAATGAATGTTCAAGCTTTTTCAAAAAATATTGAATAAAAATGCAAACTTTGATATTGCATACCTACCTCCAAAACTATTGAAATTAAGTCATGGTTGCTTGAACATTTTCGACTCACCATCAAGGCAGAAAACCACATGTAAATTTATAGATAATAGCTACGAGACGTAGCTAGTATCAATAAATTTACATGTGGTAGTATCAGTTATGTTTTTACGTTCAGGTATAGAAGAATCCATAAACAAATCATACAATATCTTTGATTTCATACAATTACAATGACTAATTGTCTGGTCACAATATTTAAAACAGAAAACTGATATGCATCGGTTACCAACAGAACATTATAATGAGCGGTGCATCCACGTCAGACCTGATCGATGATGGACCCTGGTCGTAAAAACATGACATAATACCCCAGAAAATACAAAACAGAAGATCTGCTAATATTTAGAGTTATGGAGGTAAGGAATTTCAAAGTTTGTATTTTTTTTTTAAATATTTATGATTTATCATCTGAAAAACGTTGGACTATCATTAAAGTAACAAAATAAGAACGAACATTCTAAATTTATTTGCTTGAAGACTTTTTTGTGTGGTTTAAATCATTTTATTTGACTTGCACTAAAGTAAATAAATTTTTAATATTCGATATAAGTTACTAGATCAATGTGTGACAGAAGATATGTAAAAAAAATGAAAAAAATACAACCTTTGAATTGGCTTATCACCATAACATTCCGATTCACAATTTAGACAAGCATACATACAATGTTTTCTCAAGACTCCAGATTTTAGACATGCATTCGGCCCGATTCTGAAAATAACAATGTCTGGATCTTTAAGATCTTTATCCCAACACTTAATAGACGATAATAAAAATTAAAAATGTCCAGAGCGGATTATGGAATTCTATGGCTCAAATACACTGTATTAAAAGATGATATAAGTAAGATTGTTTCTTACAAACGTATTCATTTCTTCATCCACAGCGTCCTGATGAAATATTCGGCGTTACCGCGATTCAAATCTTCCCATCTTGACATTTGACAGATAACAATTTACATCTTTCTCCCTCCCTCTATATCTATCTCATGTAGAACTTACAGAAACAAACACCGACGTAAAGCTGTCTCGTTTATTTTTAATTTTTATTATCGTCTATTAAGTGTTGGAATAAAGATCTTAAAGACTGTCAAATGTCAAGATGGGAAGATTTGAATACGCGGTAACGCCGAATATTTCATCAGGACGCTGTGGATGAAGAAATGAATACGTTTGTAAGAAATAATCTTATTTATATCATCTTTCAATACAGTGTATTTGAGCCGTAGAATTACAAAATCCGCTCTGGACATTTTTAATTTTTATTATCGTCTATTAAGTGTTGGGATAAAGATCTTAAAGATCCAGACATTGTTATTTTCAGAATACGGATGATTGACTGCTTGATGTCTTTTTTTTTTCAATAATAAAAATTAATTAGTATTATTACAGTTTCACATTTGACACCTTGTGACGAAACAAAAGGGAAATCATCTGTAGCTGCAGGTGACCGCCAAGGTGACCCAAATGTTTTCGTCACTGTTACCGGATGACATGGTTGCACCAACCATTTGAGATGACGAATTTATTACGCTTCATTACGTTAGAGGGTCAAGCAGTCAACTGCGCTGCTCGGACAGCTGTCAAATTACGAATTTATATGGATATCATTATTAAATTTTTACCACGGCGAAAGTGTGGACATACTATGCAGGCACCTTCTGAGAAGCCGACGCTTTTAAAATAATTGTCATACTTATTTGAAATAAAAGTCAATATGAAAGTGCATAGATTATCAATGTCATCTTTGATAATAATATAATGTACTCGGGTAGTATTTGAATTTCATTTTTTCCGATAGATTCAGGATACCTTAGAGGGTTACAGCATCCTGAAATTTAAGTTGATATTTGGTGATTTTTTTCAAGGAGGTGATTAATTATTTTATAAATAGAAATATAATTATATCATTGATGAATTTGGCGTTTACATTATACAGATTATTATTCATGATGATACATATTAAAAAATTTTAACTTTGTTATCTCTACATGAGTATATTATTTTTTATATTTTTTTCACTACTCACGTTTCAAGAGAAACAGAATCTCACATCGACAATTTACTTAATAGTTATTATTACCTTCATTAACTCCTCCCTTCTTCTCTCAATATTCCTGTTACAACCACCTTTATACCAGTAATTTCGGTTCATTTTTTTCAGTACTTAACCATTATTTATATTTGAACTAAATTATTAAAGTTTGAACAGAATATGTGTAAAAGTTCTTTATTTTATAGTTAGTTTGATACTTCACCTGTCGACGACGAGAGATTCTGTTTTTTTTGAAACTTAAGTAGTGAAAAAAATATGCAAATTATTATACTCAGGTACAGATAACAAATTTAATATTGTTTGATATCTATAATAAGCTATCGTCCAAGAAGTATAATATTCCTATTAAAATTATTATTTTATTATTTTGATTTTAATATAATATCAGAGTATTAACTTACAAATCATGCTTCTATACTTATATATTATGCTAATAGTTTGTTTCTAATATTTTAGTTTTCAATCGTAATAAAAATTGCTTTGTTATTCTTTTATACTTTCAATATGTTACTCAATTGTTACTCTCCTCTTTTAGTTAATTTTTTCCAGCTGGTTTATTATCTCCATTTCATTTCCTTACAGCTCTCTTCTGCGCATGAACGATCGCCGATCAGTTAGTCCGTTACAATAAGATATCTTCTTCTTTTTTCTTTCTTTTCAGGTCTCTCCGACCACTTGTGCGAAAACATTTTTGTCCTGCGCTGCCGGAGCAATCCTCCACCTGCCTCATTCCGGTCCGCTCTCTGACGTCACGCAGCCAGGACATTTGCCTTTCACGGACTCCCGTCTTCCTCTCATCTTAATTTATTTTATCGCGGCTTTACAAAGATGGGTCCGCATTGTCGCTGTCCTATGACGGACGAGATGAATGGAAGACGCGGCGACACCGTATCCTATCAGATGGCATTGTCGCTCGTACCAGAAGCGCTACGCACCGCTGACCGCGCACAATGTGGTCGATCCGATTATTTTGTTGGATTTCAGACCAGCGGTCAGCCAAATAAAATCAATGGACATCATTACACCAATCATCTGGTCGCGCTTTTGTTGAACATTACACGTCCACCGGGCTAAATCATCGCGAAATAAAATACACACTATTGTAACACAGAATCCGAGAATGTGGAAAATAATAAACAATCGCGTCGTTTTCCACATATTCTGTAGAAAAACGTGAAAAATGAAAAATTAAGATGAAATTTTGAAGAGGATTGCATACAAGTATGTTCATAATTTACGAATTTCGAATGATTTACCTTTTCTTTGAAAATGTAAATAAGATATTTTGATACAGTTATAATCGGCTAATATAGTGTGGTTTATTCATTGCAAAATAAATTAAAAACAACTTCACTTAGTTTAAACCATTATATTTTTGGTAATTTCCGTTCCTTACAGAATGTTGCGTTTTTTTTTATAAAATGCTCCGTTTCCTGTGCGTTTGTATTGAAATATTTCCCAAAATGAAAAACATTTTTTCAATCAATCACATGTACCTTAATAAGTACCAACAAAAAATGTCCATCACCAATTCTACCAATATTTTTTTCCGCCCAAGGTCCGTCTTACGTTCGTCTTTCCCTTTTTGGGAGTGTATTCCGATTTCTTTCCTTCCAAAAAGTCCTCCACTGTCCCTCCTTCTCACTCAATTCACTACTATCTTATCCTGACCTACAACTTATATACAGTATGTTATATCTACTAATCTTTCACTATTGTTCTTGCACATTGTATATCCACTCATATTCATTTTGTTGACACTTCTCCATACATGTATTGTTTACATTGTAACACTTATTGTCATCATCACTCTTGGCACTACAACTCTTGGTGGGTCTTGGTCTCCTCAATAATACTCATTGTATGTTCTTATGTTGTATACAATAAAACTTATTGTATGTTTTTAAAAAAAAAATAATGCGGAGGAGGAACAGCGAATGGACTTTTTGCGGCCAGAACCTTGCGGTGCCGCCTTTTACACTGCACCACACGGGGATGGTCTTTAGTTTGAAAGAATGTCAACCTGGTCCATTCTTCCAGGGTGGTGCCAACCCTTAAGAGAAAACAGGCGAGGGTGTGCCGCGACAAGAGGTTGTGGTGTTTAACCTCTCTGCCCATCCCCGATGTGATGATTAGTCAATTAGTTAGGTGCTCATTTTGGCTCGCTGTCAGCCGCTGCGCAGTCATGAGGTCGTGTCGGAAACAATATAATAAATTATGTTAATCCCTGGCTGTCCGCTGTAGATGTGTTCCTTTGTCTTCCATCGAGGAGTTGTGCATTCTGGTCACCTAGCATTTTTACGATGAGAAAACAAATGCGTGCACTTGATATGCAGCGGCGCGCGGGGCGATATCTCAAATGATTTATTGTCTCCTCGCCGGCAGAGAGCCTCGGGATTCAAAAGTTATTGAAATGGCTTCGCAGAATGCAGCCAAAGGGCACTGAACGGGTTATAATTCATCGCCGGGCTGGTCGTTAGCGGGTGCCGCTCGCATTTTTGAAAAATTCCCACACTTTGAGGTCGCGAGGGTCACGGTTCGGATAGGTCAACACAGAGAGTATAAAAATTAACAGAGATGAACTAAACCCTCCCTTTAGGAAAGGAGGTTAGGCCACAAGGAAAAATTTCACCTCTCGCGTAAGTTTGGACACACTTATGTCATAGTTTAAGGATTTATTCTTGAACAATGAAATACCCCAGTAAACAGAAAGCATTTCTGTGGGTGAAAGAATTTGATTATAATTTTTATCTAATTTTTGCATCAGTAGTTTTGTTTTTTACACAATAACGTTTGACCAAGATAACCATAATGACCTACTCTATAATCTTCAAAAAAAATTATTACTTATAAAAAGTATTGAAAAATAATAAAACTAACAAATAATATTGAAGGCAACCAAGCCGTAAATCTGCTGTGCAGTTTGGCATATGCATGTATGTAATATGTATCAAAAATAAATAAATAAATTCTGAAAAAAAAACTAATGCCGTTAGTTCTTGTTAAAATTTTCAAATAATTATTGGTGTCATTTTTTGTCCTTTTCCAAAAATTAAAAGACAATCGGATTTTATTTTATTTTCTGATTCATCTAATTTTTTCTTGCTAGATATATGTATATCTAAAAAACCATACTGCGTACTTAACTCAAAACTCGACTTTATTGACTCATTCCATTGCTCCTTTCGCCCACCGATTTTACAGTATCAATTCCTTAGACATATTCTAATGCTGCAAGTGCATAAACTGTAGGAACTTTGACACTTTTACGAACTACATTATGTAATAAACATTTGAAAGTTTTATAATACACACATTATAAATGTTGTGCTTAGCACTGGCTTGCAATTAGGGATTGTGATGAGTGACGTCTCGAGTCGAGTCTTGCTTTATTTCACTCAACGCCTGTGTGCGAATATAACAGACTGCGGACAGACCGGCACACAGCGCGCCAGCAAATGAGATAATCCTGGGACGTACGGTACGCTATTCTATTTTAAAATTATATTCTGTGGATTGCGGGACCAGAAAAACGTTCGGGATTATAATTCCTACTTGAAATACCATGCCGAATGCAGGGTGTATCTGTTTTTATATATTTATTGGAAATACAGTATCGGGCACATATATTGCCACGAGTTGTCTTGTGTTATGTGTACGTTCCAACTATTGCCGCCGCTTTCGTATAATCTCATTAATCAAAATTCATAAAGGTCAATATATCCACAGTTAAAATCATAACCAGGTCAATACTGGCCCATTTCCATATAATTTAAAGTACATTGCTTAATTTTTCCAATTCGGATTCACTCATTATAATGAAATTAAGGGCACGGCCCTATGTGATGGAAAGATGTATAGGTACAAATAGCGATTATTTCTGATGATCTGTTGTTGCGGTCATGCCTAAGAAGCTAAAATTGGTGACGATTTTTTTTTTGAAACACATTGTCTTTTGGGAGAAGAAATGACAAATTATTAGAATCACTCAAAATTGTCTCATATCTAGTAGCGATTACTACGAATACAGGTGGATTTCTACCTTGATAATGATTTGTAAATGTTCAAGCAACCATGACCCTATATCAATAGTTTATCAACATTTATTCCGTTTTCACTACTGCTGGAGAGATCAAAATTCTATACTGTTGGTATCGGCCGGTACATTGTGGTTATTCATTGAAAATTAAATTAACCAAATTTTTTGTTTTTAAATAAAAATAAAAATAATTTTTAATTAAAAAAAGGAGATGCGTACACGGAATGCGTATTGCATCAATATTCTTACTATTTTCAAAATAAGTTGAACGCTTGTGCTATGAGAATAGGACTAACTTGATGATGTCCTGGAATGGGGCTCGAACCATCGACCATCGGATCACTAGGCGTGCGTCATGACCATTACACCAACAAGCTCTCATTATAAGGTTTATACGCAAATATGATTTTATTAAAAATATTGTTGTTCAAGCCAAGTGAATTTGTGTTAAATATAGATTGAATTTCGTCCAACTGACAGTGTAACGTCCATTGCCAGTGAAAGTGATGGTCAAAAAAGTTATTTACTTTAACAGTTACACAATAATCGATTTGTATCTGTTTGTATCGATGATTGGAAACTGAGATAGAGATTCATTATACCGACGGTTGCCCGTCAAATCAACCGTTCAAAATAACGGTTAAGAGCATCTCTAGCCAATGGACTGAGATTAGACATTCGAGTCGAATCTTAGTCATCACATGATCAGTCAATCGAATCTCAGTCATCATATAACCAGTTAATCGAATCTCAGTCATCATATGATCAGTCGATCGAATCTCAGTCATCACATGATCAGTCAATCGAATCTCAGTCATCTCATGATCAGTCAATCGAATCTCAGTCATCTCATGATCAGTCAATTGAATTTCAGTCATCACATTAACAGTCAATCGAATCTCAGTTATCTTATGATCAGTCAATCGAATCTCAGTCATCACATTATCAGTCAATCGAATCTCAGTCATCATATGATCAGTCAATCGAATCTCAGTCATCATATTAACAGTCAATCGAATCTCAGTCATCACATGATCAGTCAATCGAATCTCAGAAATCACAAACAATACATTAACCAGTTAAAATAACGGTTTAGAGTATCTCTAGTCAATGGACTAAGATTTGACATTCGAGATTCGACAGATACCTACAAAAAGCGCAAAAGTCTTAGATGCAGGGACCACGAATGCCAAAAATATCAAAAAAATTCCATTTCATAAATGTTGATGCATCAATTTGTAACAAGTGAAAACATTACGCCAAAAAATACATTTCTAATATAATCAAGTCAGAGTGGCTAGATCAAGCGTCTATATAATGAACGCTCAATAAGGAATACGGGCGGGGTTTCTCCATTTACTACAATCGTGGGCTACTATTTACTACTAGTGACGTAATCGCCGGTCGGCGACGTCATCGCCCCGAGGCAGTGAGGCTCTCAATCCCCGTGACGTCACGACCAGATCTCTACCGGTCCGAGATGACTTCTACGAAACGCGTCCGTGTCACGACAAACCGGTTAAATTGCTTCTGAGATTTTCACGGTCGCACGAGACTAGAATCGGATACCGGGCTATCGACATATTTGCGTGCGTTTCATTTTCTGGGATTCTTGATGCTTTTTTTAAAGATTTATTTCAAATTGTGTTCGCGGATGAATAGCTGCTAGGTGGTATGACATAGAATATTAAATTAAATATTATTTTATTTTAATAGTTATATTTTTGCTACGACCATAGTTCAAACATGTACTTGTTGATGATAGAGAGTGTATTTCTAGAAATTAAAGTACATACATAGAATAAGGATTATTTAAAGTATATACAGCTGCAATTGCTGCTTGTAGCAGGCAATTTTTTTTTGTCTTTCTCGTTAAATATTCTTTAAACTTTGAGTGAAATGTTGACAGTTATTACAGACATAAGCGTCATTAAAGTTTGAATTTTTTTCAAAATATTAAAATTAGATGAAATTTCGACTTTTTTACAAAAGGTATGTTAATCTTAATCTACAATCTCTTTTAATATTTCATCATAAGCGTAAAGTTTTCTTTTAAAAATTAAATGAAGAAAGTTTTTTAATGTTAAAGTTAGTGTTAACCTAGTTTAATTCGGCAAGTGAATATTCCGGATTCGAGTCCCGGCCGAAAATGTATATTTTTTGACGGATAAAATTTTCTGTTTACCATCATAAATGATTCTATAATGCATTTAAAAATATTCCTAGTAACAACAGTGCCAATTTGTGATATTATACTAACTGTAACCCGTCAAAAATGACGGGACATTCGTTCGCCTCTTTGCGTAGCCCTAGTATACATTTAAAGCATATTTATGGCGGTCTACAGGAGGCGGCCGTAGCCACATGCCCCAATCGGCCGGTTCGGGTTTGGTGGCCCGGGGCTGGAGCGAAATCAAACGAAATTACGGACGTTACACGAAGTTACGGGGCAGACGGACATACGAAATTATCATGTTTGATGACACAGAATTAAAAATAAATACAATTGACCTTTAAGAAAATTTAAAATATGAGAATAACACATTGAGGCCATCATAGGTCGAGCAGTTTACAAAATACGAACGCCCATCCGAATGTTGACTTGACAGCATTGAGCACGTGCAAACAGCACAGATTCGATGCCGATAATAAAGTGACTCTAGCAAGGTGAACCAAGACCCTGACTATAAGGCCAAAATGAGGTTTAAATGTAAAAAGGTAACCTTTACCTATCGATAGGGAAAGGTTATCGGTTAAAAATCGCATCGCAGGTAGTGCGATTGGTCACGATCCCAACAGCTAAGTTGGATGTAGTAATGCAGAAAGCGACCAACCCACAAAATGCTAAAAACGAATTATATTCGGGTTTGGACAGCTCAATACGATATCTTTATGTGCTGAAAACTTCCAAGCTCTAAGTGCTATATATTTTTTTATAAATTCATTATTTTTCTACCCCAAACCACGGCCATCACGGTTAAATTAACTCTTAAACTAAAAAAAGTGGTTTGATCATCTTTTGCAGCTTCAAATTTATGAATCCTAAAAAAAATAGTTTAAAAACATCCACGTGGTATGGATGCCTTATGTAACTTTTTAATTCTGCTGTTACTATGTAGGTACATGATAATAATTTTGTTGAAAACATCTAAGGGGGTCAAACGTTTTTACGCATCAGTTAATACTTTCTACTTGTTGGTTTATCAAATAGAACATAGAACCCACATAGAAAAAAAATGATTAGGTACTGTTTTTCATAGCTTTTAACTTTTTGTAGAAAGAATCCAACCTGTAAAGTGTATCATATCTTCGTAAATAAAAGTTTTTTTTATAATTAAATTTAAAAAAAAAACATAAAAAACACTTCTACAATGTACCTATGCAAAAAAAATAAGCAATAATGAATAATACATCGATGTAATAGGTGTTTTCAGGTAAAAATCTTAGGCCATTTTCTCAGTTCCATGTTTTTTGCGTTGGATGCTTTCTGCAGAACTACTCCCAATTTCTCCAAAGAATATTGTTGATGAATATAATATATCGTTGTTGTCTGTACAATTTATAACAAGTTTAAGAGAATGTTTGTAAACTCAGGACTAACACTACACTACTACATTCACAACACTATATAGTGTTTTGAATACCTAACCATAGTATTGTAAAACTATCACCACTATTGTTCACATGCGTGTTAATCTTGTCAGAGAAATTGAACTACTGAACAATTCAGGAATCTAACGAGAGAGAGTGAGAGGGCGCGGGGTCTAAAGTGGGTGTTACCACATCTCTTGTGAACGCTACATTGAACAAAGGGCTATATGGAAAATTAATTTGGTGATTAATGAGAGGTACTCTATTATTCACTGCCTACCACCTAAAAAATCTTTCATACCTACTAGCTTAGTTTTTGTAAGACATCTATAACATTATCTCGATTGATGATGTCCCCCTAGGGTTAAAATCAAGTACTATGTTCTTGGAAAATTTGAGCACACTAAACTATTCAGAACTATCTAGATTATTCCATCTCATTTACTCTTATATTTTATCTAATGCTTCTAAATACACTTTTTTCATTGTACTCACAAGCAACACATTTTATCATCAAACTGTCTCTTTCAATAACATATTTTACGAGCAGAGTGCAATGACTGTGAAGAGATGGACAAAAAATGGATTGCGAACTACTTTTTGTAAACTAGAATTTTTTCGTCAATATCAAGAGTGAAAGACATATTAAATGAAATTTACAATGTTGTAATAATAAATGGAGTTTAGGAACAAATTGCATTACTAAAGAGAAAATTAATATTTGAGATTGAAAAATTTATAATAATATAACAACTTTCAAAAAGTTTTCATTTTTATACCTGTGAATTTTTTCATCTAATTTTGATTCGTGGTAAAAAATATTTTTTTTTTATGATTATAATATTGTAAATGTGCGAGTTGTTTCGAAATTTTCCTGGTCCGGTCTAAGGGTATAGATCCGCCTCTGCCGACTCATGGTTGGATGACTCAAAATTTACGTAGTTTGTGAGAACTATCTTAAAAATATGACGCATTGTATCGTAATATAGAGGTTTCTCATAGGTAGCGGCAAAACCTTCGGAGGAGTATTCTTCATTAAATGTTAAACAGAAAGCATTTTTACACTTTAGGTGAAATGTCGACAGTTACGGAGGTAAGCGACATCAAAGTTTGCATTTTTTCTCTCAATATTTATAATTTTTTTTTTCGTAAAACCTTGAACTATCATTTTTTATGGAATATTTAAAATTCATTCGCTTCAAAACGAGTCAAATAAAATGACAAACACCCAAAATATAGTATTTTTAAATTTCTCCAAGGTTTTATTAATTTTATTTGACTTGTACCAAAGCGAATAAATTTTTAATATTCCGAATAAGTTAATGTAGTGACAATCCAACGTTTTGCAGAAAACAAGTCAGAAATAATGAAAACAAATTGTAAACTTTGATGTCGCGTATCTCCGTAACTGTCGACATTTCAGACAAAGTGTAAAGAACATTTTCTATTCAAAATTCAACGAAGAAGACCCCTCGAAGTTTTTGCTACTAGCTACGAGTATGTCAAGCTACGAGAGGAAAACTTTAACTTGAAAATCGACTTAATCCGCGTGGTGCATTATAATGCCGGCTATCCCGTAAAGTACCTACGCGAATCATATACTTTAACGGCATGTGCCTATTATGTACTTTATCTCGGGATTCTCAGTACAGCGTATGAAGTATCTCTTCAATCAATCTTCTTACCTCAACACACAGGTGACCCTCGATGCTTCGTGATTAGATTTCTGTATTAGTTTATGAGCGGCAATAGACTCTTGTACAATGTCGTGTCCGACCAAGGCCGACGCAACTGGGGCCTGTATTAACGCTGTGCTATACTAAATTACATCCTGTGATCATCATCATCATCATATCATCAGTGCGGAGATAAGGTTAAAAAAAAATAGCAAAAAAACTATAAAAAGTAAAAAAAAATTTTTGGCCAAAAAATTTTGCCTCACTCTCCAAATAAAAGGAAATCTTACGATATAGAAAAAGATTTTTGGGCTGATTTTTTTTATACTTTTTATTCCACATAAATAAAAGCGTGTTTTTTTAAAATATTTTTTTTTCATGTAATATAATTTTACTACATTACAATTACACAATCACTTCGGTGGGAAACTAGCGACATGTTTTGGTGAGCTTATTAACTTATTTCCCATATAAAACATTTATTTATTAAATATGATGGATTGATTGTTTAATTAGTGAATCATATATTGTCATCGAGAATACGTCTTTGTACAAAATTTCAGCTCGATTGGACATTGGGAAGCGGGTGAAATATCGATTATAAGATTCCGTCCAGACAGACAGATTAACAGGTGAAGCTATTGTAAGCGTGGTAAAAAAGTCACTTTTTTTCTAATGTTAATCAAATATCATCATTATCGATCAAGCGAACTATACAGCCTACCCAAATTCAAAAAAAAAGAAATTTCTAAGATTATATTACGTATTTTTCAGTAGCTAATATCTACAGGGGGCTATGTTTACACATTGCTAAATTTAAAACTTTGGGACAGTTTTTCCCAATAAAGGACAAGTTATTTTTTCATTCTGTCCCTACAATCTATTGAACGAGGTATTGGCGATCGTTTCACCGCTATTTACGAAATCAAATCAAGGTTTTCGAATAAAACTTATTTACTTTATTAATATTTAAAACATTAACTTTGTGGTTAGACATAATAGCAGAATGTTAGTAAACTTAGTAAAATTCACTATCAGATTTACGGTCCACCGGTTTCGAGACGTACCCGTCTCTTCGTCAGGACCGACAGACACTACACTACTATATTAAACTTATATACTCTTATAGTAATTATTTCCATGTAATATACAATTTGGGTCGGACTACGCCTCTCTCACTAGAAAAATCTTTGTTGAGACAGGCATAGTTTACAAATTTGATGTACAATTAATATATTTATTATAACAAGTGTATTCACGACAACATAACTAACATCTGTCTGTCATGGAATCAATTTACTTTCACAGGTGTAAAACTACCCCTCGTTTTATTTTCTGAGGGGATGACGAATTTTGAACAATGTTCAAGGTACATTTGCAAGTCAACAGGAATGACGTCATTTCTGTACAGGTGCTTAAAGTACACATGGAACATCGACAGATAAAAATTCAATTATTTAGCCGAAATTCTTATCTTAATGCTTTAATATCATGTCTACTATTTTTGAAGACATTCACTTTGATTTTCCAGACAAATCAAGTTTTTATAAAAAATACTCCATGTCAACAAGTCGACACACTTAGTACTTAGCGGTATGCAGAAAAAACAACTAGAATTTGCTTGGAGTTAAACAAGATAGCCGTGAAACACTATATACCTATGATGTCGTACCATCATTTCTAAATATATCTATCTTTATTCACATGAGCTCAACAATGCAATATAAAATAATTTTTAGATATCATTTAGATGTCGCTTGCTGAATTAAATTTGCATGAAGATATTGACAGTAAATTAAATTTCATTTGTCACTGTTGTAATCTTATCATATCCACTTATGATTGCAATTATGATTCGTCAAATGAGTACCTATGCTGTATGTTACAGCGATATTTTATCAATAGTTTGAGCTTAACAATAATTTTTAGATCATTTAGATGTCGCTTGCTGAATTAAATTTGCATGAAGATTTTGACAGTAAATTAAATTTCATTTGTCACAGTTGTAATCTTATCATATCGACTTATGATTGCAATTATGATTCTTTAAATGAGTACGTATGCCGTATGTTACAGCGATATTTTATCAATAGTTTGAACTTAACAATAATTTTTAGATCATTTAGATGTCGCTTGCTGAATTAAATTTGCATGAACGTTCTGACAGTAAATAAAATTTCATTTGTGTCTGTTGTAATCTTATCATATCGACTTATTGATTGCAATTATGATTCGTCAAATGAGTACCTATGCCGTATGTTACCGCGATATTTTATCAATAGTTTATCTTGTCGAGTGATAAAACGCGATTGTACGCACACATTACTTTGACATGACTCACAGATATTCTATATAATTTAAAAATACAAAATCAGAAATATTTTTTTGTTAAAAATTGAATTGATTGACTCACCATTGCCTGTGTGTCGCTGGTTACAGGTGCGGAGTTGCCAGCAGAAATTATGGCGAACATCACAAGGGTAGTTAGTAGACATTTGCTGGGTCTGCCCAGCGCTGAGGTTCTCATCTTTCTCCTGACGGGGGTGATTGTATGGCGGAAGGTGGATGTGTCTAGTTTGTCAAAATTATTTATGCTATTCATATTGTCGTAGAATAATATACATTAATGTCTCAGAAAACTCGTTTATCTGTCAGCTCGGTCAAATATTTGCGTAACTCTAATGTCGAAATTTTTCGCTGGTTGCGTCGCTGTCACGATCTACTTAATTTCCATCGGCTCTCCGGCACTCGAGATTTGATTTCTCGCTACCAAAATCGATTCTTGTACTACCGGACGTGTCAGACTGGAGAAAAATCTATTTTTCTCTAAAGACACGGAAACGCGCGAATCGCAAAAATCACTAGTTGGCGCGGCGAAAACTTTACGAAACTACTATTAGAAAATAAATATTATTTCGTTTGTCACTCGCGAACGGCGGGGAAATATAGGTTGATCACTTGTTTTTTTTTTGTCGGGTGTTTGACGAACTTGGGCACCGTATCTATCTCCAGAGCTTAGCGTTTCGGGGTGGTGGTCTGGGATCGACGGTGGCTAATTCGTGCTGCTGCGAGCGGGCGTGTGGCGACCCGCGACTGCTCCCGACCAAAGCGCACGCTAAACTGATACGGGACGGCCCGCGCGCCGCTGATATATACGTCTGTCCGCCACCTGGGTGCGCGGCCGCACACTATTAATTTAACGTAAAGGTACAGATACACATGCTTCTTTACTGGCATGCTAATGAGCATGCCACTAATAAGCATGCCCTAACAACTGTACACACTTGCTCCTTACTGGCATGCTTATTAGTGGCAATCTCATAAATAAGCATGCCCAAAGCTAACAATCAAACACACTTGCTTATTAGTGGCATGCTCTTGTCATAGAATAGAGACGCTCTTGTTCAAAATGGAAACTTTGCAAACTGAAATAGAAAATTCAAGTGAACCAATAAATCAAAAAAGTTCCCGAGTTTCCATCCGCACATTTTTGATTTTAGTTTATATAATTTTTATTGTAAGATTTGAATCATTCATGCCTATTAAAGTTTCGTAAACATTATTTCTCACTATATTATTTTTACACAACGGTGACCGAGTATTCCGCAGACATTCGTGATTCCTATAATAAGTCACGAAAAGTAATGTTTGAGAAGATCGCATCGATAATACTAGCCGCGAAGCCCGCGAATGACATAATCATGCTCATAAATAAGCAAGTTTGTTCACACATGCTCCAAAGATACCCCTTCTCTATGGTGAATGACAGTGGCATGCTTATAAATCAACCGGCGGTTGATTTTTGAGCATGCCACCTAGTGGCATGCTCATTTCTAGCAACGTGCGTACACACATGCCACTAATAAGCATGCCACTGTCAAAGTCGATACTGCGCATGCTCACGTGCCACTAAAGAAGCATGTGCCACCTAGTGGCATGCTCAAAAATCAACCGCCGGTTGATTTATAAGCATGCCACTGTCATTCACCTAAGGCGTCTGATACACATGCTTCTTTAGTGGCACGTGAGCATGCGCAGTATCGACTTTGACAGTGGTGTGCTTATTAGTGGCATGTGTGTACGCACATTGCTAGAAATGAGCATGCCACCTAGTGGCATGCTCAAAAATCAACCGCCGGTTGATTTATAAGCATGCCACTGTCATTCACCATAGAGAAGGGGTATCTTTGGAGCATGTGTGAACAGACTTGCTTATTTATGAGCATGCTTATGTCATTCGTGGGCTTCGCGGCTAGTATTATCGATGCGATCTTCTCAAACATTACTCTTCGTGACTTATTATAGGAATCACGAATGTCTGTGGAATACTCGGTCACCGTTGTGTAAAAATAATATAGTGAGAAATAATGTTTACGAAACTTTATTAATAGGCAAACTAAAATCAAAAATGTGCGGATGGAAACTCGGGAACTTTTTTGATTTATTGGTTCACTTGAATTTTCTATTTCAGTTTGCAAAGTTTCCATTTTGAACAAGAGCGTCTCTATTCTATGACTAGAGCATGCCACTAATAAGCATGTGTGTTTGATTGTTAGCTTTGGGCATGCTTATTTATGAGAATGCCACTAATAAGCATGCCAGTAATGAGCAAGTGTGTACAGTTGTTAGGGCATGCTTATTAGTGGTATGCTCATTAGCAAGCCAGTAAAGAAGCATGTGTATCTGTACCTTAAGGCCGACGCCACAATGCGCGGATCTTCCGTCGCGTCAAATCGGCTTGTTTGGTAAGCGCATATTTATTTATTTATTTGTTTACGCCCATTAGATATAGGCTTTTGCATAAAGAATATAATATAAATTTCAAAAAGCACATACATTAAACAATATCTGTATAGCACCAAAACATGAGTATAAAAATTAAAATATAAAGTAAAGAGCAGCAATATGTATAGGGCTTTTACATAAAAAATATAACATAAAATTAAAAAGAACATACATTTAACAATTTACAAGTTATAAGTAGCAAAATATAAAAAAGTATCAGGAATAGCACCAAAACATGAGTATAGAATATATATATATTCGCCCGTATTCAGAAAATAGCGATACTGGGATCTAAAATATTTATCCCAACACTTGATAGACGAAAATAAAAATAAAAAATAAACGAAAAAACATCAAACGTCAAATATAAATACAGTCCAACAATATTTCTGTTGTCCCATGCGACAATGACAATTTTGCCATAATTTTTTATTTTTTATTTTTTATTTATTTATTTATTTAGAGTGTTCACTAGTTCACAGTACAATAAATCAAAGAACATCCTAAAATATCCTACTGGAGCTCAATTATGAACGACTCAATATAACAATGTAATTTCAGATCTTAAATAAACAAGATAAACAACTTAGATAAACAAGAGGAAAGTGAATAAACAAAGTATGACAACAGCAATATTCAAAGTATGAAAACAGTAATAAAAGCAATAAATCAAGAGAAAAGTTAAATAAACAAAGTATGAAAACAATTACATCAGGATGCTGTGGGAGAAGAAATAAATAAGTGCATATGAAATAATATTTTTTTCTAAAAGCTTTAAATACGGCATTAGTACTTATTTGATGTGATTTTAGTCGAATGAGAATTGCGCGGTCACGTTTGCGGCAGAGCGAAGCTGTCAGACCAGACCGGAGAAATCGGACATCGCTAATAAAGGTATTTAATTTGAGAGAGATATGTGAAAAAACACAAATCTTATTTAAGTGCGCCGAACACCGAAGTGTACTCATGTCTCGTTTATTTTTTATTTTTATTTTCGTCTATTAAGTGTTGGGATAAAGATCTTAGATCCCAATATTGCTATTTTCGAGTGATTATAGGTATTTTTAGAGTAGCAGCCAGCGACCGCTAGACTTACGTTATATTATCAAACCTGACATATTTACTGTACATTTAAATTATAGCAGGTAAGAAAGTTTGGATATTGTGTCATTTGAGTTCGGGGGATTTTGGCAGATAATAGGTAATTCAGAAACAAAAAAATTGTAAGTAAAACATTAAAATATAAGGTATCGGGTAAATTTAATGGGTAAGGAGGTTTGGATATTATATCTTTGAGTTCATTTTTGTGAATCATGAATCTTTTTTTTTTTGTATTACCTGTTACCTGCCAAAATCCTCCGAAATCAATTGGCATAATATCCAAAAAAAATCTTATTACCTACTATAGCATGCATCTAAGGAAAATATTTCAGGTTTGATACTAGCATAAGCTGGAAGTCGCTGGCTCTTAGTTTATACGGAAGGAAATGTAGCGGCGTTCCGTCGTCGATCTTCAGCGACGGAAGATCCGCGCAGTGTGGCGCTGGCCTAAAAAAATAAAAACCGAATGAATTGTAAATCCACAAAACGTAAAATTCCAGTCTTCTGGGTACGGATTTGATTGGAATAAATAATAAAATATTTACTAACGTAGAAAGACATTGTGCGCACGAACGGTCAGGAATTTTTGTCATACGTAATAATAAACATTTTAATGTTAGCCCACTGTCAGTTTGAAAATTAATAAGAATGCACACCCTAAATCATTTTACAATTCAATTAAATCAAAAAATCCAATATGGAAATAAAGGATAATTTTTTTAATGTACTACGAGTACGATATTAGAGGTGGAATTTTTTCTTACCAGTCCTATTCCAAATTATACATATTTAAAATTAAAATCTACAAGATAAAAACGAGCGAGCCTTACAGTAGTCGCATATGATGATGTCGATAAAACAAGAATTTGGTCATTAAAAAAATATTCCATCCGGATTGCTTTAAAAATGGAATAAAAATGTTAATCAATCAAAAAAAGACCACATATATTTGGTCGAGAATTTTTCGTTTACGCGCCATCCCCGGATATAGAATATAGAACCGTTATTTCGAATCCCGGTGGCAGTTAAAATATTTTTCCGTTAATTTGATTTTTCTGTATGTCTTTTCTAATTGATTGATAAAAATTTGTTTAAAATTCACAGAGCTCCGTTCTGAAATTGCAACTTCACAATTATAATGTATTTTCTTAAATATCGTATACATTTATTAATACAGTACCAACCTCTCGGAAAATAGGTTGGTGTCATCTTACGGCCAACTCTATCGCCGCGCGCGCTTATTGGTCAAATGAAATAGGGCGCGCTTCTGCGGCGTCTAGTTGCCTGCAAAGCATTTTCGTCCATTTTTACGAAATCACTCCCAAAGATTGCAGGAAAGCGAGAGGATAGATGTAACACATCAAAGAAATAGCGGATCACGCTGGCTGACACACTCAGCCCTACCACTGCCAAAACAAAAAATTGTCTATGAATAAGAGCTGTCAGACGTCGAAATTGGAAATTCCATATCCGATGTGTTTTTACGCGTCAATTTGCATTTAAGCTAATTTTAGATCACAGGTGTCGCCACACAAATGCCGAGATAAAATGGAAGGATATTTGAGATATGATCTGAGATATTCTTCGCTGGGACACGGAGGAGGGCTATCAATCGATGTATATTATATCCTAGTCTTGTTCAGGGTTACATCAGGTATTTACCTACCAGGTTAATTTTTATTATTCATTTGTGTACTTTATAGATAAACTTTCTGACGGTGGTCCCCACGTTCGAAGAAAATGCGATATTCCGGAAGTTAGGGGACCAGACCACACGCAATACATAGTAATTAATACCTACGTCCATCGAAATCTAGTTATTAGTAAATGAATTTCAACAATAAAATTCAAATAATAAGAACCTACTCTTTAAGGGGGAATACCTACCTATGAAGCCCGAAAAAAAGGCAATTTTTATGATTTTCTTTAAAGAAACCTATATGAATTATGGTGTTGATAACATTTCTACATGAAATTACATACTTTAATGAATATGTTAAATTTTTTTATTAAGTCATTAAGTCACTTTAAAAAAAATCCTACGACAAAGACAAGGTAATTATAATTACGATATTCTTGCAGATACCTTATCTTCGTTCAAAAACTCACTCATACACAACATCCATTTTCTAAAGGATGACATGAACCTATAGATCCATTAAATCAATCATTCATTAAATACTAATCGCACTACATTCAAACACAAAATATACAATACACATAAATGTACATGTAAAGTATAATTAATTGCAAAAATACATTTTACTAGAGCGTGCCGAAGACACTTGTAATTGGGATAATGGGCATAGTCTTCACTATAATGTTTATTATCAGAGTATCATGTACCTATTGTCCTGTTAGTGTCTCTAATAAAAAAAATAAAAAAATATATGTATAGAAAAACCACTAGAAATTTCAAGTTAATCGGTTTAGTGGTTGCCGAGATATTTTGGTCACCGATTTATAATACATGGTTTCGAGTAAAACGTGTTTGAAAATTGAGTAATGAATAAATAGCGAAATTTTTCAACTTACATAAAATCATCGATTCCAGGTCCATAATAAAAGTCCTCCACCTTGCTTTGAAATCCCATGTCATCGAGCACTCTTCAGAAATATAATAAAAGTATGTCTAATGTTTCTATTATGAAAGACCCCGACTGGCAGCTACCTGCGTGTAGCGCAGCGCCGTGTGACTCAACAAAAGGATGCACTTTGTGATTTTTGCTTGAAATTTTCACCAGACATTCAAGCTTTAAGAAAATGCAAAAATTGAAAAATCGATTTTTTCGAAATGTCTAATTTGGTATTCCCCCTTACTGAAAAAAGGTTTTATAGGGTATTTTCTAAATTTAAAAAATATTAATTTACAGACACAGGGACGGACTAAGATATGTGCGAAACTGGGTTGCCAGACTGTTTTTTTTTTTTAACGTTGAAATAATATTGTTGTATTGTAAATTGCTGAAATAAACGTACAAAATCTTTGAAAGCAAAGCACAGTGTATTGAAAAATCGATTCCGTTAATATTCTGATCATTTGTAGGGATGATAATTTTGTAGAATTTAAGACGAATAATGCAGTATGGACATGCTTGGAGGTGTAAAGAGAGCGAAAGAAATATATGGCCGATGATTTATTAGGTGAGGTCCCTTAGACGTATGTGTGGTAAATCCATGTATGATAGAGTAAAGAATGAAGATATTAGGAATGAATTTAAAGCTGATCGTAGCATAATACATAGAATAAAAATAGGGTCGCTCAGGTGGTTCGGGCATGTTGGGCGAATGAATGAGGAACGAATGGTAAGAAAGATATATGATGCAAGTGTTGACGGCGCCAGAAAGAGAGGGCGACCACGGAAGATGTGGCATGACCAGATTAACCAGATACTGGAAGATGGTCCTGTTAGAAGCCTGAACAACCGTCGACCTTGCATGCGAAGATGTATGAATGTATACGAAGCGAAAGTTGTATGTCAGGACAGAAGAGTATGGCGCTCTTTCCTCTCTGCCTACCCCCACGGAGAAACGGCGTGATGGTAAGTAAGTAATTTATTAAAACTATTAGCCTCCTCCGATACTCTCACTGAGATTGGATATGTTTAAGTGCTAAGTTTTCGTGGACGTTCTCTATGTAGAGTTTTTATTAAAATAAAATTAAAATGTTCCCCGTCAGGTGGGAAAATCAATTCGCAGAGTGCCAGTTCACCAAATAAATCCAATGAAGTTATGGTTTTAATGTATAAATAATTACATTGACGTGGCCAATATGAGATTAAAAGTAATAATTATGCCTTTTGTAGTGGGATCCATTAGTTATATAGTTGTATACAAACATATTAAAATTTTTAATTTATTTTATTTTATTTAAAATATAATGGAAACCTAAAAGGTTTATGGATAACATTTTAACATGATTCAATATAAGAAATAATAATAATATGATTTAGATACAAAGTCATTTTTTTATAGTTAGCCGAGTTTTAACATTTTTGTCACATCTGTTTTGAATTTGTCAGTGGTCAGTTGTTTGGTCTGTTGTGGCAGGTCATTGTATAGTTTTAATCCGTTGCAAATTAGTCGGGATTGTCCTGTTTTTGTTTTGGCCTGTGTTATGTGATAGATTTGAGCCATTCTAGTGTTGTGTTGATGTTTTTCATGTATTCGATGCTTTCGATGTTTAATTGTTGTGTTATATGGTGTACCGTTTCAGTTGGTGTCCGGTATTTCAGATCAAACACCATTTTTAGTATTTTAATTTTAAATGGTAACAAGGAAACACAAAAGAGACAAAATAATATTTAGGATGATGACATCGATGACCTATGTCTCACGAGAACTGTGTCAAGATTATATTCAATAGTTCAACTCTGAAATAAGGGTTTGACAGCACCATTGAGGCCCGGTTGTTTCAAGTTCGATCAAAGTAAGCGGTCGATCAAAGCATAGATTTTTACGAAAACGGATCGTCTGATTGGTGGAGAACGTAAAAATCTATGCTTTAAAAGAACGCTTACTTTAATCCAACATGAAACAACCGGGCCTGAGATGGGTTCATTGGCTATGTATTTATTTATTTATTTTTTTGGTCATCCAACAGGAGAACATAAATACATGGTAAGAAAATAATACAAAAAAAATAGTTATATGCCTCCCATAATATAGGATGACACAGATAAGATAATGATTATTTTACAAACTTTTTAAAATACCTTTTTATACTTAAAATTAACATAAAAAGATTAATTAAACAAAGATAAAACTCAGTGAGAATATGAAGAAAAAGTGAAAGAAAAAAAAATTAAAAACGAGCGAACCTTACAGCAGTCGCATATGATGTGTAACATTTGACATATATCACAATTAAAAATATCTAATTCTTATATATTTTTAAATTAGTAAATATAAGCAAAGAAAATGTATGTATATTTATTTATTATTGAATTTTGCCGCATTAGCTAGGTAGGTACCGTATATCTACATACGCATTTTGTTTAGAAATATGTTTGGTCAATTATATGTTTCTATTTATTTTCATAGATGGCGGTAGTGTGCCACCATACATATTGTTTTAGAATTTTGAATAAATATTTAAAAATAATCACATAAATAAAATTAAATTTGAGAATGTAAATAATTAAGGGCAGTCATTGTTTACGTTAATGTAAAAAAAATTAAGCACTATTTATTGGATAGTTTCAAAGATATAAGCCAAAATATATCAATGTTACAACATCCACACGCTTGACACCAGCCTCGCAACATATATACAAAATCAGAAGCATCGGCTAGTAGTGTGCGTCTTCGCTGTGATGGCACTTGCTGGACATTGATTTGTTTATAAACGATGATTTTTATCCATCGCGCGTATTCCGCGTGCGCTCATTGGTTAAGTGAAATTGCGCGCGTCTTATTTCCTGTTATTATTATTATTATTAACTTATTTCCGTCCTTTTTCACGAAATTTTACACATCAATAATTAGTCATGCGTATTCACCATTCGACGATACACATCATATAACAATAAGCTTGGGACATACGCCTAATGCGATTTTTACGTTGATTTGTTTTTACAACTCAAAGATATTTTATAGCAGAACAAACCAGACTGCATATACAGCGTACCCTTTTATAAGGAAATTTACAGATTACATAGCACGTGTTGCTTTAAAACGCCTTCGGCTCACGTGGCCGTGCTCAAAATACAATATTTTACACAACACGAACTTTTTACGAGTGCACGTGTGATTGCAAATCCATATGGACTGGTCACAAGACGCTATTTTTGTACGGAAATATAATGTACTAGCCGTACATTTGCGAAAAATCACGGAAAATAATAATAATGACTTGCTTTGCGTGAACGCGCAAAATATGCCGCGCGCTGATGGGCGTGTCGCTAATGTCTACTAGGGTCCGTTCACTTTATGAAAGCCACTTGCGTTAGTGTGAGTGATACCGTCTGTAACACTGTAACGTAAATTGTGTAGTTGTATTCCTTTTTAAAGTTATTCAATTGGCCACTTCAATATCATTCTGCAGTCACGCGGAGCGGTCGTTTCTTTGTTTAATATTTTTTATTTAAAGATACGGTGACTGCAAGATCACGATACGGTGACCTCAGAATTAAATCAATTTAATATAAATTTTGATGAGGATTCGGAGTCCGATACGGATGACAATATTTTATGTTGTTGATTAAAATTAATTATAAATTGACTATAATTATACCTGATAATATAAAATTAATTTTAAACTTGCTGTAACCCATCAAAAATTATGTGCTTGTGTTATACAGCCAGTTGATGCTGGGAGAACAGCGCTATAAAGAGTAGCGTCTTAATAACGTTAGTGATGGATATTATTACAAAAAGAATTATGCTTTTTTTGCTTCTTATACCTCATTATTATAATATTTTATATCACATTGTTTGAGCATTCTGGTATCGTTTGTGACGGACATTGTTACTTAGAGAATTATATATTTTGATTAATGATTAATACTAATGACGTATGCGATATAATAGATGATGGATTCACATATAAGTTTTAGTTTTCAATAAACAGAAATATTAAAAAAATCCAATTTATAGTATTTTATTTTAAAAAGCATATACCTAGTCAAGGTTTTCATTTTATTTAATACATATTTAGAAATCATATTAATTTTGAAATGATTTAGTTACCTATGCTTATTTTGGGTTTAGAAACTAAAATTGTATTTTACATTTATTTTTTGCGTCATTTATTAAAAAAAATAATGTTGCGAGTTCTTGTAAACACACTGTTACTCACACTAATGCAAATGGCTTTCCTTAATTAAACGGACTCCACTACTACTACGTGTCACTTTAATAATCTAAAGTTTTAATTCCAGCAATTTACTAACTTATTACTAACTGTATTATTACGTTTGATTTAGTACGCGTTTACTCAAAATACATTGTATATTTGTACGAAAAAATATATTTTCAGGATAAACAAGGTTGACGTAATTCAATTATGATAAAGTTATTTTTTAATTATCCTCTATATAGATACAAGTATACATAGATAATGTTAGTAGGTACAATAAGTGGTTGTTGTTGGTGTTTTTGTTCTTAGTCCTCCTCACTAAGGGTCCCTGTGCTGAGATGGACTAGATTTTTCCTATTTTTTATTTTTTTATTTTTTATGTCGTTTTTAGTACAATTTTTAAATGTTCAAAGTTTTTTGTGAAAATTTATTTTTAATACGTTAAATACGAATTGATTTGAAAAACACTGTTTTTTTCCACTACTTACATATAACATTTTATTTAAATGTTAGAACGTTTTAGAGATAGCTCTCATTATCAATAACATATTTTCAATTTGAAAATTTTTTTGTTGATAATTTGTTATTGATTTCGAGAGTTGTCTTGAAAACGTTATTATCAAAACGTTATTATTAAAACGTCATTATCAATAACATATTTTTAACTTGAAAATATGTCGAATATATGTTATTGATAATGAGAGTTATCTAGAAAACCTTCTAACATTTAAATATAATATCGAGTGGGAAAAAACAGTGTTTTTCAATTCAATTCATATTTGACATAATACACTTTTTAATTTGTCTAAATCAATATCATGTAGCCGTACTTTTTTTAACTCGTCAATCTTTTCAATATTTTTCAAGGTTGAAAGAAGGATGTTGTAGAACTTGGTTGCATAATGAATATGACTTTTTTGACTATAAGTTGTGTTAAACGATGGTACATTTGTAATTTCCATTTTAGTGCCTCTCGTGTAATATGACGGAGTTCTATTGGTTGGTTTTGTGTTTTTAAATTGCTCTTAAAGAATGTTCGTTAACTCTTAAAAGACTGTGCTAAAAATACCTTCGGGAACGGTGGTGTAACACAGCGTTACCTGATTAAAAATCGGCATAGTTTTTATTATGTGATAAAATATACATACATATGATATAGATAAGACTTTTTAAAGGTCCCGTTATATAATTATGTAAGGTTAACATACATATTTGCATTATTTTAGTAAATTATCAGAAAATCATGGCATATCTAATTTGCGCGCGCTCACGCTGACCTATCATTACAAACTGAATTCAACGACGCGGTCGCCAGGTCGCCTTAGTCGCCCGCAGTCCGTCTTTGTCTAACACGTGTTACGCGACTCTACCGTACTCTTTCGATATTGTTTTCGCTTTCACCGAAACCCAAGCAACCGCCATCTCTGCCCTACCTGAAATGTGCGGTATTGTCGTGCTCTTTCTTGCTCGATTTAACTGCGATGTGCAATATTCTACTCTCTCTTACACACTGGCCGAAAATACGAGAGTAAGGAATAAAAAATTCATTAAAAATTTAAATTAAAAAATCAAGTGGTGTGAAAATGTCTATTCGATGATTACAAAAAATGTGACGTTTTAGTTTTCGTAAATAAGGTAGATATTTCATATTTTCTATGACATGTAGACCTACGTTGCATCACCGACACATAGGAGTTAACATATATGTTATATAATTTAGTTGATAAAGCAACATCTACGAATAATTAATATACATCACGCCACAGCCATACTTTTAAAATGACGCGCTCAATTTTCATTTTTCTTAAAGCGCCCGAAGTCCTGGAGCCGTCCCTGCACGATGACGGCATTCGGTGAATCCACCACCTGCTTCTAAATTCTATGAAAGGCAGTAATTTGTGTACATTTTGAAAGGGTTTCGATATCGATATTCAACTTTAACATGAATTCCAGTATTTATTTTTAAAAATCTAGTAATTTCAAAAGGATTTTTATTACTGCAGACTAGCATGCAATTGACTCAGCCATGCATTTCGTTGTAAGAATTAATGTTTTGTTTCCAGCTATTCCGTTTTAATTCTGTGTAGTCTATCCTTACAATAAATAATTAAAATAATACTTGTAATAAACAAAGTGGTACATGTTTCACAAAGCATTTAGAGAATAGCTAGGAAAGTAAGGAAAAACATCGCGTTACATGTATTAGACACTGTATCATACGACATCCGAAAATACCAGGGGCGTGCTGTGAGAACAAGAAGCATGACTTTTATTTAAACAAATATTTGTGAAAAAAAAATCAAAATGAAATATTTACCTTGCAGAATATTATGAAATATTAAAATCTGATTAATGTGTTAATTAACAGAGTGATAGTTAACTTAGTAAAAACCACTACCAGATTTAATTTCTACCGGTTTCTAGACGTACCCGTATCTTCGTCAGGACCAACACTACACTACTATGGTTTTAACACTATACACCACAACCATTGTATTGTTAAACTTTCAAAATTTTTATCACATGTGTGTTAGTTAATCTTGTCAGAGACAAGCATGCACTAACTTGCTAAAAGAACAATCTGGTATCTAACGGGAGAGAGAGTGTGATTCGTGATTTTCCCGTAAGATTCCTGATTGTTTTATAGGCAAGTTAGTGCATGCTTGTCTCTGACAAGATTAACATGCATGTGATAAATATTGGTGAAAGTTTAAGAATACTATGGTTGTGGGGTATAGTGTTGTGAACTTAGTAGTGTATAGTAAGACACGGAAGATTAAAGGTCTCGAAACCGGTAGGCCTTAAATTTGGTAGTGGTTTTTATTAAGTTAACCGTGACTCTGTTAATTAACACATTATTCAGATTTTAATATTTCATAATATTCTGCAAGGTAAATATTTAATTTCGATTTTTTTTCACAAATATTTGTTTAAATAAAAGTCATGCGTGTTATTAATCTTGTCAGAGACAAGCATGCACTAAATAGTCTACAGAACAATCAGGAATCTAACGGAAGAGAGAGTGAGAGGGGGTCTTACGAAATCTTTTGTGAAAGTTAAAAAACGTGAATGAACAAAGGGCTGTATCGAAAAATATAAAGATATATTTATATCTCTTATTTCGGTTTCTTTTCAAAATATATGCTAAGGAAAAGTCATGCTTCTTATTCTCACTGCACGCCCCTGAGAAATACTTACAACTACCTTCGTCGAGGAACAAAAGCAAGTCGTGAAAAGTAATTGAAAAATATTTTAAGCTCTTTGTTAGTGCTTTTACAAACGTAACCTAGGGTATCAATTATTAAAAATTGATTTAAATATGAATTCTCTACGTAAAAATGTGCGTCACCTACACTATCAGATGGCGCTATTTTCACAGCCTTAACTGGCGGCCGAAACGACACTAAAGAATCTAACGCTACCATATGACTGGTTATACTCTACAGATACTATATATAGCTAACACAAACATATTAAGAATTTGGGATTATTTTATTTGTTGTAAAAGTCAAATTTTTATTGGCGTTTGTGAAAAGTTGTGTTTTGTAGAATTTCAATGAGCCGAGAGGTCTTATTACTTAAGTCGTTAAATCCGATAAGTAATATTAACCAACTATAGAAATTATAAGATAAAAATCTAAAATTTTGACAACAATCACTATTGGTCAAGTCAAGTGTTTGAGCCTTTTTCTATCATCTGTATAAATATAGATGATAAAAAAACATTTTTTGAATAAAACATATTTTAAATTAAAAATATCGCATTTAAAGCAAAGCTTTGAAAATATGTATTATGTAAGTTTAAGTTAATATTTTTATTATTACATATTTATGTATTAAAATGTGCATTAATGTTAATATGCTCAAATAATTCACTATTCATATCTTTAAAGATTTGATATTAAAACTACATTTTTTATTTAAAATATTATTTTTTAATAATAATATAATAATGAAAAATAAATAAAATTATGATTTGTTATTAGTTAAGAAGATTACTGAGATTAAACAAATTTTTAAAAAAAATTAACACTACAAAAAATTCAATTAAATAATAATAATAAATAATTAAATTTTATAAATATATGCAAACAAAATACGTATTATAATTATATAAAAGTATAAATCGCTCTCGTAGCACATGACTTAGTCCCTTTTTCGAGAGGCACAGCGATGTAAGTATGTACTTCATAGTTTTTTAATAGACTAGAAAAAATTAAACTGTATGAAATATAAAAAAAATTAAAAAAGAAAAAAATACATGAAAATGTGAAGCTTCCCTGTTATGAGGGTTGTTGTAGCCATGAAATTATTGAGGAAACTCACATATCTTAGTAATTTATTTGTAAGAAGGCCGCGTAGTTGTACTTACGACTAATTATTATTCTTGAGGTAACCTTAAAAAGATTTCTTGTGACACCTGTAGTTTTTTTGAGAAAACTATAAACCCGCAGTCCGATCACCGCACAGAATTGCGGTAGAATTTTAATTTTGACACATTAATGATGTTTCTGTGACGTTGAATGACGCTGTCAAAAAAAAGGAATGCCCGCGTAAATCCTCGTGACGTCATGCAACCTAAAATTCGCGTGGCCTACTTTCAGCGGAATCTGATATAAATATTTAGATGTTTTTTCCGTATTTATACTATTAAAACAAATAATTTTACTAGTGAATAAATTAAATATAAGCCTTCCGGAATGTTCGTCGCAAACCAGTGCCTTTTGTAAGGACCTTAAAAAAAGAAATATAATAATTTAATTCAATATTCTAGATTATGTAGTATGCTCTCTATCAGAGTCAAGATACCTCTCGTGTTTAGAGAAAACTAGCGTAAGAATAATGTATCTTATAATGAATAAAAAATAAGGAATAAAAAATTAGAAATAACAAAAATTAATAATTTTCCGGAGACAGGACCAAACAGTGAGTAAGTAATACCAAAACTGTTCAAAAAATAAAGAAAAAATCTAAATCTAAGAAATAATACTACAGTGAACTGTGAAAAATTGGTAATAGCTAAAACCAAATTGTATATAATTATTATTTATTATATCTTTAATTAAGGACAACTAAGTAATGTAATGTTTAATATACTATAATGTATCCTTGCGTTTAAATTGTTTTGTATAATACAGTTTTGCAAGATGCCTGTAATAATAAAAAATATGCAGGGTGTAACAGAGCTAGTCCACAATACTTTACACGTGGATTCCTGTCTTGATTATTAGTCGAAAATGTTCAAGCAACCATGACCTAATAATGTCAACGGTTACGGAGATATGCAATATCAAAATTTGCATTTTTTTCACAATAATTCTGACTTATTTTTTACAAAACGTTGAAGTATCACTACCTGTCATCTGCCAATCTCAAATATCTTTATCTTAGATATGTTTACCTTACCTACTATGGTGTACATCTACGGGAAATGTTTCAGGTTTGATACTATAACGTAAGTCTGCCGGTCGCTATGCTATATTAGATATGCTATTCTCTGCTATGCATATCTAATATAGCATATATATATGCTATGATATGCATTTAAGATATGATATGCTATGACTATGCTCCTGCTATATTAGACATCACAAGATGTAATGAAGAGGCTGGCTGTACTGGGCAGAGCCTATAAAACTCATCCCCAAGCATCTGGTGATGTCTACAACCCGTAACTCATTTCAGGAACCCGCCAGGAAAGCTATAAATTGGAGCAGGTTGCGCCGCGTAGTTTCGGCTGCTGTTTCATCGCTATGAGCAGACCACGACTACTCTGCCAAGACTGTAGTAAAGAAGAAGAAGAAGAAATCTCCAGCAGCGGATAACAGGCAGTGCCGGATTACCGAAAATATAGTAGGCAGTGGATCAAGGCCAATGGCCGCGGTGACCCCTGAAATTGGGCGTTTACAGTCATCACTCGCTTAGCGGAATCGATTCACAATTTCCCGGTACTGAGTACACCGAATCCATGACTCATGGGAAAGCAAGCACGAAAGCCAAACCATTTGATGGTGTATCATAAAGTCAATCCACGGAGTTTGATTATTTCACAACCCAGCGGCTCGCTGATTAATGGGGCCGTGGGGTGGGCTATGGGGTGGAGGATTAATTGAATAAATTTAAGGGAGAAATAAAGGAAATATAGGGGTCTCACCCTATTTGATTAAGTTATTCATTTCTGGGTGATACTCGCATTAAGGGCTGCTTAAAACATAATTTATGATTAAATATTCGTGGCGTTTTAATATTTTTGTTTATATTAAACACTAGCTTTCCCGCGCGGCTTCACACGCGAAGATTTTTAGTAGCTTTTAGTTATATTTTATCAATTTGTATTAAACTTAACCTTAATATATAGATATATATCGTCTCACCTTTTTGAGTTCTACAACTTCTCCATAGAAAGTATTTAAAAATCTTACCATTAAGGCAGCGTTCATAAAAAACGCATCTCTCGACCAGTTTTTCGTCGACTTTGGTTGTAAAATAGGCCACCACAAAAAGTCCTTTAATTTTAAAGGGATAATATATAACCTATGTCCACCCTGAAAGTCCCTTCTACATATTGTTGAAAGAATTTTTTAAATCGGATAAGTAGTTTCGAGATTACCTCCTACATCCAAACTTACAAGCTTACAAGCCTTACCTATTTATATATATACATACATACATACATACATACATGCATACATACATAGTGTAGATTAAAATTTCTTTTTTTAATTAGTGGATTATCTGCTAGGTTTTTGGCTTGTTCTGGAAAAATTCACATAGTACATATATTACAGCGTCAGCAAACTTCTATTGAAAATATGTTTTAAATATTAGGTCCTTACATATGAAATTGGCGTTTTGCCGTACTGGCAAATTTGATCTCAAATATCTTCTCTTTGGTTAGGAATTCCAAATCCAAATTTATACAGCTATTTACTCATGTATTTGTGTTTTGAAAATTATAATTCATTTGTTTTTTCCTCAATTGTTTTTTTCTTTTGCGTCACTCAGTTTACAAAATGAAAAACTTGAAATATCGCGTTATTTACGAGTACGAGTTCCACCGTGGCACCAGTGCTGCAGAAACGGCTCGAAGGATTAATGATGTGTATGGCGACGGTGCCGCAAAAGAAAACACAGTGCGTTTTTGGTTCCAACGTTTTCGTTCTGGAAATTTCGACCTGCAGAACAAGCCCCGTGGACGGCCGGAGACCGAAGTTGATAATGAAGGATTGAAGGCTATTGTGGAAGCGGATCCATCGCAAAACACATCCGAGTTAGCTGCAGGCTGCGGTGTAAGTGATAAAACTGTTTTAATCCACTTGAAGCAAATTGGTAAGGTGAAAAAGCTTGAAAGGTGGGTACATCACGAATTGAGTGAAGCAAATCAACAAACGCGCGTTGACTGCTGCGTTGCATTACTCAACCGGCACAATAATGAAGGGATTTTAAATCGAATCATTACCTGTGATGAAAAGTGGATCCTGTACGATAATCGGAAGCGCTCATCGCAATGGCTGAACCCTGCCGAACCAGCCAAACCATGCCCCAAGCGAAAATTGACTCCAAAAAAGTTACTTGTGAGCGTTTGGTGGACTAGTGCTGGTGTCGTTCACTACAGCTTTCTTAAATCTGGCCAGACGATTACGGCAGATGTCTATTGTCAGCAACTGCAAACCATGATGGAAAAGCTAGCTGCTAAACAACCGAGGCTGGTTAATCGCTCTAGGCCACTGCTGCTTCATGATAACGCTAGACCACACACTGCACAACAGACGGCTACCAAATTAGAGGAGCTTCAATTGGAATGTCTAAGACATCCACCGTACTCTCCGGACCTTGCCCCAACAGATTACCATTTTTTTCGAAATTTGGATAACTTCTTGCAAAGGAAAAAATTAAACTCCGATGGGGCAGTCCAAACCGCCTTCAAAGATTTTATTGATTCCCGTCCGAATGGTTATTTTAGCAAAGGGATCGATGAACTACCTATGAGATGGCAAAAGTGCATAGATAGCAATGGTACATACTTTGATTAAATAAATATATTATAATAAAAAAAATCGGCTTTATGTTCCTCCCATACTAAACGTCAATTTCATATGTAAGAACCTAATAAAAAATTTACTGGTGTACATATATTTTACCAATTTAGGTAGTGGCTATTTATTAAAAAATTAATGCACAGTTTTGCTGCCCAGTGAAATGTGGATATTGCTGTGTTGCTAGCAAATAGTGCACATTACTGCTTTTGCTAATTATATAATTTTTGCTATAATGTTTCATTCTAAAAACGACGTCATGTTTACTTTAGTATGAAGCGGCTTTTTTGTCACGTGATAAATCCTTAGGGGTTGATTAGTTGAAGTGGATATAGCTATATTTGTTACGAATAGTGATTTGGGAATATGATTTAGAAAGGGATAGATCAATATTTCCTATAAAATCTCGAATTCAGTAAATTCTAAATTCCACGGCGACAGTGCATTTAAAAAAATAAATATTTTGGATATTGCTGCCTTTGCTTTCATACACCTCGTATGTAACAGAAAATGTGGACAATGGATGACGAGCCTGCTTTTTTTCCCCTCGCCACCACGAGAAATTTGAACAATATATAAACGGCACATTTGTTATTTTCACTACTGATATCAAAATATTGCCAAATAGGCGATCTGTTTCACTCTCGACATTTTTTTTATTATCTTCTAATATACAAGTTAAAATTATAACAATATAACAAATGAGCGCAGCAAATTCTTAAATATTTTTTTTTGCTGTCATATGTATTAACCTAGAATGACGTGTTTTTTAATATCTCTTTGATGTTCTCTTTTATATACATAAATTACAATACGAATCTTTATATTTATGCATTTACATAACACGTGAATAAATTAGAAAATACTTAAGCTGCAAAGTAGTATTGATCAACTGTCATAAATATTTACTTCTAGATGAGGTTAGATAAGAATATTTGAGAGTAGCGCAGAAGTAAACGTATGAAACTGAACAATTGCCAAATTCCAATGACAGTTCGGAAATGAATATAATTTAATTTAATTAGTGAGTCTCTCGTATAAGTGTATTCTCACTAGTAGAAGCATATATCTACTAGAGAAAGTATGCTTGGATATGAAGAGAATGTGCTTTGGTATAACTGACACGCCAGTAAAAATATATATCTACTAGCTGTAACCCGTCAAATATTACGGTAATTTTACGAGTCGGTTCGTAAGGAATAAGTATTTATTTATTATATAAAAAAGAAACCAAAAGAAAAGATAATAAAAAATACGTAAAAACTTTCACGTTAAAAAAATTTAAGCAAATAATTTTTTCGTTAAAAAAAAAAAAATTTTAGGTATAGAGGTTACGGGGACAGAAAGACAGACAACTAAATAATTATAATTGGGATATTTTATAAAGATAAAACCAATTAAATTAAAAATGGGGATCTAAGGGCAATCGGTGTGTCAAACTGGAAGAGGAGGGCGATGGACCGGGAGGAACGGCGAAAAATTCTGGAGGAGACCAAGGCTCGCAGTGGGCTGTAGCACCAGTGATGATGAAAACCCTTAAATAATTAGTTATTTTACATTCCGAACGAATATATTAATTTACCCACAAAAATAGTTTTCCTCTCGGGCTTTGTTAGGAAGAATTCACATTTCTTCATGATACACATGCAAACCTATTACGTTATTCATAATTACAGTGTGGATATATGAGGCGAATGTTGAAGGCAACAGGAATAGAGGGCGTCCGCGAAAGACCTGGCACGATCAGGTACTACAAGTATTTGAGGATGGCCCTGTTAAAAGCCACAACAATCGTAGAACGTGTATGAGAAGATGTATGAATGTGGCCGAAGCAAAAGTGGTGTGCCAGGATAGAAGAGTGTGGCGTTCAATCCTCTCTGCCTACCCCTGCAGAGAAACGGCGTGATGGTTAGTTTAGTTAGTTAGTTAGTTATAATTATAATCAATCTCCATTTATAAGTCAGCATGAATAACACGTAAGTGTTGATCACAGTAATAAAAATATTATGTCACTACATAATTATTATTTTTCTATATTTATAAAATGAATTTATTGTTTCTAAATTGATTTGAGCATCCAATTCATTATATTGTCTTAGAATGGTGGGCAGAGGGATTCCTTATAATAGCACTATCGCAGGATCTAGAAGGATCAAGAATTGTCTACAACTTTCGGGAAACGTCCAAAAACAACTAGAACAGCCTAGAAGCGACGAGAACCTTCTCCTAAACATTTGAACAATCTAGACAGTTCGAAAATACCAGCATTTGGTTATAGTACGGAATCACGCCGCGGCGCGAGTAGTGTCGTGTTTTGACGGTTCGTTCGGTGCGAAGCCGGCCGCGAGAATTGCGTGCGGCAACGGCGTGCGGGAATTGAATATTCTACGATTGATAAATACGTGTTACCCAGCGATAATAAAGTATTCATAGACGGAGTAATATTTTTTGCAAAATAGTGTAGATTAAAGATAGTGTTAAGTTTAATTCGTGTTACTTGTTCATTGCATAATTAATTAGTCATTAATTAATAAAACGCTAATTAATCTCTGGTGTTTTTATTTGCCTCCCGCAGCCACGACATATGGCAATATTATACGAGTTTCAGGTATGTTTTAAAATAAATTCAAATGCATTAAAATTTATCTAAAATAACACAGTTAATTTAAAAACAAAACAATGAATTTTTCTTTTCATTTTATTTGTTTAATTTAACATAAGGTTGAATAAATTTAATTTTATTCTAGTCTATTAAAACGATTACGATTCTTGTGTGTGGTGAGGGATAACCCCTTACAATCATATAGGTAGGTAATCTAATTTATTAGACAATAATATTAGACAGGTAATATACTATTTATCTAATATATCAAAAATCTTAATTAATAATACAATACAATAATATATAATATAATAAATAAAACATTAATTTATTTACTTATTTATCTTAATAATTTAGTTCCACACATAATATTATGTGGGCTAATACATGATTTCACTTGGATATGTTGCATTCCATCTAATCATTTCAAAGTTTTTATAATGTAATTTTTGCACTTCAGTTTAAACCTCCTTATATCCTCCATGTTTTGAATTTCCTTTGCAGGCTATCGAAGATTTTTATACCTTTATACATCATACAATTTTGTTAGGTGTTCTTCTTTTTCTTTGGTAGTCTTATGTTGTCGCTTTCTCTTGTATTGTAGGATGAAAATCCTTATTCAGCTTCATCCTGTCATCAAAGTATTTGGGTACTAATCCATGTTTAATTTTAAATATTTGGACCATTACATTATATATTATTCTTTGATTTACAGTTTCCAGTCCTAGGGTATTCAACATTTTTGTTATTTTAGTTCTCCTATTACACTTCAGTATTATCGCTCTGTTTTGTACTATTTGTAGTTTCTTAAGCATTCCTTCGTTGCTTTTAATAATATACTGAAACAATAATCTACGTGCGGGAGAATCATAGTATTGTATATTAATAAACTTGTATTTTTATTTATATGTCTTCTTATTCTTCCAAGTAAGGACACTTTTTTGCGATTTTCTTTACCACAAATTCAGTATTTTTTGTAAATGTTAGTTTTGCATCTATAATTACACCTAGGTACTGAAAGGTAGGTAATTAAAACATACATTTTATTTATTCGCTGTGCCTCTCCAAAAAGAGACGAAATTTTGTGCTTGGAGAGGGACTAACACCTTTATGTGATTACTTATTTTGTATGCATGTAATTAGATATTGAAATAATTACAGAGAAATGATTCATTATCATCATCGTACGTGGTGGCAATGACCTTTTGAGGATATTCGCCTTCTCACGCAGCAGTTTTGCTGGAAGTCCTCCAGTCGGATGATGGCATGTGGGGATCAAGAGTGACAACGAGGAAGAAGATTGATTGTTACACTTCTTAGTACAATCTCTCAAATGTTTTAAAACTATTAGTTTGTAAATTTACCTCAATCCTCAGACGTCATCTGGAGTAGGTACGCAAATCAAAATTGGGATTCCCAATGATGTCGTCAAAAAGAAACATATAGAGCGTTCAGTTTTCAAGTTTTTTTTAGAGATAAGGCATATTAAGAGGATGATCACTCAAGTAAACGAAATCGTGACTACGGCCCATTAAGGATCATTATCCTTTTTCAAAGATCCCAAGTGTCTCCGTGACAAGACGTTCGTGGAGACTCTTGGCCTTGCCTAGGATCACGTGACGAAAGGTCCGCGCGACATTTGGCCCACGCGACATAAGATCCACAAGGCATTAAATCCAACCATATACTGAACCAAGACAAAATTTCATATATATATATATATATTAATAAAATAGCTTAAAGTAAATTAATCAACTGATAGGTAATATTATTAATATTTAAAGCATTAACTTTGTGGTTAGACGTTATAACAGAGTGTTAGTTAACTTAGTAAAAACCACTACCAGATTAAGGTCTACCGGCTTCGAGACGTATCCGTCTCTTTGTCAGGACCATCACTACTATGTTCACAAAACAATCAAGTATTGGTAAACTTTCACCAATATTTATGACATGCGTGTTAATCTTGTCAGAGACAAGCATGCGCTAACTTGCCTACAGAACAATCAGGAATCTAACGGGAGAGAGAGTGAGATTCCTGATTTTCTCTGATTGTGTAAGTTTAACAATACTATGGTTGTGGTTTATTGTGTTGTGAACATAGTAAAGTATTGTTGGTCCTGACGAAGAGAAGGGCACGTCCCGAAACCGGTAGACTTTAAATCTGGCAGTGGTTTTTACTAAGTTAACTAACACTCTGATAGGTAATAGTGAAAAAACACATATTTAAGGTTAGGTTAGGTTAGGTTAGGCTTAACAAAAGTGCAGTATGTTGTCGTTGGATTAAATGTCTGAGGACCCTTTCTCGTTTGACCAAATGTCTGTCCATCTTTTTTCGTTGTGCCAAATGTCCGAGGACTTTTTCTCATGTGACCAAATGTGGTTTTGTGGTTGGTCCAAATGTCCATGGACCTTTTGTTGTTGGTCCAAATATCCGTAGACTTTTTGTCATTGGACCAAATGTCCATGTTACTTTGGTCGCATAACCGTATTGCTATTTATTGTTTTCTAATGCAGAAGTTTAAGCCACGGCCGTCTGTCACGGTCTCAAACCTGTAGTGGTGTACAGTAAATAAACCATATTTTCTGGCGTCGTTCCCAATATTATCGCTCCTCCTCTTTGAGTTCTTCCGAGGTGGTGGCTTTCCTTGGAGTTGGTGACACAGTCCCATGTGTGGTTACCTTTAAGGAAGCATTATTCATGGTTCGAGCTGATTCTCCGTTGAATATTTTCCTGTACAGTTCCGATACAAGAGGTTACTCCGAAAATCAAATATGCTACGTACATGATTTATTTACGTATTTTCCTAGATTCTGTCTGGTGTAGATAACCAGATAAGTTATACAGAATATTTGACCACATTCCCGGAAATGTATCCCGCGATGATTTCCCATTTAACATATTGCGCAGTTAAACATATTTGTATGCCAACTATTTCCTCCCAGGAGCATAGAATGAATAATTAATGATAAATTATAAATAAAAAACATCAGCTGATCATTAAATTCGGCAAAAAATATTAACTTTGTTACCTCTAAGTGAGCTTAATAATATTTTTATATTTGACTACTTTTGTTTCAAGAGTAATAGAATCTCTCATCAAAAAGATATACGCTGGAATTTAATAATACAGGATTTATTAATTACTGATTAATTAACTAATCAAACGTACAAAACACTATTTGACTTAACGCTTTTATTTGAATTAAACTATTTCGTAAATTTATCACTCTTCAATAGACATTTTATAATCGCTTTAACACTTTATTCACTGTTCAGTAGAATATTTCATCAAATTTCCGCACGTATTGATTCGCCTCGGTTTATTTCGCTGTGTAAGAACTTTCCAGAGTATTCGCTGTCGAATTACCGCTCGCTTAGCCACCCTGGCCTTCGCAACTCGCGGCTACCTTCGCTTTGGTATCGCTGTCAAACGCGCCCAAAAACAACAATAACCCGTTACTCCCGTATGCGGTCCTATTTATATTGGCTAATGCTAATATCGAAACCTCCAGACGTTTCCAGTATTTAGGAGAACTTTTTCATGGCTTCCAGGCTTTTAGATTACGCTAGGCCGCTCTGGAAACTTCGAAAGTGTTGTGATCATTTCAAACAACTGTCAATTGATATGAGTGCGTAATTCTTTTTAACCTCGTTACAATATGTAGATGTCTCACAGAGACGAAACTATTTTTTATATGAGAAAGTAGGTACATAAGTATGTCTTCTTTTTTGGATGTTCATAGGGCTTACGAACTATCACTTTACAGTACTTTACACAGTGTACCGTTCACAATTCCACCCATGATAGACCACCACATCTATAAAAAAAATTGTATATAATGTTTAACTTGCACACCTTTTTTCATTTGTGAGTTTTATTTTTACTACTGCCACCTGTGGTCGAAAATTGTCATTCCCATAAACCAGTACAGATGTCGCCGTTGGTAATGAGATATCTTTATTTTTAATTTGAAATTTTAAAGCGATAACCTCTTTATATGTACACGACATTCTTCCGAATTTTAATTTTTACATTTCTAAATGACAATACTTCAGCTGTTGATGAGAGACCCTGTTTCTCTAGAAAGTTAATCCGTAAAATATAAAAATATAAATAAAGTAAAGGTAATATATCAAATCTAATTTCATGATTATCGTGAATAATTTCTACAATGTTAACGCCAAACCCACCAATCACCGGTGTTACTAATACTCTATAAGATTTTTTTCTGTTTGATGGTTAGTGACAGCTTATAACTTACTTATAAAAAAATGTCAAAATCTCGTAAATCTATGATTTGAAGTACAATTAAGATTTTAAAGGAAATGCTAGACGAAATAATAAGGAAACAAAACACGTCTGTATATGAAATAAATCTTTGTGTAAAAATTTAAGATAGGTTAAAAGTTGACGAATATTCATCCGTATTCTGAAAATAACAATGTCTGGATCTTTAAGATATTTATCCCAACACTTAATAGACGATAATAAAAATTAAAAATGTCCGGATTTTGTAATTCTACGGCTCAAATACACTGTATTAAAAGATGGTATAAGTAAGATTGTTTCTTACAAACGTATTCATTTCTTCATCCACAGCGTCCAGATGAAATATCATGGCTAAACTTGTCATGACCGTGTTCGGCGTTACCGCGTATTCAAATCTTCACATCTTGATTTTTGACAGATAACAATTTACATCTTTCTCCCTCCCTCTATATCTATCTCATGTAGAAACTTACAGAAACAAACACCGACGTAAAGCTATGTCTCGTTTATTTTTATTTTTCATTATCGTCTATTAAGTGTTGGGATAAAGATCTTAAAGATCCAGACATATCTGTCAAAAAATGTCAAGATGGGAAGATTTGAATACGCGGTAACGCCGAACGCGGTTTCGACAAGTTTAGCCATGATATTTCATCTGGACGCTGTGGATGAAGAAATGAATACGTTTGTAAGAAACAATCTTTCTTATATCATCTATTAATACAGTGTATTTGAGCCGTAGAATTACAAAATCCGCTCTGGACATTTTTAATTTTTATTATCGTCTATTAAGTGTTGGGATAAAGATCTTAAAGATCCAGACATTGTTATTTTCAGAATCGGGCCGATTATTTGTTACTTACTGTTTTTGTTGTTGATGATTTGTATTTATACCGAAGACGTATTTTCTATATTTGAATGTATGTATTTAGATAAATACTACACTTGTCGATGAGAGGTTTTGTCACTCTCGAAGCTCGAGTAGTATATTGTATAATTAAATTCACGAAGAGTACCTAATAACAGTTTTATTCTATCAATTTTTAATGTAATAATGCATCTCTAAAAATAAAAATAACGTCGGTTTCATCAATAATAATAATAATTGTTTATTTATACAATTAACAAGAATACACACATTGTTTTAACCACAAATTTGTTGAAATAACATTTTTCAGGGCCAACATTTGTCATAAATTATTTGTTGATATTTCAACAAATTAGTGGTAAATATAAAGTGTATTCTTGTTAATTATATAAACAATGTTACCCCAAAGTCATTTTGCAGTTATTGAAGAAATTGTTTGTTTATTTTATTGTATAGTATATATTTATAGTATAGTATTTGTACAGTATATATATGTATAGTATAGTATTAAACTAATTTAACTATTTTAAGAATAATAATAATAACTTTTATGTTAATTATTTAATTTTATATTTTGCCAATTTTGTAACATATTTAGTCATTTTAATCTATTTTGTATTTTATTATACATACATATATTATCCGTCAGCTTTCGTATTAGAACCACCTAGGAAAAGAACTGCCTGCTAACTATAGAAATCAACTTTACTAACCAGAAACAACTAGTGCTATAGGCAGATTAACAAATATATCTTACATGTAAATAAGATTTTCAATAATTTGAGATCAGTATTTTTCAAAATTTAAAATTCGCTTCATAATGCCAATGCCTGTATTACGAATAATCTATTTTGCTTTCGTCGACCCTTTATTGACATAATATGGCATATGGCATCCGACCATAAGGTCACTCCTGTTACTGATTAACAAAAAATACTCATAAACAATATCACATTCCTTAAAATGTCTCAGATCCTCAAGATCTTCCCCTTAAATACCACACAAAAAATTACCCCCACTACTCCGCGACCCTTTACTCTACTCGAATAAAATGACACAATTTCTGTATTTAAGTTAGTCATAAATTACAGTAGTGATTAATTTAACTCAACGTGTTTGCACTATAAAGTTTAATTTAGTTTAAATTTAAATAAAATATATAAATTTATGGCGCGAGGGGCTAAAAATTATTTTGAATTACGAATTACCGGGTTTTTAGAATTATTGGGATCAATCTACTATGAACTAAATATTTTGGGACTTGTGGGTGTGAAAATTTTCGAATTAGCAGGGTTCGAATCAACGGAGTTTAAGTACTTAACGAGTACTTAAGGCGATCGTCCGGTAGAATGAACAAATTTCACAATTTTTTATCATATCTTCTCTTGCGTTTTTATCACATTTTTGTATGGAAATATATCATTTTTAAATTTATTCATCAAGTTATTCATTTATTCAATTAATTTATTCAAGAAAAAAGTTATCAACTATCTAAAAAGATTTGAAATAAACACATAAAATATAAATTATTATAAAAAACAGTGTTTTTTAAAACATAAATTGTATATTAACCTACAGATTTTCTGATAATTAAAATAAATATAGGATTATTGCTTACATTGTAATATTATTGAAAAAAAGGCTTCCCACTTCAAAGAGGCCATTCAGTCATTAAAGGCCCACAAAGTGGAGAAATTTCCTTCATTTTTAAAACATCGAAGATTTGGTAATTTATTAATCAATGATATAATTTAGTCTGTGTCATTTTAACAAGATATTTGTATTTAAAATATATGTAACCTAATGAATAAATTTTAAAGTGATATATTTCCATACAAAAATGTGATAAAAAACGCAAAAGAAGACATGAGAAAAAATTGTGAAATTTGCTTACTCTGCTGGACGATCGCCTTAAGAAAAGTTACCAAACAAGTGACAAATTCACGTAAATGAATAGCTTTCTTGATGCATGGTATTTCGTGGACGACACACACGTGGATTCTATGTCAGTAACCTACTTATCATGATGCCAGCGACATCCTGGCTTCTAGAAGTCTCCGCTGTTTGAGCGTTTCCGAGATGATGACGCTCAGCATGGTAATTGAGCAATTTGGAAGTACACTTTGCCGCGCGCTGTTGAATGAATCGCACTTGGCCGCCAGACACGTCCTTCTCCAGGAATTAGACGCGCTTCTGTCTTCAAAGCCATTCCATGACTTGAAGCTCTTCTTCCAGTTAACTCTTTATTTCATTTAGGAATTCCGACAGCATTTTAAAACAACAATGTCTCGATCACGACAACTGCGCGCCACACAAATGTGCGCTGACAAAAGCGCGCGATACAAAAGAAAATGAGGATATTAGTCCCGTGTATTTTCATTTTTGGGTGTTTCACAAAGCTGGAAAGTAAATAATAACTTAATAAAATGCTTTGAGAATATAACAAACATTAAAAAAAAACATAATTTCATATTTTTAGAGGTGTGAAATGGTTTTAACGAATTACCTGTTAAAATGAGGATTGAAAAAAATTATTAAATAAAAAATACCCTCAGAGTTAATCAAATTTTTATTTTATTATATATGTAATCTACTTACTTATTAATTAATTGTGTATACATTTTTTTATACAATTTTGGAGAATATTTCTTTAATAATAGATCATTTTAAATTTAATATTATTTGTACTGCATGCTGTTATTATTTGTGCTTAAAGTTTTCCATTATTTTTCTCTTTATTATATTCATTTTTAAATTTTTTGCTTATATAAGTTTATTTCTACTGTTGTCTCACATAATTGCATTATGATTATCACATATTAGTTTTTTTTCTTCTTACATAAAGGTACATAGTATGTACTACTTATTATTGAATATATTTAAAATATAATGATACTCCTCTCCTACTCACGAGTTATATTACTCTTGTAGAAGAGAAATACCTATATATAAATAAAAAAACAAAATTAACTACATGTTTTTATAAGTATGCTTCGGATTACGGGATTTATTTTAACTTAACTATGTAATTACTGAAATTTTATCAATTGATTACAAAAATATCGCAAACATAGACAATTATTTGACAAAATATGGTTTGTATCAATAATACTTTGCTTGACTAGAAACGTCAAAACAGTATTGTTTGTATTTTTATTTATTTCTTTTCTTTATACGAAATACTGAAATTGATTACAGTTCTCAAAATATCAAATAAATAAGGGAACGTCCGATGTTTTTGGGAAGGTCTGATCTGTTTCGCACGGCACGGGTCTAAATTGTGCAATCTAAGATGATGAATGTATTCATAATTATCAAATCAAGCAAACAAACCTTTCAAATCATATTGAAAACAATTGAACATTACACTGTTACAAGAAGTAGGTACACAAATGTTGAAAGTTTTAGAGCTTCAACTTGTCGGGAATTTGTTGATATTTCCATTTTTAAATTTATAGATAAACAAATATACAAGTGAGACTTAACATAGGGGTGGTATTATAAAAACAGCAATAACTAAAGTCTGCGATATGAACTTTTAATTTTATTTATAACTAGCTTACATATTTTATCAAATTGTGTATTAACCTTAACATATAGACAAATGTCGTCGCGGACTTTTTTTATAGAGTTTTGTGTTCTACAACTTCTCCATAGAAAGTATTTAAATATCTCTTACCGTTAAGGTACTGTTTGTAAAAAACGCATCGCTTGACAATTTTTTCGTCAACCTTATTTGTATAATAGGTTACCACGAAAAGCCCTGTTATTTCAACGGGATAACATGTCTACCCTGTCAATGTCGTCGCGGACTTTTTTTATAGAGTTTTGGGTTCTACAACTTCTCCATAGAAAGTATTTAAATATCTCTTACCGTTAAGGCAGTGTTTGTAAAAAACGCATCGCTTGACAATTTTTTCGTCAACCTTATTTGTATAATAGGTTACCACGAAAAGCCCTTTTATTTCAACGGGATAACATGTCTACCCTGTCAATGTCGTCGCGGACTTTTTTTATAGAGTTTTGGGTTCTACAACTTCTCCATAGAAAGTATTTAAATATCTCTTACCGTTAAGGCAGTGTTTGTAAAAAACGCATCGCTTGACAATTTTTTCGTCAACCTTAGTTGTAAAATAGGTCACCACGAAAAGCCCTTTTATTTCAACGAGATAATATGTCCACCCTGAAAGTACATTCTAAATATTGGCAAAAGAATTTTTGAAATCGGATGAGTAGATTCGGAGATTACCTTCTACATTCGAACTTACAAAATTTACCTCTTTATATATTAGTATAGACTAACTGTGCCCACGGCGTGGAATTTAGTTTGAGACTGAAAAATAAATATCATTTAAACTATTCGTCCAAATAATATTTATTCATTTATATTTTTATTTATTTATTTAACCCCCATAAGGGCTTTTATAAAATATACAATAAAAAATCACAAAAGACAGATAGTCGATAATAGATTACAGTACATTAAGAGGATAAAGTACATTGAGAGTATAGGATAAAGTACCTACATATAATAGAATTGAGTAAATTACAGGATGAATTGTAAAAATGTCGATCACCTCCGCATGTTCATTCCCTGACGAGTGTCATCTAGGGATTACGGAGTTTGCTAATGCATTAGTTCTGACATTTCCTCTAAAATAGAATGATGTACGGTATCTTGATGATCTCGATGGCGCATATAAGTCGATCAGACTAACAGTCTGGGGGCAATCAATCATGTTATTTATAACATCTATAACTATAAAACTCAATGTCTGTCTGTCTGTCTGTTCTCTATACAAATCCACACCGTTTGTCCGATTCGATACAAATTTTGCAAACTTATGCTTTAAGACCCGGCGGGTAACATAGACAACATTACCTCCCTATTCTCATACCCTTTCCCCTCCGCCTGACATATTTTCGATGCAAATCTGTACCGTTTGACCGATCGGACTCAAAATTTGGAAACTTATTCTTTAGGATTAGGCGGGTAACATCGGCGACATTTCCTCCCTATTCTCATACACCTTCCCCACCCTTTGACATATTTTCGATGCAAATCTGACCGTTTTACCAATCGGACTAAAAATAAGGAAACTTATTCTTTAGGACTCGACGGGTAACATAGGCGACATTTCCTCCCTATTCTCATACCCCTTCCCCTCCGCCTGACATATTTTCGATGCAAATCTGTACCGCTTGACCGATCGGACTTAAAATTTGGAAACTTATTATTAAAGACTCGGCGGGTAATTTATGCGACATTTCCTCCCTATTCTTTTAACCCTTCCCCTCCCCTGATATATTTTCTAGGTAAATCTGTACCTTTCGGCCGATCGGACCCCAAAATTTGGAAACTTATTCGTTAGGACTCGGCGGGTAATATATGCGATATTTCCCCTCTATTCTTTTAACTCTTCCCCTCCGCTTATATATTTTCAATGCAAATCTATACCATTCGAATCGAACCTTTGTTTACCCTCACAAATTTATTTTAATCTTAATCCTTAACACGTGCAACGCCGGATAAGGACAGCTAGTTATGCATAAAAGACAATTTTTATCTACATAAAATTTTTCTGACGATAAGAAAATTAATTTGTTTAAGTATTTAACATTACCTACGTAAATTACCTCCGACAGATTAAAATTAATTTTAAATACATATTTTAGTCATATTTAATCAATTTGTGAATTAACCTTATATAGACATATATTATTACAGTCTTTTTATGCGCCTTTTTAAGGTCTTCAACTTTTTGTATAGATAGAATTCATATATTATAATCTCTTATCGTTAAGGCAGCGTTCGTAAGAAACGCATTCGCTCGATCGTTTTTTCGTCGACTTACGTTGCAAAATTGTGATTGAGTTTGGTCTCTTTTTGACTGCTTATTCTTTATTATTATTTACTTGACTGATTATTCTGTGTATTGTATTATAAATTAAGATTTTGATATATTACCTTTCTCATTGTCCTATAAATTAGATTACCTACCTATATTATGATTGTAAGTGGTTATCCCTCACCCCACACAAGAATCGTAATTCTTTTTGGTAAGGTATATAGGTACATACAAAAAAAATGAATTGTATATTTTCAAAGTACCTTTGTAATAAAATATTATATATATTATAAATTAAATAAAAAAATTTAAAAAAAAAAATTGGTGAAAGAATTTTTGAAATTGGTTGAGTGCTTTCGGAGATTACCTCCTACATCCAAACTTACGAACTTTATCTCTTTGTAATATTAGTGTAGATCAGTAAACATCATAAATTCTTTACGGTTAAGTGAGTTAATAATATGAAGGCAACGTACAGTTATTTTGTATTAAAATAGTAAAAGTTATTGACTAGGAAGAAAATATTTAAAACCCGATATAAAAAAAATAGTTACTAATAGTAACGGTTAAACGAATCGTGACTCAATGGCAGTTGGAGCGTTCCCAAAATTTTATGGGAAAATGTCGATTGCGACACAATTGATTAAGCAAATTCGTTTTAAATATGACATTATTCACACCTGGTGTCTTGAATACAAATCTATGGTTTTCGGTAACATTTTTCCTAATGACGTACCTACCTTCCTGACGGGATTTCGAAAACTAAATCATCGGAAAGAAATTTGCATCATTCATTTTCTAGAAAACATTGAACTTGGCTTTATACAATAAAAGATTCATTCAACCGCTGCCAATTGTCCACGTTTCGTCAGATTTGAAGGACAGGTTTGGATTTGAAGACTTGATGAATGTATTTAGTACCCCTTTAAAATGTTCGAGGCAAAATGACCCCGAAAAAACATCCTGCATTCACAATAGCCCCCGTCAAAAGAGACAGACAAAACAGCTCATATTATAGTAGTAGAGTAGGTTTTTTTTTTTCATAAATTTTTTTTTTTGTTTCATTTTTTTTTTTTTCAAAAAAAACTTTCATTTCTTTCAAAAAACATCCTGCATTCACAATAGCCCCCGTCAAAAGAGACAGACAAAACAGCTCATATTATAGTAGTAGAGTAGGTTTTTTTTTCATAAATTTTTTTTTTTGTTTCATTTTTTTTTTTTTTCAAAAAAAAATTTCATTTTTTTCAAAAAACATCCTGCATTCACAATAGCCCCCGTCAAAAGAGACAGACAAAACAGCTCATATTATAGTAGTAGAGTAGGTTTTTTTTTCAATTGGCTGAGAAACTTTTTTGATTGATATTTTTAAAAATTGATTTTATTATTTGTATGTTTTATATTTTATTTTATTAATCACACCTACATGTTTCGGAAAAACCTTTCCGTCGTCAGGGTGTTTTATAAATGTCATAATATCAAAATTATTTTTCAATATTATAGCTGAAGTTCTTGATTACATACAATTATTATAAAAATTTTCAAAACTGGGATAGTAGTTAAATTTAATTGATTATAATAATATTTTGTTTACTATAGGTTTTACTACATGTTTTACTAATTGAATAATTTAGAATCATTAGAAATTAGTAAAGCATGTAATAGTAAACATTTTAAAAATTAAAAAAAATTACGAAATACATTTTTTCTTTTTTTTTCGATTTTTGAAAATTCTTTTTTTTCCTTTATAGTATTTTTTTCTTTTATTTTTTAAATAAATAAATAAATACTTATTCCTTAGGACCGACATGTAAAAGTACCGTCATTTTTGATAAGTTACAGCTAGTTTTTTTTTTCTTTTGTTGATTTATTTTTCTAGTATTGTATATATACAACATTTCATTTCTAATATTACAAATAACAAACGATTATGGGTTTCTCGTATTTAAATTGAGGAGCATTGTCATTGCGATGCTAATCAAAATAGTTGTACCTACGTCAATTCGTACCCAATTCTCGAAGATGTAACATCTAACATCGTTTTAAGCAAAACCCTAATAAGAAACAGAAATACACCGATTATTCATGCACTTCCAATTATTCACCATTGAAATAAGCATTTACAATGTATATGAATAAGCTGTCTTGGCATTTATCGACTATCACTTTAGAGAAGCACACATTCTAATGTTACGTATTTACTGAATTCTTTTGGCAATAACTTTATTCTTTTATAAGAACAAAGTTCTTTCAAGAAATTTTATAAGTCTGAAGTGTCTGAATAATGAAAATCTGGCTGACTGTCATAATTTTAATATTCGTTGTATAAAAGTTATGTTGAATGTAAAAAGACTTTTTGAAAACTTATTCTTCTTCTTATGGTGCCATCTCCTGTCGGAGGTCAGCGATCATTCTGGTGATACCCATTTTATTTACCGCTGCACGGAACAACTCAGTCGAGTTACACTTACACCAGTCCCTCAAGTTACGCAGCCATGAGACGCGGCGTCTTCCAACGCTTCTTTCACCACTTATTTTCCCCTGGATGAAGAGTTGGTTTTGACTATATTTTGGCCCTCTCATAATATATACGAGACACTTAAGCTGTCTTATCTTGATAGTTCGCAGCACTTCTCAGTCTTTATCCATACGCCGAGGAAATTCAACATTGGTAACTCTATACACCCAGGAAACTTTCCATATGCGTCTAAAGAGCCACATTTTAAAAACCTCGACTTTGCAGATTGAATGGCAAAAATAAAACATCGAACCATACGCATGTCTAGCTAGAAAACAAAAAATAATTTGAGAATATTTTTTGCGCGGTATTTAGAGGCTCTGAAGTGGTCATATATAACTCACCACTACGCCGTTTTCCAGAAGGATAGGCAGAGAGATAGAACGCCACACTCTTCTATCCTGGCATACTTTTGCCCACTTTCATATAACTTCTCATGCAAGGTCTTCGGTTGTTGAAGCTTCTAACGGAGCCATCCTCCAGTATTTGATATATGTGGTCGTGCCAGGTCTTCCGCAGACGCCCTCTGTTTCTGCTACTCGCCCATTAAATTTTCTTTACCATCCTTTCCTCACTCATCAATTCAACACGTGGAACGGATGAGTGAATGAGTGGTCATGGACCAAACCATCTCAGCGATCCTTTTTTTATTCTTTATGCATTACATTCACTTCTAATTAGTTCATAGTTATAAATAAGTATGGACAAAGAACACTGAAATATGTCATACCAAAAATATTCAATAAAATCCCATGTCGTGTCAAAAGACAATTAATGAAAATGCTATTAAATAGAAGAGATTTATTTTGATTTTGGTAATTTTGTATTGTTTTTTGTACTGTTATATTGTATTTTTGTTTTTAAGATTTACGTATTTAATTCATGTGTATGTTATGTGGGTCTGATATGTAAAAATAAGAAAAATGATAAATAAATAAAAAAACTCTATTCTATTGCACAAAGTATTCATTCAGTTCTTTTTTTTGCTTTCATTCAGTCTACTTTCGTTATTTTTTTGCCAATTCCAGGCTTCACTTCCATACATTATAGTTAGTACCAGAAGTCTTATACCATCAAATTAGCATTTATAATGTACACGGATCCACAACCAGGAAAACACGTAGATTCTAAAATAACACCTCATTGTCTGGCGCGCCCTTCTGCGCACGTCGCATGCCTGCGTTAGAAGCCCTTTGGATCTTTGCCATACCACGAGGAAGTCCTTCAGCGTGGAATGTGTCGGAAACATTGATGGGAAGTGGTACTGCGGTCTGCAATATTGAGCCGTTAAGGATTCGTATTGTTCATTATTTTATATATCAAAATAATTACAATCCTGGCGTGCGTTGTTTATGACGGCCCTCGGACAAAGAAATCCAAACAAAGAAGTCGTAATGCATAATCCACTCTCACCGCCTGCTTTGGATGGGTGGTGGTCACCGGCGGCCTATGCTTGCTGCCGGGCGACCATGGTCAGTATCACCGGTGTTGACAATTTTTAATTTTTTTTAATTTAAAGACTATCGACAGGTAAGAATGACCCTAATGTATAGTCATTTAGAACAAGGTGATTAGTACAGTTACAATTTACGATAATACATTAAAATAAAACATTAATACATTATACAATATAAGTAAAGGTACTACAATAAGTGATTACAAGATGAACGAAGTTCACGTTATCCGCACGACATAATAGGCATGTAGGCTCCCAGGTCAACTAAGTCAGAAAATGTGTACCCGCGCTTTGTGGCTATTAAATTTTTGTTTAGGTTGATTTCCGAAGAATCCGTCTTACACGCTCAAACTATTTTCGGTCAGGAGCGATATAATTTCTCTCTTAAACTGAGGTTGTTTCATGTGAAATATGTCGATGTTGGGGTTACATGACGTGACCTCGTTGTACTGGTTTAGCATTCTAGATTTAGGTAGAGGAGAGAAATAACTATGTTGGTGTTGTAGACCTTTATGTGGAATAGTGTTTGGGATCTCAGAGACCGGGCTATATATAATATTTTACCAATGATATAAAAAAATGTCTTGAGTAATTGTCAATGGTAACCGTTAGTGATGGTATTTTAACCGACACACTAACCGTTATTTAAGATTTTTATCTGATTGTATCGATGATTGGTAACTGATATTTTGCAATTCAACAGTTACATCTCAATTACCGATCAGATACAATTTTGAAAAAACTGTACCATGAATAACTGGACCATCACTAATCACCATCATCGTTAAAAAAACAATTGGTTCTACCACCGATGGTGGGTCATGACATCCTCAAGAGTTTTCTTCCACTGAACTCTTCTTCTTCTATTGCGCAGTTTCTTCACAGGAAGGATCCTAAGACAGATTTGTCTTTGAATTGATCTTAGCTAAGGCTTTTTTTAAGTTTTAGGTTAAAGTTTCTGATACACATGCTCTAAACAATTGTACACGCTTGCTCGTTATTATACTGCTTATTTTATGCATGCTCATGAATGAGCATGCTTAAAACTAACAATCAAACACACATGCTTATTACTGGCATGCTCTTGTCATAGAATAGAGATGCTCTCGTTCAAACTGGAAACTTTGCAAACTGAAATAGGAAATTCAATCAAAACCCGAGTTTCCATCCGCACATTTTTGATTTTAGTTTTTATAATTTTTATTGTAAGATCTGAATCATTCATATCTTTATAAAAGTTTCATAAATTCAATATTTCTTGCTATATTATTTTTACATAGCGGTGACCGAGTATTCCACATACATTCGTGATTCCTATAATAAGTCACGAAAATTAATGTTTTGTCATCTCCCCAACGCGCCATATTTGTTTCATCAGTCGCGGACTGAGAGATCGCATACTAGCGAATGACATTAGCATTCTCATAAGTAAGCCTATTCACGCATGCTCAAAATTACTCCTTCCACATGCAAATCGATCGATCCTAGCGAATGACATTAGCATTCTCATAAGCAAGCCTATTCACGCATGCTTAAAATTACTCCTTCCACACGCAAATCAAATGAGCATGCTCATAAATCAACCGGCGGTTGATTTTTGAGCGTGCTAGTAATGAGCGTGCGTACACACATGCTACTAATTAGCAATAGCTCAAGAAGCTCAAGCTTTAGATTTGATTGTTTGATTTGATAATTAGTTTTCTGTTAGGGTTCTGCATCCCTTGGCTGGTTGATTTCCATTTATGGGGGAGAGAAGTATTATTAACACAAATTAAAATAATACAAAGTAAAGTCTCTTCTCCTTCATTGGTTTCTCGTGAACAAATCACAAAAATGACTAGGTATGAATCCGCGTAATTGGCTACAAATCGCTTAGAAGATATTCTTCGTAAACGCAACTAGTTTATTACGTGCCAGTGTTCCAATGAAGCTATTTACGATTCCACTCTTAATGAAATTCCAAAGAACGGAACACCACTTGAGCCATTCTCCGTGGCATTGGCGGCCGAGCGAACTGTATTTTGCACGCGCCGTTTAGACTTTCAATTAAGTACTTGCGCGCTTTATTAGAGATTCTAGAAAACTTCCTTATTATTGTGATTTAGTAATACACATAAAAGTTATCGTTTTTATACGTTTGTACTGAGAAGTTGAGTACTTACTGGGCCCTAAAGGAACGAAGTCAGGGGCGAACTGGGTTGCGAGACCGTGGGAGAAATACCGAGACATTTTATTTACAATAATAAAATTGTTTTTAAATATCTTTTCTTATATGTACGCATGGAAGTCTTTTTTTGGGTGTTTGTAGGGCTTACGACCTACCGTACGACTGGCTTAAGTGATCACTTTACTCAATGTTACGTTAATTAATTCTACCATAAGAGACTACCGCATCTATAAAATTTTTGGAAGTTATATATACTTAACTGTGTTTTACTTGCAGACCTTGTTTGCATGTGAGTTGTATTTTTATTACCGCCGTACAAAACACAAACTGTCTGCCTGTCTGTCCCCGTAACCTCGTGTAACGTCCGTAATTTTTATAAAGTTTTTTTCTTTTTTAACGTAATTTTTTTATCTAAAAATTTTTTCGTTTTTTTTTTCTTTTATTTTTTTTCTTCTTTCTCCTTTATGTCATTTTTTTTTCTTTTTTATATAAATAAATAAATACTTATTTCTTAGGAACCGACATGTTCATTAGCACTGTCATTTTTGACGGGTTACAGCTAGATTTATTATAATAATATTATTTTTTTAAATATATCTTGGTGGTTAAATTTATTTTTATTTTAAAGAACAACACGCAGCGCGCAGTGTACATAACAAGTACCGTGCGTCAAGTTAGTTGTCGCATTACCGTCCAGCGTGAAGCGATCATAGTACTTGATCTCTTTCTCGCATAGACAGCGCTAAAGCATACATTCACTTGTATCAGTACACAATACATTCTTGAAGTGCCATGACCGAAAAATCGACTTGTTCCTTGTTGTTTTAACGAAAATGTATAAATATTTTTGTATGAAAAAAGTAAAGTACTTTTCCAGTGTGAATGCAAGTCGCAGACTTCACAATATAACGAAAAAACAGCGCTCCTCTATAGCCGCCCGCTCTAGAGACCTTCTAAGGTTACTTTAAAAAATAATACTTAAATAAAACAATATAATATTAATCATTGTTGACATCATCAATATGCATTTCCATAGAAAAATAAAACATGTTTATAATAATATTTCGAAATTTTCGTGATTAACTTTGTGGAAGTTCATTGTAAATAACTATGAATAGAACACAACGTTGTTTACTTCACACAATGACAGTTTAATTAAATTAATTAATTAAAACGTTTTCGATGCTTACTGCATCATCTTCAGTAATATACTAACTTAAGACTAGAAGACATTTTATCTACTACATAGGGGCGGGAGTTGTCGGGAGTGGGGGAGGGGCAGGCGGAAAGTGAAAGTGGTTGCTGGGAGGGGCTAGTATGGTAAGAAGGGGGGATGTAATAAGTGGTGTTTGTATGTTTAAGGCCTTATCATTATTTCGATGAATTTCTATATTTTCCAAAATGTCCAATTTCTTTCCTTTTTTGCATACATGCAACACCTCCACGTTATCATACTTGAAGTGATGTCCCTCTGATCTCACATGGTCTGCCATCTCTGAATTAATATTGAAATTTTTTATCCCTTTAAAATGTTCATCTATTCGCGTTTTTATTTTTCTTCCGGTTTGTAAAAAATAAAAACTTGTATAAAAAAAATAAAAATTTGTTTGTAAAAAATAAAAACGCGTCATTGTGTGAAGTAAACAACGTTGTGTTCTATTCATAGTTATAGTTAAAAACCTGTTTATTTGTCAAAGGTCTCCGCCTCAGGTTAAATTGTCGAACGACTCATTCCAGTTAAAAAGGTCAGCATTCTGTGACGTGTCGATGGAGAGTAAAAAAACAATGAGTGATCGTAAATTAATAATTATTTCGTGGATTTGTGGAATTGTACAAAACATTTGGAATATCTCACATCTCAATAAGGGGGTCGATTAAAACAGTAGATACGATGGCGAATGTATTTTCCTGGAAAAGAAATGGAATTCAAATCGTACATGATATGACTTCATGGTGTTTTCTACAGGGTTTGTGGAATATCACTCACTTAATATTGCGTTTTTAATGGAAAAGAGTTTGGTATTTAACCTAATGGGTAGTTACACGTACGATTGGTCACTCCATTTTCGGATAATAAATTTCATGATTGTTATAATGACGTTAATTGTTATCCCAACACTTAAGAATAGACGGAACGTCCGCATAAAATTTCTATGAGAAATGTCAAGACATCAAAATGTCTATCATTTTGGCGGAAATATTGTCGTTAATTTTATATTAAATAGAATCATAAAATTATTCTTGCAATACAAGAATTCCCTTGGCATAGGTTTATTCGCAGACACGATGTACTTAAGCTAAAACTGAAAATAATGATTTCATAGGCTTAAGACCACACACACACGCATAAGCACACACACACACACACACACACACACACACACACACACACACACACGCACACACACACACACACATACA
>JADDOH010001398.1:0-81568 GCA_016648135.1 Agrypnia vestita | reverse complement strand
AACCTCTCGCTTTCCTCTTCTCCCGCTTCCCGTAAGAAGGAATCAATCTCGCCGAAGAATAATGTGTCCCAAGGAGTGATTGAATCTATTAAAAGTGTCAAACAAGCACCAGAGACACCAGCCAAGGAATCTAAAGACATCCGACCAGACAGCAGCAAAAAAACACCTTTAGAAAAGAAAATTAGTCCCGATAAGAAAAATCAAACCAAAAAAGTAAGCGGAAATCACCTTGACACAAGTGACTCTAACATTTTAAAATCACAAAAGAACAGGTTAAATATTCTCAAAGACCTCTCCCTATCCGCCACCCCCTCTCCGTCACGTAAGAAGGAGCCGATGACGCTAAAAAGTAGTACTCCCAAAGTTGCAATCGAAAGTATCAAACAGACTCCCGAAGTCCCAGCCAAGAAGTCTGAAGATGTCAAACCAGACACCGCCAAGATTTCAAAATTAGAAAAGAAAGCTAGTCCCATAAACAAAAATCAAGCTAAGAAAATGGGTTTAAATCGCCTGAACACGAGCGACTCCAATGTTTTAAAATCACAAAAAAATAGATTGAACATTCTAAAATCAAACCTTTCCCTTTCTGCATCCCCTTCACCTTCCCGTAAGAAGGTGCTGATAGCGCTGAAGAATAACACCTCCCAAGGAGTGATAGACTATTTCAAGAGTGTGAAACAGAGCCCCGAGATCCCGTTTGACGGGGAAAAGAAACCACCCAAGACAGCCCTCAAGCCCAACACATTACCTTCTCCTATAAATCCATTCTACAAGAAGAAGCTTAGACTCAAATTTTAATAGAAATTATGTATGAAACAATTAATGCTAAGTGCTGTAACATTTTTTTATAATGTGATATTTTATATTGAACCATTATAATAGTGTAGTGTAGAAAATTAAATACATAAGTTGTAAACATTAGTATCATTCAATTATAATTTGATTCCATTGCTGTACATATTGATATGGGAAATCTCACAATTATTTTACACGTTTGCATGTCATATGTTATGTAAAAACACAAAAAAATTTTGTTCTTCAGATTCACTTGATGTATCAGGTAGTTTAAAATACAGTATATGCTCGATTATCTGGGATAGACTAACGGAAACGGTAAAAAGTAAATTATTTAAAATAACATTTTATTCGATGAATTGCCCTCCGCATTACTATACAGTATTTTTTTAAGGCTGGATATTCAATGCAAATGCATATTTAGGCGATTTTTCGGAAATGTGGGTTTTTATTATTCATGTATTTGCTAGCTAGACTACATTTTTTTAGGACATTACCATATATAGAACTTTTGTTCTTATATAAAGGTAATAAACTAGATATTATTTACAATAATTAAGAAAATATAATCGTTAATCGACAGACCGTGACCAAAAAAATTGTTTTTATATCCTAGAAATCACCCTTACTTACGGAATATTTACATGTACGCAGAATATGTTTTCTTACGAGTATAAAGCTAGCATTATGATGATAAAACTATACTAAAAAAAAGTAACCCATAAAATCCAAGTTTTTACAATACTCCCTTTTTCATTTTCGGGTTTCCTGTCTACCATATGCGTCGGAATCTCCATACAACTTGTAAGAAAAACCATTAAAAATTTGAAAAATCCAAAATTATACTATAATTATTATTATTTTTTAACGAAAATTTGATAGATCTTCTTGATCGTCGCCACGAGTCTGCTTGCAAAGTTTCAGCTCGATAGGATCATGGGACTAGGGTTAAAAATCGATCCAAAGTTTTTTCGACGGCAAGCAAGCAGACGCCACAAGTTAATATAAAGGGAGTAATAATTAAAAAATGTTTAAAGTTATAAATTTTCAAATTTGCAAGAAAAAATTCTAAACAGAAAATAATGAGAATTCAACGCAAATAATACATAAGCATTTTGACATAATATGCAGTCAAACGACCTTCTGTCGCCATACGTCAATTTGTCAGCGCATTGATAATAAATATGTTGTAGTCTCTTTCTATCATAGCGATACGCTAGCAAAAAATACATAAAATTTAACGAACTTAGATGTTTATACAATATTGAATTTAAATGAAGTATCAGACCCATATTGAAAGATGATCAGATTATGGAATACATACCTCAAATTTGACACTTGTAAAACGAATGTCCAGCCTTGACATTGATAAAAAAAACAGGACCCCGGAATAATCAAACCATATCAAAGAAAATCCCCTATCCTGCAACATTATTTTGTAATAAATTGTACAAGTGACTTCAAATAAAGTGCAAATGGAATTTGAAGCTAAACACAATTTCGCATTTGATTGTGCAAAATAGTAGAAGATAAAACTGGCAAAATCATATCATCGAACAGAAATTGCTATATGACGATAAGAAATTACTTTATTTGGGGGCCATATGTTTATGTAATTTATATAGCGTCGTTTTTACGTAAGAGACACTTCAAGGGCGCTTTACATGTGCAGCATCCTGAAAAATACGCTAAATTGTAACTTATTTTGTTGAAGTTTATCCAGGTCTACTTTAATGATCTAACCTCTAAATAATTGAGAGTACAATAATGCAGAACTAAACATACCTTGAAATATATAGCCAACTCATCACAGCAACTATTGCCATTATGTTGAATTAACGTATTGTGATCTTACATGAAAGAACATGATTTTTATGTGGATAGTTCACAAAGGATGAACTACCTACTTTTACTTAACAATCAGGATTGACCTACTTTCACTGTGTTGGCAAATTGACTTGATATTTAAATAGACAGTAAAAATATTGTAGCACATTTCCTTCACATCTTTTTTTAGAAAAAATATGTGTACAATACATGAGACATGGTTTAAAATATGGCAAAATAAGCAAATTACTTGCTACCAATTAATTAGAATGCAATTAAAAATCAAATGAGCTCCCAATTGTCCAAACAATTGCAAACTTTGTTAGCTCCTCGTGGTAGTTTAATTATTGCTATTTAAATCATTCTACACAATAAAGGGATATTCTTGATCCTCAAATTTGAATAAATCATACCAGTATAATATGAAAGAGGGAAACATATTGACAATTGATTTTTTAACTGCACTGTATGAACTACATGCAATTTGAATGTGTGATTTTGCACAATAACTAAAAAAAATCTTAGAATTTGAAGCAGATTGACTATTATACATACTAATATTTAATTTTATACATCTGAATCAATAAATGCTTTTAACTAAGGTAAGAAACCTCAGAATGTGTACTTAAAGGCATAATTAATCACATTATTAAGAATTATTTTTTTGAAATTCACCTCTAATTTTATCAAAAACAGTTTATTAAAATCATTTAATTTATTCTTAATCTTAAAATGCAATTAATTCTTAATCCTAAAATCACTAAATTTATACATATATTTTGAGTTCTTGTGTAATATTTCAGTATTTTAAATTGTGTTTAAAAATATAAATTCTATTGCGTTTGCATTTTTGAAGATGATGCTTTGAGAGGATCCGTGTTTTACTAACTGACTTCTCATGTATCAAATCATACTTCCTATGCGAAATAGGTACAGCTTTATAGCATAATAAGTTAAATCAAGCTGATTGGATTCATCATCCTTACATATAAACTAAGTTATAGCTTCCTTCATCATTAATGTCACCAGTTCCACAAAAGTTTTTTTTAATTTTATCCAGAGGTAATTTAATAACGGAAAGGTTTCATGTAAGTCCATGATATGTAAGTGATCTAAATAATCTGGCGTAGTAGACAGCTATAGCTCTATGATAAGATGTAAGACCACCTCGAGATACAAAATATAGCGATAAAATACATAGTAATAGTATCAGTAATTAGAATTTATTTCTATGAATAATATTTGTAATACGTACAACAATGAATAATATATTTTATGATCGGTAGTTGAAATGTGGGTCTACAATAATGTGTCGCCCACAAAAATAAATTGTTTTCTATTTGATAAGTATCCGCGCTGCTTAGCAATATGTATTGCACTACGCTGTAGTAATCCTACTGCCATCGGAGAAGAAAAATATCAGCTAACAATCGCTCGGTCTGAGTTTTGTCCATAATTTTACAATTATTTTAGCCTGTTTTACATTTTGACATGATTTTAATATCTGTTTTTAGTGATTATTTTTATTGAAATAAATAGATGTGATTTTCAAAAACAATTAAAATATAAGTTGGTAAAGAATTAATATTTTATATAAATAATACTAATGATCAAAATCAAAAAATGTATTTTTGTAAAATTTTGACTGTAAAAAACAATACGTATTAGAATTTTATCTCATTGCCATGTACAAAATTAACATTTTTTTATTTTTTGATGTAAAAACTATCCTGTAAACTATAATATTGACGGTCCCCAAGTATGTATAATGCCAATTCTGCAAAATTTCGATTTTCGTTTTAGTATCTATCTTAAACCCTCTGATTTACTATTTATTTTCAGATAATGTTGAAAGAATGTTTAATTTTCCTTTAATATACGATTTGTTAGAAACGAAAATTAGATTTTTTTAATTAAATTTATATATACAGGGTGTACCAGAGCTAGATGATAAAAATGATAAAAACGTTGCAAAAATTTAAAAAAGTTATTTTTTACAAGGTTTTTATCATTTTATTTAAGTTGTATTGAAGCAAATGAATTTTTCATAATCGATATAGGTTACTGTTATGATAGTTCAACTTTTTGCAAAAAATAAGTCAGAAATATTGAAAAAAAAATGCAAACTTTAATATTGCATATCTCCATAACTATTGATATTAGGTCATGGATGCTTGAACATTTTAGACTCATAACATAGTCAGGAATCTACCGGCCAAGTTTATGCTGCTAGCTCTGGTACACCCTGTATAATAAAATTTAATTTAAAAAAAAAATAATTATAGAATAAATTGGATGATTTAAGATAGCACTAAAACTAAAAAAGAATTTTTGCAGATTCGACCTTCGATATGTAGATAAAAAAATGTTCTCACCATTTCTGAGAACTTAATAACAAAAAAATATTTCAAGTGGATTAAAACATTATTGCAGAACCACATCCAGTTACCTTATTATTTTTACTTCCAGAACTTTTCAAGTTGATGCGGGAATTGTACTCACACCTACAAAAATTTCCCGAGTTAGCTTGGGGCTAGCTGAGGGAGTGCACAATATTTTTTTTCACTTATAGCGATAAACTTCTCCTGGATACTTCTCCTCTAATAAAGAAATCTGACAAAAGATTACATTTACAAATATGTAAACATGTATCGAAGCCTTGTTAAACCTTTCATCATTTGAATAAACAATTTGTTAAATATTTGTTTTTTTTTTTTTACTGAACAACATAAAATACTTTAAATCATTTATCAAATAAATATTTTATAATGGAAGCTTGGGCACATTCTTATTAGACATTGAAAAATGCTAAGATTGTTTAAAAACAGGTATAGAACATTTCTATAAGCTTGATGGCAAAACTACAGTTAAATTTGGATTACAATAATAATTCATTCCTGAAAATGTGTTCATATAAAGCGCTCATTTATTGAAACAAATGTCCCCATTGGAAATAATAGAAACTTTGATGATTCATTTCACAACCCAAAAACAATCATTCAAAAAATATTAATAAGAAATTCTCTCATATATTAATTTTAAATTGTGTAGGATGACTTTTAGTGTCATTAATGGTATTGCTGCTATTTTTTAGCTCACTTAAATCTTTTTTTTTACACTGAGTGTCATTCAAATCCAATATCGTGTATTTTTATTCTGGTTTATAATATCCCAATGTAATGGACATCTCAAAAGAAACTTGAACATCACATTACATTGAAGTGTCATTTACCTAGAAATAAATTCCATTCTTTTTTCATGCGATTTTAAAATAACATAGTCCACAAAAAAGAACAAGTACCTACTATATTTTTGCACAAATTATTGGAATAAGTTACGATTAGCAACGAAACACCAATTTCATTAATTTTTTTTCCCTGGCATAATAAAATGTCCTGATTACATAAATGATAAAAGGCCAATTTGCGTTAAAAACGGAAATAAGCTCTTGGGAACAACAATCTATAGCCGCCTCTACACTAGTGATGGGTCCGCTCTGTACTCACTACTACAATGTAGTACTACACCACATTGAAGTGCACACTTCGCACATTTTGATGTGTAGTGCACACTACAAACACCAAAGTTATTGATAAACTTCAACACAACCCCCCCCCCCCCCCACTTCACTTCATTTCGTAGTACTACAATTACTTCACTTCAAGTAGTTTTTACTACAATTGTAGTGTACACTTTGTAGTCTTCAAACTGGTGAACGTGTGTGTGTTGTAGTCTTCATTTTGAAATGAAGTTTTTCCCTTCGCTACTCTACACTACTAGGAAAGTCGGCCCAAGTCCGAGGTATAAAAAGTAAGTGTCTACACTGTGAACTGTGAGGAACTCAGTTGCCCATAGAATAGTACTCCGCACGAACTTCGGGTCACTTCAGATTCCTTTGACTCGGCACAACTTTCGGAAGTCGCCCGAGGCGAGGCGCAGTAACACGAAGTACCCCTCCACACTATCGTATTCGCTTCGCTTCGGCCGACTTCGCTAGCAGTGTAGAGGCAGCTTTCAAATTCACAATGTTTTTTCTCAGCTAATGCGGGGCATTCATTATTGTATGGTAGGGATGGGTAAATGAAAAAAAAATATCGATATTTTAAAAAAGTATCGAAAAAATCGATGTGTATCGATATTTTTCAATATTATTTTTTACAAAAATGTAAGAAGGAGAAAAAGTTCTTGGCGACCAAAAAAAAAAAGGTCACCGGAAAAAATATTTCGATTTTAACGACCAAAAACATATCGGCGACCAAAAAAAAATATAGGTCACCAGGAAAAATATGTCGAAAAGAATATCGATATATCGGAAAAAAAAATCAAAATATCGTAAAAAAAATATCGATTTTTCGGAAAAAAAATATCGGCGACCAAAAAAAAAGGTCGCCGGAAAAATATATATCGATTTTGGCCACCAAAACATATCGGCGATCAAAAAAAAAGGTCGCCGGGAAAAAATATATCGAATAAGATGCTAATGTGATACTCGAAAAAAAATATCGATATTTGATATATCGCGAAAAAAAATATCGATATATTTTTTTTAAATATCCCGTCGCTACCCCTACGCGAAAAATATCCCGCCTTTACGCCGCGCCGGCGGCACGGCGTAAAGTTGGCGTGGAGCAGGATCGTATAGTCGACACGAAAGATAATAAATGGGCCCACCACAGAATATATTCGGGCCCACTTATGATAAATGTGATTTGTCATTTTCTATGAATAAAACAGCAAATAAATATATTTTATATGGGCATCTAATTATGGCGTGAAAATGTATCATTTTGCCAGGGGAAAAAAATAATGAAATTGGTGTTTCGTTACTAATGTTGACTATCACCGAATTACTTGATTTAATAGGATTGCCAAAAATAATTTCAAATTAAAAAGAAAAGAGATGAAAAAAAATATATTCCAGGTTAGGAAACACATCTTCACTTTTTTGTGCAGTGTATCTTTTTTTACACGGTTTTCATTGGAACGTATCTACCGCGTAAAAACAGCTGGGTGTATGCAAATCCTAATTCGTTTTCCACATAGACGTATATAAATATAGTACTTCTATGGTTTTCCACCGATGGAAATGCAATGGGTCATGTTTCAAATAGGAAAACAATGCCATTTCTTTTCTCAGAAATTTGAACTGTTCTCTAGGTTATCTACATCAACTTCCCAAAAATTTCACGTAAAAAATGCACTATTTAAAGTATGTTTCTCATACTTTCGATAGCTTTGAAGTGTATGTACTTTGTAGTGTTCGCTTTGAAATGAAGTGTACTATTTGAAGTTTGTACTTTCAATAACTTTGGTGTTTGTAGTTTGTAGTGTGCACTACACTTCAAAACGTGCGAAGTGTGCACTTCAATGAAATGTAGTACTACATTGTAGTAGTGAGTACAGAGCGGACCCATCACTAGTAAGTTATCACTTAAGGGGGAATTTCTACCCACGAAGCGCGAAAAAGGGCATTTTTTGTGATTTTTTAAAGAAAACCAATATAAATTATGGTAAGTATTTGAAGGGTATTTGTATCATTTCTACATGAAAGTAGGTACATAATTTTAAGAATATTCTGTAAAAAACCTATAAAAAAAGTATTCAAAATTGGTGGGAAATTCTTGCGTTTTATCGACTGCGAAAAAAAACGTCCTCCGCGGTGACCACTCTCATTTCATCTGTAATCATCAGAATAAAAAAACAAAAAGATTATCAACGTTGATAATATAACTTAATCTTTGACCTCGGGGTTTTTGAAAATATAGATTTTTGAGAAAATAGTGGGCGTTTGAATTTAAAATAGCGGTTTTTAGGGAAAAATTCGGGTTTATTATGCCGATAAAAAAATCTAAGTCACTTAAAAAAATCTTTATTATATATAGAATAACCACTAGAAATTTCAAATTGATCGGTTCAGTGGTCGCCAAGATATTTTGGTCACCGATTTTCAAAACATGGTTTCTAGGAAAACGCGTTTGAAAATTGAGCAATACATATATGAAAATAAACAAAGAGGTGCAACTTTTATCAGCTATAACTTTGTTATTTTTTTTTAATTTCAGCTTGAAATTTTCACCAGATATTCTTAAAACCTTGATGTACCGGAATATGACGCGAACCAGGTTATTAATTTTGTCCTAGGGCAATACCGAAATCAAAGCGCCCATGTTTCGAAGATCACGCGCCATGTGGTCACAGCCCCGGCATGTTCGATCTTTTGTTCGAGGACGAAATATGTGACCTATTGTTCAAAAAAATAACATTGCGACGGACGATCGTCTTAGGATAGCCCGCCATAAAACATATGAAACAATGAATTAGAAAGTTAGGGTTGCCGAGGGCGTTGGGTATCGCCGAAGACATTAATAGTGCACGGCCTTTTGTTAGGATGGGCAATACGTTCGCAACCTTTTGTTCTTAAGTAACATCTTGGAAGGGTAAAAACGGTAAACCTTTTCTTGCAGCGGGACGTATATCTCTAACCCCGATTAAACAATAGAAAGAACATCTTGGCCAAATGCGAACACATGGGACAACGGTTTAGAAAGCTGCGTTTGTTAGAGAAGTCGCCATTGTTTTGGGAAAGACATTTTTTTAAAAAAACAAGATAATAATTCCGAAAGTCGTCGCAGTAAACTTACTATTGTCCTCGACAGACAATAGAGATGTTTTAGAAAGCGCTGACATACCGATCCGCCACATGGCGACGCTATCCGCGGGATGTAGGATCGTATAAAAAAATCATATTATTAATATAAGGGCGCGAAGATCCCGCAACGCACGACCAGGCGGTCATTATCAATAAAGATAACAGGGGTCAATCAATTAAGAAGGTAGAGGCCGAATTAGAAATTGAGGCAAAGTGGTGAATCATAATATCAATGTAATATGTACCTAATTAAGTAGCAACTGATATGTTTAATTTAAGTAAGGTAATGATAATTTAGATAACCCAGGCCACCTCTGCAGGTGGAGGTTACTCGTTTTATATGTAGCTAAGGACCGAAATGAACGGGACATTGCAATTTGAAATGATAACGAGATCATCCCGAATTAATCTAACTTGTGGCAAATAATAAAAAATGTATTGATCGGAATAAAAGGAAAAAAACTTGATTGTATTATGTTTGATATTGATGTAATATGTAATATACAACGTAATAGAATATTATCTCGTGAAAAGATGTAACACGGTTGACGGGATATAAGATTCCGACCTTTTAGTCTTTTGAAATCTGTCTGCAGAATGAATTTTAGCACACGGGGTTGAAACAAAATAGTTTAATTAATTGCAAATAGTAAATGCCGTGTTGGAATAAACATTAATATTACTTTAGATCGAGGCTTTCATGTCTTACGTTTTCATATATTACATACACCTAGTTGAATAATGTTAATTTGTGAGTTTTAATTATTTTTAAGAATAATGTTAATTTGTCATTAGTTATTCAAGCCCCCAATATTGTATTTTTTTTTTCATACAAATTTGTAGGTTGTAGGTATATAACCTATCTGTAAACATGCAATTATTGTTTTGATTACTCGTTTAAGCAATATAATTTGTCGGTCTATTTTTAAAATAGTTGTTTTAATCTAGTAATAATAAAGCTTTCGAGCTTTATTATTATTTATTTGTAATTAATTTCACTTTTTACGATACACCATTCACTTTGGTATTTGTCCGCTTTAAAAAAAAAGAAAAACATAACGAAAATTATGAAGTTAGTTAATTGTAGTAGGGACTTCCGCTACTGGTAATGTTTCAGAATAATTCTTGTTTGGAAAATTTTCAATTGTCTGCCGGGTGGAATGTGGCTTATATAATTTTTTAGTGTTCTCTATTTTTATTCTTTTCCTATATTCTTATACCAGGGGTGGAAGAAAGCTGATTTGATAAGATAATGATTAGTATAATGAAAGTCCTAAAAAAATGTTTTGCATTCAATCCAGCTTACATATTGAAGTAAGAGTTTTCATTATTTAGGTGTAAATAATGTTACATTAATTAATTTACGCCAAGTTTTCTTAAATTTTCTTCTAGTAATAAGGTTTAACATAATTTCTTGAAAAAAGAAGTGTTTATCGAATTTGATTATGTTAGTATATGTAAGCATTCCTTTCGGGAAAGTGGCGTAAATGCAAATTCATGTACTTTGTAATCCCCAAAAGAAATTACAAAGATGTATACAGAACATTAACATTAGGGGACCCGCTTGAAGCATGTATCCCATGTAAATAAGTTTTTATGTTAATTGATTCACTAAGAAATGCCACGATGTCTGTATAATTTTAGCCCTTTGTTTTGTATCTCTATGTCACATATTGACAATTATGTTTGGTCCAACTAAGAAGTACGATAGCTTGTTTTATTTAAGCTAAAATTAAAAATAAAACTAAGTATCAAGTACATGTTGTCATTGTTAAAGAAAAAAAATTAAAAAGAAAAATAAAGGAAGAGAATATGCGGAGTGGTAAATTTTAAATGCCGTCCGGTGTATCATATATAAAAGAAAAACAAATAATAATGATTTTGTGGAGGTATCGAAGATAATCAATGTAAAATGATAAGGGTTGACCTGTAATGTTGTAATGTATAAATAACGTTAAATATTGGGAGGCCTACTGTAAGAATCAAACCGACGACTTAATGATAAGATTAATATTGTAATGCATACTCAAGGAATTTTACTGTGATCTAATGAAACCCTGCGTCAATCCCATGTAATTAGTCAATAATGGTAGAAATAACTGCTCGATAAAAATATGTCTGGCGTGTCGATTTAATTAAGTATGTATATGTAAGCAGTTTTATTTTTGGGTAATGTTGGGTAAAGTGTTGATGCGGATTTGTGTTTTCAATTTTCCGCCTTTGCCAATTTGTACTGTAGTATTTTCCTTAAGTTTAATTCATTTTGCAATGTGTTTTGGTGACGGGATAGGGATATGAACAGTGAACAAAGCGTTCGTGAAATAACAAAGTGTTTAGGCCTACATACCAGAAAAGCATCGAGATTAGCCGCAAACTGGGAGAACAATAGGGGGCGTAACATATGCGACGCCGGGTCCCGTAACCAGTAACGTCCATCGGGGCCTGGGATGGACCCAGAGGAAGCCAATGGACGACGAGGGTGGATCAAGAGCGGCCCGACCGGGAGACGGTCTACATCATCCGGACCAATAGGGAGCTAAGGGATGCCCCCTTTCCACCGTCGGTCACGCCTCAGGCCGGCGAGAAGAGAATATAAGGCGAAGCCAGCCGCCGAGAAACCAGTTGAAGTTGGAGTTAGGAGTTGAAGTTAGAAGCTGAAGGTGGAGAGACCAGGAACTCTAGCCTGACCCGTAAAATCGGTCCGGCCGAATACCCTGGTAACTCTCGAAGAAAGTAAGTCCGAACGGTAGCGACCACCGAATCGGCATCGCGACGCCAGAAACGACGTATCAGAAACCGCGACGCACAGTGTACCGCCGCGACGCCCAGTGACAAAAGAAGCGACGTCTCGCTACCGACCGCCACGACGCCGACGTCAGAAGCCGCCGACGTAGCCTACACAGTCAGAGGACGACGCCGACGCCAGAAGCCGCCGCCCACCACGAAGCAGCACGAAGAAGACACTTGCCGAACTCTCCGAAACAGGTTACCCCGATCTAAAGACTTTTTCTCCGCCCACCTGTTTCTACCGAAGTGTTAATTTAATCTCGTCACCATACATTTTAGCAGTAAGATCAGATTTTTTATGTGTTTTGTCTTTTTTTTCTTTCTTTGTTTATAATTTGGTCCTCTCCCTCTAAATTAGGGTTCATGTAATTTTTAAATTAGTAACCACTTTGCTGCGTCGTATGTAAGTTAAGATTAATGTTTCATGTAAATTAATTTGCTACAGTGCCCAATATAGAGACTTGTAAAATTGTTTCGATTTCATTATTTTTCTATCCCTTCACCCGCCTCGAGATATCAGTGTCCTAGTCAGTCACCTGACGTTTTGATTGTACCTAGGGGAGGGCGTAACCGCCGGCAAACGTAGATCTGAGATCTCCCGGCCGGTTTACTACACCGTGATTTAATATCACCTCTGACCCCTCTGACCTTACCCCCCCGACTCCGGTATATCAACCTCAAGCTTTAAGGAAATGCAAAAAAAAAAAATATTTTTTCAAAATGTCTAGAGAGGCATTCCCCTTCAAAAAAATGCCTTGTATATCTTTCACACCTTTAATAACAATAGTTGCAGTTAATAATATAGGTAATTATCAACCCAAAGAACAATAAATAGCCGCATCTGAAACATTGATTTTGTATTTACTCCATACGGCATAGGCTGATTATTCTGAGAATATTATACTGATAGAATATTGGTGAAACGGAAAATACGGATAATTATGGTTATTTTATACAATAAATTAAATGACGCCTTTTTTACCGCGAAATATTACGTCGCGCTCAATAATAAAGTATTCAAATTTGCCCCATCCTTGTGTAGTAGGTAGACTCATCAACAACTGTCAAACAGTATAATCGAGGATTGGAACATGGTGCTACGCAGTTTTCGAACACCACAATTATTATAAGTTGTGAGACGAGGGGGTCGTTTCTGTCAAAATAAAAGTTTAAATGTGATTTGTTATTGTAAAAAAAATTGTCATGGGCACTCAGAAGCCCGGCGAGTGGGCCAACTCTCTGATAGCCCGCTTCGAAGAGCAGGTGATTGGAATATTTCGTTTTGTTTGTGATATCGCTGTTTTCCGACACCCTGGCATCTGTCAATCGTAAAATCAATACTCTTGGTGCCTACCCCTTTTGCTAATATGAATGAAAATGCCTGTTGCGATGATGTACCTAGCTTGTTTATACCTCTAACCTTGTTTTTACTTTCATTTCCACCGCCTACGCATCGTAATTTAGGGCAAAGGGGTTGTTTTTCACAACTCTGTATGATTTTCATCCCCATGAAATGCCTAACGTAATTCTACTCTATCCTTATATCCTTAATATACATATGTATGTGTATATTTAAATAATTATTTTCTTACTTTATTACACAAATCTTTTAGGTTTGGGTAACAAGTTAATTTATACGTATTTATTGAATAATACACTATGAAAACTATATTTTTAGTACCTATAATTTAATTAAGGAACATGTATTTATTTTTCTATTAAAACCTGTTTGTCTCACGATAATTATTTCTAACAGTCCTAAATCATTAGCAGCTTAAATAGTCGGCTATTTTAGTTTCTAGTTAGAATCCACTTGTATGTAGTGGTATAACAATTTGCTTTGGAACCATAGAAAAATAATGTTTTTTTTGCTGTTTTGGTTTATTTAATTTTACACACACATATAAATCTAGATTAGCCAATTCCAATGTTGAAACCAATTTTGATGATACAATACAAAATGAGAAAAGTAAATCTCTTATCTAGGTACACTTAAATAGTTAAAAGAAATATTTTCTGATTTTGAAAGTACTTAATAACTCAATTGAATCACATAATCAAATAATAAAATGTATTTTAGGAAAAAATATATAGCAAAACTATACACAAATTTTAATGAACACTTTTACACAATTTTAATGCATAATATAAAACTCATAAAATCACAAATAAATAATCATGACATAATATACAGAGGGTGTAACAGAGATAGTCCACAATACATAACACGCTGATTCCTGCCTAAATTAGACGTAGTTATGCAGAAAGCACCTAACCCACAAAACGCTAAAAAAAACAGAACCCCCATAGACAAAAAAGTACTATTTTTCATATATTTAGGCATTTTGTAGAAAGAATCTAATCTGTAAAACATGTCACATCTTAGTAAATTAAATTGTTTTTACTTAATTTGAGAAAACTAATAAACTTTGTATAAATTATTTGTTTAAAAAATTGTATAAAAAAAATTGTAAAAAAAGGAAAAAAGATTGTTTTTGAGCGTTGATTCTGTACTGTATCTTCGTCAGGACGGACGCACAATAACTTCCACAAATTAAATTTGTAAGTCATGTGTTAGTTGGGGGTGTGCCCTCATTTGAGGTGAGGGAGAGGGGTGGAGTTTGACAGTGAGACTGAAATAGAGAATATATTAACCGTTCGAGTGCCGGAGCACAGATCTGCGCTCCCTAGACACGTATGTGAATTCGGCCTATTTTACCCACGTTTATGGATTTTTTAAGCTTATTATTAGTTGTATCTCAAGTTGTTGAATGAATGAACGAGTTCTATTCGTCAAGTAACCTCATTTTCCGCTCTAATTGAACAAAAAATCATTTCAAATGTCATCTTCGAACCGCGCATTAATTGTGTTATTTATCCCTTAAAAAAAGTGTTATTTTTAAATTTAAAAGTGTTAAAATTAAGTATTTTTGTATTTTTTGATATATTTAGAATGAAAATATTGAAATACAATATTGCTTCCATTGTTTTATTTGATAAACATGTGCGTCCATTTCTGACAGTAAATTTCGTTACTTATTTTCATAATTAATGAATAAGTAATTATTGGAATATGCATATTGAGAAACTAGAAACTGCATTTTCTTAGTGATTATTGTTGATTTTTATATAAATACAACCATCACAAAAAAGTGTCTAAAAAAACAGCAATCGTGTGCAAAATTGCGCGGCAGACAGGTTACATTCTGCGTTATGTACGGCCGGCATCCGACCGGTTAAGACATCTTAGATATTCTTTTATTCTAGTATTAAAACAATGTACCGTTTTACCTATATAAAATGCTGAACTGAACTAAAGCCGATAATAATTTCTCAAAATTTGAAAAAAAATGAAATCTTTAATGTTGCTTACCTGTGTCAACACTTCACCCAAATTGTAAAAAATATTTTTTATTCAAATTTGAATGAAGACGTTTTTGTTACTAACTAAGAAGCCCTGGATGTAATATTATCATGGTAAAATATTCATTTGTTATATTTTTACTGCAAGATTCTACATTTATAATTTGTGTAGATCACATTGAATTGTATGTTAATTAGCCTTGTTGTTATTTGGATTACACAATTAAAAATGTTATATTAAATAATTTTATTTAATCCACTTTTGTTTCTAGTTGCCATGTCGTCAGAGTCCACAGAATACTCACTCTCGCTTCAACGAGGAGCAGTGCAAGGCGTGTCTCATCCAGATAAGCCGGCACCGCTTTTCCCTCGTCATCTCGGGACTTACCAAGATCCTGCAGAGAGTGAATGAGCTGGTCAGTAAACTAATAATGTGTTATTTAAATTATTTTTTTTAAATATCAATTTTTAGTTCTCAAATTGCAACTTTACAAATAAAATGTGATTTCATTAAAAATTACTATATATTAAGTCATCAAATCGGGTGAAAAATATAGGTTTCTTTATCTTTATGAGAGTCTAAATATCATTTTATATTTGACTACCTAAGTTTTGAGAGTAATAGAATCTCTCATTAACAGGTGAAGTATTAAACTGACACTTTTAATTAAGATGAATTATAGAAGTCTCACAGAGAGGAAGCTATTTATATGGGAAATGTGTATGGAAGTCTTTATAGGGTGTGGCCCCTATGAGCTAGCTTAAGTGATAACTTTACACAATGCAACATTCACCAATTCCACTGTAAGAACATCCACACATTACCAAATTTTGAAAGTGTATATATGTTCTAAATCTGAAACCTTGCATATATTCGAATGGATCATGCTAGAGACATCTATAGTTCTTCCCATGACATAATATAGATAGATTTCGCAGCTGGTAATAATACCTCTATATATTTTTTCAAGGTGGAGTACTGAACAATATTCTTTTTAATGTACATATATATTATGAATACTCCGAATTATTTAACATATACATTAGAATACACCTGAAAATTATTATTAAAAAATTTTTTACTCCTTTTGTAGACTAGTACATATATTTGTGGGTGAAATGAACAATCAAATGAGTAAAAAATTGCAGGTTTTCAAGAGAGCCAAAACAAAATTGGGGAATTATATTTGTTTACGGAATATCTCTTAAAGCCTTTGTTATTTTTATTTAATTTTTGCTCAGTAGTTTTGTTTTTTGCACAAAAATGTTGAACCAAGTTGAGTAATGTTTTTAAATTTTTCAAATAATTAATCATGCCATTTGTCCTTTTTCAAAAAATTTATAAATAATCCCTTTTTTTTTCTGACTCATAATTTTTCCTTGCTAGATATGTGACTAAAGAACATATCTGCATACTTAACTCAAACCTCGATTTTATTGTCTTATTCGGTTGTTCCTTTCGCTCACATATTTTTAACAATATTTTTATATGTCTGTTCTGAAAACACAATTAATTTATAGAATTTTTACACGGATTGGGTATAAACATAAATAAGATTCATTGATTAGCTATTGACAAAAAATGACAGAGCCGGAGTTACTGGCGATAATAAAGTAATCAGTTTAATACTTCGTCTGCCTGAGTGATTCTGCCCTCCAAAACTTGAATAGTTAAATATAAAATTATAATTAAACTCACATAGAGGTGACATAGGTAATGTTTATCATCCAATTTAATGATTACATGAATAATATCTACAACGTTAACACCTAATGCGTCAATAATATGTATTCATTCCTTGATCTCCAGTTCCAGCCTACGTGTGTTGGGAACGTGAATAGACTGCACACGTCAGAAGTGGAGAAGTCATATTATGAGAGTCTCCTCATAGTCTTAGACACTCTGGAGAAGTGCCTCAGCGCTCAGCCCAAAGACACAACCAAATTTGACGAAGCCATGAACGTCAAACTTCTGTTGAGAGAGATTTGTCAGTTTATTGGTAAGATTCGGCAAATCCTTCTATACACGTATCGTTTGTGTGATTGAAGAGCCTGAAAATATAATTGATATTTTTTTAAAGTCACTACTTTACAAATAATCAGGTCTATTTTCATTGGTTTGCGTTATCATAACATTAATCCCTCAACCCCTCTTATATTACGTTGTACACTTGTCAATTTTGACTTGATTAATATTATATATCTAGCAGGGGCGTGCAGTGAGAACAAGAAGCGTGACTTTTATTTAAACATGTGTTTGGAAAAAAAAATGAAAAAAAATATTTATCTGGCAGAATATTACGAAATATTAAAATCTGAATAATATGTTAATTATACTATTGTATTGTGCTATTAATTTGTGGTTATTCATTATGAATACATATAATTAAATGAATTAACTTAGTTTATCTTTTACACTTAATTTTTGGTAAAAACCAACCGGTTTCGGAAACAACGTTCCTTCGTCAAAACTCAAAATATTATGAATATATTATATAATATATGTTACAGAAAAAGTGTTTTAAATTTCAATAATGTATACATTAACTAGTATAGTGAATAGTCAAGTGATGGAAAGGGACCAGAGAGTCCCCAAATCCAGGCCTGCCACGCGGAGTAGGGTAGAGATGGAATCCACAGGGCTTACGAACTATCGTCGGCAGGTTTAAGGATCCTTTATATCATGACTACGCTCACCATTTCCTTCATCCCCTCACTCGATCGATTATATACACATATTTTAAATAAAATCGAAACAAAGGATGTCTCGTAATAATGTTAATACTACAAATAAATAATCAAATAAATAATCAAATAAATCTGATTTATTATTCATTTAATATTACAAACATACATTTCACAAAAATATGAATGATCTACACAATTTACATTCTATAATTTCTGAATAATAATAAAATGACAGAAATAATGTAATCATTTATATTTTTTTAGATGTGCCGACAGAAAATCAGTATGTTCAGTTGTTGAAAGCTTTGGCCAGTAAGGTACTTTTTGCTCTGAGCCTCAATTTCTTCAATGCCGTGTTCAATCGGATATCTGCTAGACTGCAGGTAATTTTTTTGTTTTATTCATTCATAACAGTTTTGTTTTTTATACAAAGCAGTTCAATCCAATGAAAATGTTCTTGGAAAAAGTTAACCATTTTCAATAAACTATTTTATAAATCATTAATTTTAAAAATAACTACAATCGAATGGAGAACACATAATAGATTATCTAGGTAGTTAATAAAATTTTGTATACATATATAGGTTCAGTATTTTTTTTGCTTTTTCAGGAACTATCGGCTTCAAACGAAGAAAACCCAGACTACTCAGATATTGAACTGATCCAGTTCATAAATGTTGATGTGATTCGATTGGTTCGTCTATTTACAGGTAAAAAAATATATATATGGACGGTATGATACACATGTTTATAACAATTAGCATATATTAAATTTACTATTTACTCACTGAAGTACCGACTTAGGAACGCCTGCGGAATAGAGTCGCTATTTTTACACTTAGAAAGGTTTCTATTAAAGTGGCTTGGACATGTCTCGTGAATGCCTAACGAGCGACTGACTGAAGCTGTGTAAGACACAAGAGGATAGAAGCGCTGAATCTTTGGACTTCCGACCTTCCTAGAACAAGGAAAATATGTATTATGATGTTGAGTTTCATTCTTATAATGATAGGCCCACCTCCACTCACCGACTGCCTCCTCGGAGAAACAAGAGCTCATAAAATTTGTCAGGGTCATGAGCCGACAAAAACACGAACAAAACAACAACAAAAACAAACAAAAGAATGACTTACACAGTAATAAGTGTCTGATTTAATGAAAGATAAGTTTACAATAAAACGCTGATTAACAGTATAAAAAATATTCAAAAATTTAATGAGTTAAGGTATTACATTAATTTCTTCCATTTATCTTTCATCGTACACAAAAATTTCCCCAGAACAGATTCCATGCATTATGATTCATCGCCAAGGTGGTGTCAAAGGTTAGGTTAGGTTAGGTTAGGTTTTTCACATTAAAATTGACCAGGCTCTAGCGTGAGATTAGTTCTTCAAAGGTTAGGTTTCTTAATTTAAAATTAACATGACTCTAGCGTGATACTTGAGAAGATAATTCGTGCAGAGGTACTCCCCGATGCCGTGGTGATTCGGCGCTGGAGCTCTGTTCGGCAGCCCGTATCCTTCCAGGCAGGTCTGCATAGGCTCTTTGAAGGCCGAAATGGGGACCCTGTCTCCGTACTGCTTGTACGCAATCCTCGCGTAGTCCGCCAAGTACTCGACCATGTGGTGATCGGACCATCCGTCCAAGTCTTGCCGCTTCTGCGGTAAGTTCCAATGGTAGAGGGTGGCCATCGTCATCGCAAGATCCCCTCAGGGGATGGAACTTGTCAACTGCTCTTCAGGTTTATAATGGCAAAAATGAATTGTGTTCTATAAAAACTTCACGCGGCTGTTGCATTCGCGACCGCTGTTCATGAAAGCGCGCTTCGTCACATTACCGCGCGGGATCAATTGTCGCATTCTGTATTTTTATATTGAGTTTTCTTTGGTTCCCGCGTTATTATTAGGATCTTTGCGACATCTGATCATACCATGACCCCAATGTGACAATATGCATGATGATGTTTATTCGCAAATTTTATAAAATATTTTTTTACATCAACTATAACATCTGCTTTTATTTAAAATTATTTTGATTGTAAACAAATTTTGATTTTCTCTATGAAATCTTTTTAACTTGGATTCAGTATTGTCAAACCACGAAAAGAAAAAAAAATTTATCCTTGGCATATTTAATACTGATGTATAAAGGTACAGATGGGGACATAATGTAAATCTCAACTTCCAGAAACGATCCAGAAGTTCCGCTTGTTGAAGAAGTCGGCACACGTGGTGCTGGCCAACTCACTGGAAAAGGCCGTGTGGAACTGGATGGACACGTATCCGCACGAGTTTGCCGACGTGCAGAGGCGGCCTAACGAGGACCTGGCCCGCTGCTGCGATTCACTGTTCGACATGCTGCAGGACGGATTTGCCGATAACAAGAAGTCTCGCGTAGCCATGTGGCCCTTGCAAATCATGCTGCTCATACTTAGCCCAGTGAGTACCATTTTCGGAGAACCAGTTTGTAAATCAAACTGATCCAATGTAATCAATATTGATTTTAGGGCAATTGAGTTATCATCTACTTCTTTTCATATATACTTAAGGTCGGTTCTCCTCACACCACCAAAAGCACCAGGACGGTCTTCCAACATATGCAAGCGTCCTTTCCACAATGAATGTCATAGATGTCGCACTGTGTCCAGCTCGCCATCTAAATAATGATGTTTTAACACTGGATGCCTCAATTAATTTGATGTGCAATGGATTGTTTCAGAAAGTGTTGGAGGAAATAGTGAATGCAGATAGCGGAGCTCCCTGCAGTCCCAGACACAACAAGAAGAAGCACTTTATAGACTCTGTAAAAAAGGGCTTGGGTAAGGAATAAACATTCTTTATTTTGTATGACAGTAGACTGGATTGGAAAAAAAACTGGGTTGTTTGTTTGTATTTCGGAAACATTATTTTTTCTACTATCAAATTCCATTAAAATTATATCTGCTATCAACTTGGTGCAATTGAAAGGTAAAGCTTTATTGCAACGGAGTGTTCCAATTTTTGTGGTTTTCCCAGTGGTTTTTGCTGTAGATAGATTTTTCTGTTGTATCTAATTTGGTTTTGCCTTATGATTTTAAAGATTCACAAAATTTTATTACATTTTATAAAAAATTATTACATATTACATTACATTAGACTCCCGATTATCCAGGGTCACATTAATTGGGGGCAACAAAAGATGTGGCAACAAAAGATGGGGGCAACAAAAGATGGGGCAACAAAACCTGAATTAGATTTTTCTGTATATCTTTCTAATTGATTAATTAATTCGATATGAAAATTTCACAGAACTTTGTTCTGAAAAATTACAACTTCACAAATATCAATGTGTTCTTGAATATATATAATATCTGTTGTATAAATGTATGTCCAAATAAAATGAATTATTCAATTAATTCTGGCATCCACCTAGCGGTGGCATTGCAAAGTAATTTCAACTACCGTATCAAAAAAGTGGATTGCTCTATGGACAAAAATAAAAATTAATCAATTAATAAAAATAAGAACTACATATAAGGTCGATATATTCACGGAAACATAGAGGGTTGCTAGCTTAGTGGTCAGAGCACCGGCCCCGGAAAGGAGGTGACCTGGGTTCGAATCCCAGTAGTAACCTAATATTTTTTCATTGAATTAGATTTTTCTGTATGCATTTCTAATTGATTAATTAATTTGATTTAAAAATTTCACAGAACTTTGTTCTGAAAAATTACAACTTCACAAATATGAATGTGTTCTTGTTTACATATTTCACGGTTATTATTAATGTACTTACTATTCGTCCCAGTCTATTTCTTTTGCCAAATTATATAATTATAAAGATGAAGTTGCGCTTCATATTTATAATTATATAATTCGATTCGATTCTATTCGAGATCTTACCCTTTGCAGGCCCCCACGCCAACTCCAAGCAGATGACCGAAGCGGCGGTGATCACGTGTGTGAAGCTGTGCAAAGCCAGCACCTACATCAACATATCGGACTCTAGCAATGTGACATTTACCCTGGTGCAGAGCGTCATCACCGATCTCAAAGTTAGTTCCTGAACCACTTTGTCTACAGTCGGACCATACAAATGACAACTACGGCCGTAAATCATAATATCAGTAGGGATGCGCAACACTGCAAACGCTTTGTCAATAATTATGTACATTTAATGAACCACTTTGTGGAGAGTGTGTTTCAAGTGTTCTATTTGGTCAACATTCTCGTGTTGTAAATGCATAATGACATATTTTAGTCCTATTTAACTGTAAATAGTTGCAAATATTTTATACTAACCGTATGTTTTTCCGAGAAATGATTCTCGACGTTTCGTTGAATGCTTATTCAACGTCATCAGGAGGACGACCTTTACCCGCGGAGGTTGAGGTCGGACTATTACTGCTTTCGCGGGCATAAATTGTATGCACTTTGTTGATCAGTCAGATTTGACAAGGCAAACATACGGTTCGTATAAAATATCCGCAACTATTTACAGTTAAATATGTCTAACAACCGTAATAACAACCTTAACTCTTTAATATTTTAGTCCTTTGTTATTTTCTAAATAACTAATTTCTTTCAAACTTGGGTTGAGGTAAGGTAGAGGCGTTATTTAGTATATAATTTTATCAAATTGCATGGTGATATTAACGCAGTAACTCTACATGGGTTGTCATTCTTTAATGAACATGTGTAGTAGTGTGCTAATGCTACATAGTGATTACTGATAGCATTAGCCCCACAAGATTTTTGTTGTAATTTTTAATGTGTTTCTTTTGAATACTATTCAAAATAAATACCTATTCCAGACAAGGTCATTTATATAATTTTTTGCCTTATAACTTCGTATTTTCACATTCATATGCTATGCTATGTGTCACTGTAACATACACTGAAAATTTGCATAAAAAGAAATTGAAAAAAACATTTTTATAATAATATAAAAGTATTCTACCCATCACAAGTAGATAAATGGAAAGAGTCCATTTAAGAAAGACAATCGAATTAGTATGTGTACGATGTTGCATACGAGGTACATTGTTTTGTTGTGTTGGTGTTTATGGATATAAATTTGATGTGTTGGTGTTTATATTCATAAACACCAACACAAAAAAACAATGTGGGTCGTACCCACGGCTTACACATACTAATTTGATTTTCTTTTATAAATGGAAATAAGTCTACCGTCCCTTAAGGTGCAAAGTGCGCGAGAGACACTCCATTGGACATGTTTTACAACCAGAGTTGTCGGTTGGTTTGGTCCTGACTATAATGTATACCTAACTAAAACGAATTTCTTATCACTTCTTTCAGTTGTTACTCTTCAATCCCAACAAGCCGTACCCCCGAGGCCAGTCGTACTACTCATACAGTGATATAGACCTGATGATTGACTGCTTTGTCTCCTGCTTCAGGATCATGCCGCACAACAACGAAGCTCTCAAAGTTTGTCTCAACCTCAACAGCCCGATAGCTTATCACTATGTCATTGTTACGTCTCTTTTGAAGTGAGTTTTTTTAATGTGTTTGTTGGTAATAATATAAGTATGCATGAGGGCAAGTCAAAACTTATCTACACTTTTGTCCTATAATTTATTTACGTATAGGTAAGGGTTCTACGTATACTTCATTTTTCTGCGCAGTCACTTCCCTTGTTAATGCACTTGGTCCAGTAGTCTACAAGCTTGTGTATTCCTTCCCAGAATAAAGTTTTTGGTTGGCTGCAAAGCCATCTTTGCATCGCTTACTGCACGTCTTTGAAAATCCTCACAGATTTTTATGGAAGTCAAGCTCTTTGTGGAAGATTTGAAGGACAAGAACACAAGTGATGTTCAAAGAAGACACTACATTATCAACGGTAACTAGCCTATTCGCTAGAACCATCTCGAGCGTGCTGAATCTTGTCATCGTGGTAGAGATTGACGAGCGTCCTGCTCATTTTTTTTTAGTTTTACGCACTTTTAAACTTCTTGATCTACAAAAAATACTTTTACATATTGTGATAAAGTCTACAATGAATTTCAGACCATTTTACACCCTTATTGGATTACTGTTCATTGTTCCACCTTGGTGCAAATTGCTAGTCGAACGGACATGTTTGCACTGTAATAGCTGGAAGGCAAATGACGCGATCGGGATCAAATTTCGTACATGTGACGGCAGTCGCACTAACTCTTAGCACACATGTGCAGAAAGCAGTATGACAACCTTGAAAGTGTGTGTTGCAAATGTGTAGATAAATTTTGAATCGCATTCATACATATAACAAGAACAAATAAAACAGATGTTTTTGTAGATTTTCAAACATATACAGATGAAAATTTGATTCTTGGGTCACTATGGCATAATTGGCATACCCATCTTTTAGCGGCTTTAGTGGTGACTATATTTTTCCTATGCATCTTTCTTAGTGATTTGTCTAATTTGTTTTAATTATAAAGAAACAATGTTGGGAAAATATTCCAACTTTTCAAATTAAATCTGATTTATTTAAAAAAATTAAATGCACCTTAATTTTGGATGCTCTTTGTGAAGGTAGTTTTGAAGAACTTGTATATTTTGTGGTTGTGTTGATTTTGCCGGTGTCAGTTAGGAATTAAGTTTATTTGTATTTTTGTGTATGTCTTTGGTTTTAATGTGGTTTTGTGGCGGTAAAGTGGGGTGAAAAGATTCAGATTTTTGCTGATAGTGAAGGTTTAAAAAAAATCGTCCTCTGTCGCAGAAGTTTTACACAACGTTTTTGAAGCCTGTGACTGTAAAAATAGTTCATTATTGAACACTCAGATTTTGGACACATTATATTTTATAACTCATACATTTAATTTGTATTCAAATTATCAGTTTTCTAAAATACACCACAAGTTAGCGCTACATAACTTTGGTGTGTTCGAAGTTTGACATGTTAATAAGATCATTAATTATTAATTAATCATAACAGATAAACGTCGGGCATTCAATATTTTCTCTACTATTACATTTTACTTTGACTTTCAAGGGTTGTAGAGTCTTTTAAAAATTTAACAATTCTGGTTTATACATGACCTTACAGTCGGGCTCGCACTCCATTTAAAATACCATAAATCGGCAACTTCAACTCAACCTTTTTCTTACTAATATAAGGCCTCGGTTTTTAGGATAATACAGCAAAAGAGGCTGAATTGGTGGCCGCAGATAGAGCTACTGTATAGCCGTTCGGCAGAACTGCGTGCCATGTTCACCGATACTCTCAATAAAGCTACTCAGGTACAGAGCAAAAGTTTGTTTATCTTATTCTCCGTGTAGGTGACTATTTGGTCGTTATCATTTTCAGTGTTAAAGCTTGTGACTTCAGTTTAAAATATTGTCACGAGATTGTAGAAACAAAAGAAGAATTGCTCATAATCAAAGATATCCCATACTCTGAACATTTAGAACAAATTGGAAATTACTGGAAGAGCCAAGAATACACAGGAATATCTCGGGACATTCGACGAATGGTTTCTTATAAATGCAAGCTGCGCCAATTTGGTGGATTAGTTTGCTTCAGATTCAGACGTTTGGTGGAAGCCGGAGATAAAAGCGACAACTGAAGTGAGACAACAAGCGGCGATTGAGTACTTATTATATTCAACCAGCGAAATAAATTAAAAGAGTACCTACGTGTGGAATTCTCGATAGCAAATCATTGTGATAAAGGATGGTGTAATAAAGTGTTCCATATACAAAAGATTCTTGAAATTGACAATTAGTGCAAATTACATAATAGTGATTACAATTAAGTACGTGTCCAGTGACCATTGGTGATGAATAAATCAATTTATTATTGTTGCAGGGCTACATAGCTCACACTCCGCTGCGAATGATCACGTCGCTGACTCTCAAATCTAAGGACATCCAGGGAAAGATGAACCGCTCTGAAGAGATGCCCGTCTACAGGAATCTTCTCATGTGTCTGGTGCGCCTCATACACGCTGATCCCATGCTAATGCTCAACGTAAGTTGATCAATCTCCAACTTCTATTTCAATAAAATTGATCAATACGCTTCTTTATTATTTCAAAATATTGTATTAGTTCATTAATAGCGGTGCTAATGAAATTAAATGTGCATTTCTTTTGAATATATTCATAAAAATATGCATAACAACCATCTCTTGATGTCGTAAACAGGGTGTCTCATGACTAGTAGCAAAAACTTTGACTTCTTCAATTTTGAATAGAAAATACTCTTTTCACTTGAGTGAAAACTCAACTTTTCACTTTTCAAATTGAATAAAAATGATTTTGATGACGAATGTCAAAAATCAATTAAAAGTGTTTACGCACATCGGCTTAAACGAGATTTTCAGTTTAAACCCACCATAATCCAAGTTGATACAACCGGCCCTAAGTAATATAGTAAGATTAATATAGTAGACCATATGTACGAAATAACGATAGTAAATAAAAATTGATATAATCTGTTAATGACTATTTCAGAACCAAGGCAAGGCAGGCCACGAAGTGCAGAGCTCCACCTTGGAGTTGATGAATGGTCTGGTGTCCCTCGTGCACCAGGGAGCCATGGGGGACGTCTCCCAGGAGGCTATGGAGGCTCTGTTGGCTCTACATCATCCAAACAGGATTCACATGTGGAATCCAGAGGCTCCTGTCAACACATTCTGGGATATTAGGTAAGAAGCGCGGGTTGTATTCCTTGCAAGAAGCCTCAAGGTGAAATTTGCTTCCTTCTTCAGCGGCCCTTCGGTTGATACATAATTCAACATCAAAAATTTGTGTCGTTGAAACCGCATAACGATTTTTACTTCGCTCCCGGTAAGAGACGCATGTGGAGCATTGCAGCATGAGAATACGGTTCTTATTTATGAAAGAAGTATAAATATTAAAATAAAACACAAATCACTTTGTTTTCACCACTTTATTAGATTACACAATCTACATGATTCGAGAACAATGTTAATGGGGGTGGGGTCGGAGGTTTTAATTATTATGGAATGTCATCTGAAAGTGGAAAAGAAAAAAATGCTTAAGTGGAAAAATATTCAATAATGGGCTATGCAAAAATTTTGTCTGTGTATTTATTAAATTTGAATTAATATTAACATTTTTCCTAATTTCAAGTATTTCTAGATTATTTATTTGTGGGATCTTATATTAAATGTATGGTCGTATTCTATTAAGTGTTTTGCAAAATCAGACTCAACATTGCTAGTTAAAGCTTTGATGTGTTATTTAACCCTAGTTTCAAATTTTTTGTTTTGTTTTACTAATATAAAAATGATCACAATCGTTACAATTGAGTTTATAAACTCCTTATTTCATAATAGGATCATCACTGTCCTTGTTATTTAGTATGTATGTATTTTACTACACAACAATCCTGAAGGAGAGAACATTGTTCTCGAAACATGTAGATTGTATAAAGCCATGTATTCACTAGGGGACAAATAGCGTAGCATTCCGCGCGGCATGTCGCATGAACATCTACGTTCATGTTTCGGGGACAATGACGCGGTCATATGACGTGTACACACCGGGACTCACGTATCTTGTCGCGGAAATGTTACCTGATGAGGTTATGATGACAGCTGCGGTATCTATTTACACTTCACTTAGCGAAAACGGGGTTCCGCGCAATTCAAAATGTTTTTATGGGTCGCAATTTCAAATTAACGAGGTTTTACTGTAGTAAATTGAATATTATTAAAAATAAGGTCCTTTTTGCAAATAATTATTGTTTTCCACACGTCGCGGAAATGTCACCCTATGAGGTTATGATGACAGCTGCGTATCCATTTATGATATCGAGTTTAACGAAACGTAAGAGGAGAAAAAGGTGGTGGATGCGAAATTATTTACTGCAAAGAGAAAGAAGGACGGATATTCTATGCGATCTTCGATCGATACAGCTCGATGAGTTCAATAACAATTTCGTTTCCCCACATTGTCATCTTGACAGATACAGCGCATGCGTATTCATTTGTAAACATACCACGTGGTACTGACGCTCCGCGTAATGTTGCAGTGAGCTTGCTCGGGTACCGTGCACATGGCAACGTTGCCACAGCACATAGAAATGCCGCGCTATGTTGTGCGAGACGTCGCGGAACAGTGCACAATGTTGCAACGTCACGTAGACTCTATGCCGCACATGCTGTTGAGGGACAATTTGTCCCCTAGTGAATACATGGCTTAATCTAATAAAGTGGTGAAAACAAAATGATTTGTGTTTTATTTTAATAATAATGTCACCACAAAGGTTAAGCCTTCATACAGAGGAAAAAAATATTCTTCGAACAATTATTATAAATATTAATTTGGTAGTTTAAATACCCGACTTGATTTGAGTAAATATTTCATGTTTGCAGTTCCCAAGTCCTGTTCAGTATCAGCCAGAAACTGATCCAGCGCCAAATCATGAACTACACGGAGATTCTGCGGTGGGTGCGTGAGATTCTGCGCTGCAGGAACGCTTTCTTGCTTCGTCACAAAGATTACGCCAACGTGGGCAGTCAGATCGCTATCTGCAAACAAGCTCACATTAAGTTGGAGGTAAGTCTATTATTAATTCAGTGCTAAATTGGTGCTGCTACATTCCAAAAATATGGAGGGAATCGAATGCCCGAGTGGACTGTAGTGGAAAGGAAACAGTTTAGGTAGGATTTGAATAAGGATCTAGTTTACCTGAATATCCCAGAGCTGGACACCAATACAGCACTCTCATTGACCCGTGAAGGAATGGAGTCTCTTGCACTTCTTTGGCGGCTCCTTAATTATCTTCGTCAGTACACACGATGTTAGAGAGAATATAATGTAATCACCCGCATTAGGAAGTTTCACTACAATAGATTTTTGCCGATTTGTATATGATGACGGCTTGTGGTCACAATTTGTATCTGAAGCTGCGGAGGACTGTTGTGCGACCTGTAGAACGTCGTCCAAAGTGCACCAGAACAGAGACTATACAAGCTTATCACCAATTTTCTTCTTTCCTTGGCATTTGCCGCGCATCCTATGTGACATTGAGTGCAGTACATTTAAGTACAGAATGAAAACTTTATACAATATTTTATTTGAATAAATTTATTTTAAATCTGTGTGTTGCTTTTCTGTCTATATATTATCTGCACGACTTTCCTGCAATATTTAACAGAACACTCGGATACCTGCGTACATCGAATACCGAAGAGAGCCTGAAATGTAGAGGCGGGTCTTCTTCGCATATGTTCAAACCTATTGGTACATCTCAACATACTTTTGGCAGGTTGGTTATGATCGATCTATGCGGTTGTGATTGTTTTATGTAAGTTGTGAAGGGAGAAAAGAATTCCCAGTCCACCGGGAGAATTCTTCTGTGTTCAGTGTGTGTAGTTGCGTGTGTAAATGAATGAGAGGGTGTAATAATACTCACTGTATGATGTTTCGGTTTATTTGAACAATCTTTACCGGCTACAACGATCATTTACTGAATGTGATCGTTTCAGCAAGTGGGAGGCAGTGTAGGGTATTGACCCTATCTTCAATCTAATTGGCCAAAGCGTTTGCTACGTACGGGCTTCGACTACCACACATTCATTTACCAACTATAATGATACATTTCTGGTATACAGGTGGTGTTCTTCATGTATCTGTGGTCTATCGACATGGATGCCGTGTTAGTGGCCATGTCTTGCTTCGCCCTGCTCTGCCAGGAGGCCGACATCCGCTGTGGGACGGACGAGGTCACCGTCACCTACCTCTTGCCCAACTACCACCTGTACCAAGAGATTGCGCAAGCCAGCACCGTTCTCACCACAGGTAAAATGTTTATGAATCACGTTTATAGTGAGTGGAATTTAAGACAACCTTTATGTGCATGAAAAGTATTCAAATAACAAAATCGATAACTGTAAAATATTTTAAAATATGCTGTTTGTGAAATTATAATAGTTTGTAATTACAATATAATACTCAATATGAAGATATGAAAATATTGACATTGTGATTTAACTGACCAGTTGACGTTTTTTGATTTTTATTTGTACAGGTGTCCTAGTAGTCCAAAATTCGGGACAGTCTTCTGTCTTCTTCAAAAATATAAAACAGCAATTTTGAATTTGCATTTTTCTTCAGTTTTAAGTAGTAATGGGCTTTAATTTACCGAATTAAAAATAATTGAACCTCTTTATAGAAAGAAAGTATATGATTTCCTTTTTTTCAATGCGTTAGACTATTTATAATAAATAGATGATAACTTGGCAACCAAATTAAAAATCCTAAGAACATATTTTGTTCAAAACTAATGAATTATGTAACTTTGATATGCGGTACAGCTATTAGCTATGTATTACTTTAAAGCTGAAATCATTGCTAAAAATTTATTTAAAATGTGAATTCTTTTGCCATATTAGCCAGCCAGGATGTTTCCAGAATGTGTTTTTACGAAAATGTCCATGGTAAGTATATCAATAATCATAACAACCTTCAATTGCCTAGAAAATTCCCTTAATAAGTAATGTAGACCTCTTTCCATTTAAGAAAGATAAGTGTATTAGTATGTGTAATCCATGCGTACGACGCACATTGTTTCATTGTGTAGGTGATTATGGATATAAAAACCAAGACAATGAAACTACGTGCATCATAGGCACAGCTTACATGCTCTAATTCGATCATCTTTCTTAAATGGAAAGAGGTCTACTGTGGTGCCATCAGCTAGAACCTCACCAGTTTATTAGAGCAGAATTTGTCGGAATGTAGAACTGAACGCTGTCTTATTTTAGGGCGAGCGGCTCTGCAAAAGAGAATCATGGCGCTGCTGAGGAAGATCGAACATTGCGTCAACGGCGTCCAGCCTGCTTGGGAAGAAACATTCAGGAATTGGTGAGCATCTAAGATTAATACTAGAATGATAGATAAATATTGCTCACTTCAATCAAGTATTCCAATTAGTGGTATATCTGACTCTACCTTTCTACCTACGTTTTCTTTCAATCTAATCATGCCGTTACTTCCAGGGATACCATGTGCAAATCACTGCAATCCTATCCCAAGAGCCAAGCGGGCAAGGGTGGTGAGGAATGTCCTCTGGAAGCACTGCCACGTCCCACCAGCAGGAGAAGAGCCTCGCATCAGAGCAGTGAGCATGATTTGGAGGTTGGTCTTTGCAGAATATTGATCACTTAATTTACTATAGTCAATCATGATTGCCAACTATTCCAAAATTTGTTATAGTTAATGGGGTACTTGCATAGTTTCTCATCCTGGGTATCCCAAACTCTCTCTCCCCTAATATATAGTGTTGTAGGAATGTTCATAGGTTCATAGAATGAAAGAGTATTTGCGTAACACAAGGGACGTCCGTGAAGATGGCAGAGGACTGCCTGATTTGATGATGGAGACATGGCTAAATGCTACCACGGAGTCGTCTCTTTTCTTTCCCCTTTGTTCTCGATCATCACCTGTCGCACATTCTGGAACATCCTTTGTCAGCAGATTGTTTTGAGAAATAAGAAACCGCAGACAGCGTGGAATGTGCTTGGATGCCAAAATTGACACATGTTGCATAGTTGGCAAGTTGCACTCTAGGATCTCCTGAGGAAAATATATGTAATTATCCCACCACACTCCTTCGAACTCACTAAAAAATTATGTCAATAGTTTACAGTTCTCACAGTCCTTTTTCAATAGAAGTACTTAATGTTTTTATTACATTATTACATTATTACAAGAATTACATGTTTCCTTATATCCTTGTTCCAGGATCAAATAAATGAATGGGCCAACACAACCTCCTTCCTGTGCGCATTGGGCGGGGTCTGCCTGCAGAAGAAGGGGTCCCAGGGCCCGAGGCCGATCCCCGTCGGCCACGCTTCCACCCTCGGCTGCCTGACACTTTCTAGTGCTTCGTCCTTGCACGGTGGTAATATACGGAATATAAAATGTTATACATATTTATTATACTATATAATTAGTCTTATATTTATACCTAAAGTGCTCTTAATATAAAAATATATCTTATTTAAAAGATTTATTGATGGATGTTGCAGCCCCACACCTGACAAACAAAAGGATTTATATGGCCAACTTTACTTTATATCATCATGAACATATGGAAAAACCTCAGTGGACCCTAAATGTTGATATTTATCTTTTTTGATATTTGTCCTGTTTTTTCATCAAAATTTTTGTTTGATGTTCCCCCTAAAGATCGATATTTATCCCACATCCCACGTGAGTCAGTTGGTTGGGCACTCGGGCGGTGATTCAAAGTGTACGCATCGACTCTTGTTTACTACTTTATTTCTTTGCAATGTTTACAAGTTTTTCCAATATAAATAAGTGATTACCGCAAGTAAATCTCTGTCATAACGATAAAGCACTAATAAATAGTGGTTAATAAGTAATTGAAATGTATTTCGGATCGATTTTCGTGTAAATCGATTTTCTTGTAAAAAAAAATTATCATAGAATAGATAGACACAATTTGGGACTGAAATTAAACCATTTTGAGTTGATGGATTAATGACGAATCTTTAGGGTCCTCTGTATTATGAATTCGTCCAAGTAAAGGGTGTTTCAATAAGAGGTAGCCAATTTGTTTTTGTAGTAACATGATAAATTGATAAAACCATCTTCCAACTTCCCCCACCATAACTAATCTGTCTATACTTGAACAATAATTTTAGTACATTTATTGTCTTGATGAAGGGAGCGTCGATTCCGAAATATGTCGAATTTTTACAACAAAATTTAAGTGTGGTTAAAACAGAGCGTAAATCATTTTTTTTATTGATAAAACCACCTTGGCATAAGGTATCTTGCTGCTGAAACCGCTTATCAGCCATATCCAAAGTATTGATTTGTTCAAAAAAGAATAAAACATTGTCAAAAAAATTGTCATTCAATCTGTGCCATTCTGAAAATAGCAATATTGAGATGTCGGATTTTATCCCAATCTTGTTAGGTATGTATAACATTTATTGCCGCCAATTTCAATGTTTTGAGTTTGCCATGTTTGAAATTAATGAATTCAATTAATCAGAAATATAATCAGAGTAAACAAACCTTAAGTTATTCACAATTATGAATAAAGAGCTTTCTAATTGATTGAATTCATTAATTTCAAACCTGTCAAACATAAAACTTCAAAAAAACGACATCAAAATGTTATGCAATAACTGTCAAGATACAGGAAATAGCAATAATGCTTAGTTCGGAATACGGATGATTATCAGTTAAGGCCCATTAACTCCTCCAGTCCACAAACAAACTAAAAGATGACTCTGGTTGTAATGCTTGGGGTTTTTTTATATGACAGTTTTCACTATACCGCACAGATTATTTCTTCAAATTTTGATAATAATAATAATATTAATATTTGGATAATTTATATAGCGCTGTTTTCGCGAATACTCACCTCAAGGGCGCTTTACACAGAAAAAATATTATCTTACAAAACAACTTACTGCTAAAAAAGAAAAAAACTTATTTACTATTACTTATTCACTAGGTGGCATGCAAGAAATGGAATTAAAATTGAATACTATAATAGTTGGGAGTGCCTGAAAGAATTAGGTGTTTTTGCGGAGTGCACAATAGGAGTGGAAAACATTAGCTAGCGTTGTTGTGGTCAGATTCTATAGGTTTTTATAGAAGTTTATATGATTTTGTCTTTGAATATTGGATTGGCCGCTTAGCAGGTGCCAAATGACGACCAAAAATTACACGCAATCTTCTTTCAGTACCCACGACTAATCCATTACTTTCATATAATGCTTTCATTTCTAACCCTCCATTTTGAAATACATAACACCTTGTTTATGACTACTGTCGAGTATTCCGTTAGAGAATTTCAAATCAATTGTTGGAACACCTTTTATCATAAACAATGTGTCTGCACTTGTGAAACGAATAAAATTTAAAAAATTGATGTATTTTCATTTTAGGTCTTGTTGACACAAGAAAATGCAGCGTTTTAGCAAACAGTTCGCAAGACGTTCAGTATTGCCCTGTTACTCAGTAAGTAATGTTTTATTTTTATATATTTGATATTTTGGAACATTAATTATTTTTTGTATTTCATCCTCATTGCGTTTAAGGAGCAAATTCTTCATCTTCAAAATAATAAGTGTTATGGATTTTTTTACCTGCTTTTTGGTTTGGGATTTCGCTGCTCACGGAGGTTTTATTAGTGATGGTCAAACTATTATTTGAATTATTAAAACAGTTATTTGAGATTTGTATCTGATTGTATAAATGATTAGTAACTGAGATATGACTGTTATAATTAGTACGCACAATTGCCCTTCAAATAACCGGTTAAAAACATCACTACGTTTTATTGGTATATATGTATTAATATAGTATTATGTGTATTGGTGCTGGTGTATTGAATGCTATTGTGGGGGTTGGTATGTGTGAATCGACCCCTTGTGTGAGGTCGAGAAGCTACCCCCTACGTGCTGCTTCTTAATGTTGATAGGGTCACCACTCCGTATTTCCAGAGTTCGGAGTTCTCTTGAATGTGAAGTCGCGTTGAATTTTACAGAATTTAATTTGGTATAAAAAAGGTATTAAAGTACAAGTTTAAAAAGGTTCATATATCGCAGAGTATAAAGATACTGTTAGGACTCTAGTCGGCGAGGGCTTCCGCCCGATATAGAGTTCACTTGAGGAGTGAGGTCTCCAATCGGCTAGGGCTTCCGCCCTATATCGAGATCACTTGAGGAGTGAGATAATGTGCGTTGGGCGTCAGGCTTCTTATACTCGATCCGCACAAAGGAAATACGAAGTCCCCTTCCCTCATGTCCGGAGTTGTACTGATGCAGCGGAGTGCTACGCCCTCTGTTTTGCTACGTGACCGATTTCCACTGTCCGCGGCTGCCGCACCTCTGTTACGTCAGCAGATTCACTTGGTGTGGTACATATTCGCTCGCATGCCGAGCGTCTGGGTTAGACTTTGGTACTGGCGCGTGTGTCACTGACCCCTGTCATGTAGGCGCGACGTTGATGTATGTGTGACCTAGATGGGCGGTTATCTGCATTGTGGTATGAATTCCGCACTATAAACCATAGCAGAAATAAGAAAGCATGATAAAATCATTATTTAATTCATTTAAAGTTGCTTAAATAAATAATGCTGCATTTGTCATCGATAGATTTGAAATTTTTAAATCGAAAATTACATAAATAAAAATATGTGATGCATTTGTTATAGATAGGTTTTATAAATGCGCATACAGAATAAACCATAATATACCATATGTAATAATATTTGTAACAAATGTATTTTCCTCTTTTTCAATTGTAAAATTTTCTTCTACAGTTTTTCACTTGTATCTTCACTTGTACTTAGTCACTTGTATCTTTTTCTGTCCAGATTATTTTTTTAAATCACTTTAATTACTACAAAAAATATGTTTTATAGTGATAATAAATAAATGTACATTTTGAATGTGATTTAAACTACAATCCCTGTGTACAGATTTGTCGGTCAGCTCCTGAGACTGCTGGTGTGCGTGAACGAGAAGTTTGGCCCGCAGATACAAAAGCACGTGAAGGAGCTGATCGGCCACGAAATGTCCTCGGCGCTGTATCCCATACTGTTCGACCAACTCAGGGCCATAATTGACAAGTTCTTTGATTCCCAACAACAGGTATTTAGTCTTCCAGTAATTATTTTTCTGAACCCATATGAAAACATCAAAAATAAATTAACAAAAAAATTCTTCGCTGGAATGGTACTATTGTGCCACGTTACAGCATTTTGTTCCTTTACAATGTTTTTTATGAGTATGACACTTCTTTGATTGCGTCAAATTATTATAAGAAAAAGATACCACTAATACCGGATGTAAGTGTCCTAAATAAGTAAGATAAAAAAGAAGAAAACTAACCACAAAGATTTGGATGAAATTCTCATCTATTCTCGGAGGCAAATCCTACATTATCCTGTCACTAATCACTCGCTATTTAAAAGGTGTGTTTAAAATCTTGATATGCCGATTAAAAATCCCTCACCCCTGCTTCATTCTCAATATTGTACATTTTTTGCCGATGATCAGGTGATGTTGACAGAAGTGAACACCCAGTTTGTGGAGCACACCATCTTCATAATGAAGAGCATCCTGGACAACAATAAGAATGAGCAGCCGGCAGAACACCTCAGCGTCACATCCATTGAAGGATTGATGCTTGCGATTGTCAGGTAATTTTACATTTGAGTTATGTACTATAGTATAATCTCGTTAATTTCAAATTCAAGGTACCAAAAAAACTAATTAACCGCAAAAAATCATAAAACTCCTTAAAAAAACAGTTTCCGGAAAAACATGTATTTTGATATATTTCAAGGAAAACTTCGAAAACAATTTTTATTATGCCAATACATACAAAGATTATGCCATTTCTATTACTGAAGTACCCAGTGGTGATTCCTCAAGGTACTGCGAAATACACACATAAAAAACTAACATGTGCGCGATCATAAAGTCGCACGCATTGTTAGTTTTTTATAACTTTTAAAAAAAATTCACTTAAAATGTACTGATTTATGGCATTGGCACTCCATATGGTTGTCTCGTTTTTTCGCAGCCTTTCTGTCGTTCAATGAATACCTAAATATAAGCGCTAGTGCAATGTTTATCTGATTTGTTTGTGGTGGTTTGTTGATGTCTTGTTCTCTTCATGAAATAGCATGATCTATCGATGCAATTCGATACTTTGACAGTTTTCAAAATGGATGACCTGCCTTCATCAACTATGAAATAAACATTTTAGGACTCGTGTGTTCTAAAAATTTCAAAATGTGGCTAATTTCAAATTACAACGTATTAAAATTTGTAAGTATTCTTATTAAAATTAGCTGATCTATAGGTATGTGCGGCATTTAGACATGACAGTCCTATCGGTGCACATCAAGACCAAGCTGTGTCAGGTGGTGGAGGCCATGATGCGGCGCCGTGACGACCTGGCCTTCCGCCAGGAGATGAAGTTCCGCAACAAGCTGGTGGAGTACCTCACCGACTGGGTGCTGGGCACCAGCCACCAGATAGCGCCACCAGTCTGCGGGGACGTTACAGCCATTACCAGGTATGCCACTTCTTTCATTTCAATTGATTGATTCAAGCAATTGTTTTTAAAAAGTTATTTCCAATAAAAATGTTGGTTTCATAGATTCCGAAGAAATTTCATTGAGTAGTCACAGGATTTTTGTATTATTTCCAAAAAACCTCAGTGGGATATTGCTGCCTTTCCTTTTATACCACTCATACATGATATTCATCTGAATTTTTAACTTCTATGCACTAGAATACGACTGAAAATTATTTACTCCTTTTAATAAAAGAAATAAATAATTTCGTCTCTGTGCGACATCTATAATTTATGATTATCCTCCTGGGGACAAATTCCAGTAATTGTGTTCTTAGAATAAAAAATGTTGACAATCTAAACCGCTTATTATAATATAATGTAGGGAGTTGGACCAAGCGTGTATGGAAGCCGTTGCGTCACTATTACGAGGACTCCCTCTGCAGCCGGAGGAATCTGATAGAGGAGATCTCATGGAAGCCAAAAGCCAACTGTTTTTAAAGTAAGAATTTATCTACATATCGGCATTTTTAGAATAAAAGTCACTTTCTAAACTTTTTTAAAAATGAATTTTTATTAATATTGTCACGGTTCGCAGCAGTGGGGAACGTATTGAAACCCTCGTAAGCAATTTCTATATTGTATTATTCAGTCACCAGATGCAATCTTTAGCTGGAACACTATTCGATCTATACTATTCGACACTTGTCAAAACAAAATTGAACTCGTCTCCACGGCAGTGATGTAATTTATAAGGACCTGATTTCTTAAAGATTCTGGTATAATTTCACATATTTGACTGACTTTCAAATCTTTCTAAAATCTTCTAAAAAAATTATTCAAATCATCCGGAAACCCTCGATTATGTACAGTTCCTCTCGTTTCTAGAATTCTTGACAATATAATAAATCTGAAGCAAAAGACATATTTTGCAATTAACACCAAGTAGTGCTGAAAACCAATGCAAAAAAATATTTAAATAATTTTTTAAGCTTGAAATGTGAAGATAATTACATTTCAAGCAATTTCGTGTCATTTACTTTTGTCATTGTTGAGTGTTAAATTTTAAACATGGTTTTTCCTGTTTATTGTTGTTGAATTCTGTGGTTTTCTGTTCAACGGTTAACTACCCACATTGGTCACAAAGCCATCAAAAAGCAGGGCAAACTGGGCATTGGGTAGTTCGTTTGCATTGGGGTGGATTAACCGGTGATAAAAAATAATTTAATAATTTTACATTTGATTAACCCTTTCAACCCGGATCGATACGATTGTGCATTCACATGAAAAAATATTTCCCGCTAACTAAACCGTCTTTCAGGTTCAAACCTGCCTGCAATGATCATGCGTTCACGCGCGCGTGGGACTGAAAGGGTTATACATATTTCAAACCAATGAGTGGAGTCATGATATCTGTTTAAAAATAATTTATTTATGTTATTTGGGAGCCAAGTGTGATAATTATGTGTTTATTTTTAGGCAAGCAGGCAGGCGCATTGTTTTCAATTATAATTTTTTTTTTGTTAATGGATTTTTTGAAGGATATTATGCAGGTCAATTCTTATCCCACATCAAATAATCAAATGAGCACGATTTTTGGTCCCTGAACGGATCTGGTCTGAATCGCTACAATGAAAGAGATGATTCTTCCTGTCCTTGTTCGGATCTGATGAGAAGTATCGTTCTTCTCTTTGTCACACTTTCATACAAAATGATTCACAGTTTGATCTTTTGCTCAGATCTGAAGGGGATACTTCCCTTTATCACACAAAATGAGTCTCAAACTCAAGGCAGAAAATAACATAGAGATATTTGTCCTTTCAAGCCTTTATTGATTCTGTTCACATTAAGTAATGTTTAAAGGGCCCCAGCTGGTGCCCTCCTACGACTCCATAAATCGCCATCCGCTAGATGGTGCTTTAACGCACTGCATAGAGAAATAATATTCTCTTCTCGGCTATTATTACTGAACTAATGATTGATTGCAGATACTTCACATTATTTATGAACTTGCTGAATGACTGCAATGAAGCAGAGTGCACCGGAATAGAGGAAAATCCACGACAGCGTGCAGGGAAGCCCAACACCCTGAGGAACGCCACCATCCAGGCCATGTCCAACCTGCTCAGTGCCAACATTGACTCGGGACTCATGCACAGCATTGGTAGGTGTTATATTCAGCTAGGGGCATCGCCTTTGGTTAAATTTTTATTAGAGAAAACAAAGCATAGGGTTAGAAAAGTGACTTAATCATTGATTACATTTATTTATTATAAGTATTTATACAGAATGGAGAAACTGCCACTATAATTTAGAAGTGAATCTGGAAGCATTATAATAGTGCTTGGCACGTTAGCGATCATAATCTTGCTAGCAGCAGCCCAGAATGGTAGGGACAGTGGTCTTTCTGAGCGTTAATTTTTTCAGTCAAGATGTCCTTTGTCTTCCAGAACCCCTACCGCCCGCAATTTCACCTCGAATGATGAGATGCAGGATCTGTTAGCTCTCTGGATGCCTCCTGATGTAGCAAAAATATTGATGTCTCCGGTTTTTAATTATTTTAAGGGTTTATTTTTCCTTCGACATCTGGATCATTACGTTGTCCTTTGTAACCTTAACAATCCAGGTTATTTTTAGAAGCCGTCAGTAGATCCACACCTCAAATGCTTCAAGTCGCTTCAGTGAGTGTCCATGATTTTATTCCATATAAAAGTAAAGGAAACATGCATCATAGCATCCTCACTTTAGAAAAACAAATTCTCTATAAATAGGAATGTGCTCTCGAATAAAGCTCATTTGAGATTGTTTTGCCAGCAATAGGCATAGCTGTGTCGTTTAACACTAGTCAATTGTACCGATTGAATTATAGTCCATTTCCACTAACAAATCCTCTGTGTCCACAGAGGAGACTAAGAAATTTTCGACTCGAGGTGATCTCTATGAAACGGATTTTACTTCCGTGAGATTCTTTGAATACTACTCTCGGCTTTCGTAGTCTCCGTATACATGACTCATTGATTTATTATATATATAATATATATCTATATATATCTTCTATATAGAATTATAGTCGATACTTCTATATATTAGATATTTATAATCTATATGAAAATTCATTCCTTCCAATTCCAATTGGAATATTTTCAGAGTTTTTATTATCTTACTTATTTTATTTAAACGAATGAATTTTTCGTAATCAATATAAGTTACTGTAATGATACTTCAACGTTTTGTAAAAAAAAGTCAGAAATATTGAAAAAAAAAATGCAAACTTTTATATTGTATAACTCCATAACTGTTGATTTGGTTGCTTGAACATTTTCGACTCATAATCAAGGCAGGAATTCACTTGTAAGGTATTGTGGACTAGCTTTGTTACATACACTCTGTATATCTTTTCATCAGTGATAAAATATCATTCAAATATAATAAATAACCAGACAAAATTTGCACAACCCACAATTGAATATTTTTCCACTTAAGATTCCATCCCCTTCAGATGACATTTCATAATTATCACCTCTCCTCCTCCCCTCACCATTCGCATCGCCGTAACCCGCTTGCATGGTTTATCTTTTTCAATTTTAGTACACAAACAATCCTGAAGAAGAGAACATTATTCTCAAAACATGTAGATTGTATATCTAATAAAGTGGTGAAAACACAGTGATTTGTGTTTTATTTTAATAATAATGTCACCACAAAGTTCAAACCTTCATTCAGAAGAAAAAATATTCTTCAAATAAAATATCATAACTTCTTCTTCAAATGTAGCAAATTTATTTTGTGGTAACATAATTATAATTAATATAAATTTACTTTGTTTAAACCACTTATTTATTGAAAAAAATCAATATGTTTCAAAGCCAATGGCTTCTTCATCAGGAAAACAAAAATAATATTTAAAAATCGAAGTATAGATCAAAAGTTATATATGGAAAATAATAATATAAAGTACCTAATTAATATGAAAATAAATTTAAAAGATAACTATTTGCAAAAAGGACCTGATTATTTATAATATTCAATTTACTATTTACACATTAAAGAACACTTAAGGTGTTTAAATAGTAATAATTATTCTGAATTTGCTAACCATCTTTTGGCTACGGGTCATTCTTTTGATATTAATAAGGGTTTACAAATTTTACATACAAATTATACAGAATCACAATTTGATAAATTAGAAATTTTGGAAATAAGAAAGAGTGTAAATAGTAAATTGAATATTATAAATAATCAGGTCCTTTTTGCAAATAGTTATGTTTTAAATTTATTTTCATATTAATTAGGTACTTTATATTATTTTTTTCCATATATAACTTTTTAATATTTTGATCTATACTTCGATTTTTAAATATTATTTTTGTTTTCCTGATGAAGAAGCCATTGGCTTTGAAACATGTTGATTTTTTTCAATAAATAAGTGGTTTAAACAAAGTTAATTTATATCAATGATAAAAGCATGCACTGACAGTTTACTTATTTGTGGATTAATTGAAAGATCTGAATCAATGTGCACGCCCAACAATTTAACTGCAGATTTAGCACTGGCAAACATTGATTCCTGTATTAGATATTACCGTCTAGATGTCGCGGCCCATAGTAGCTCTGTCTTGGATGGATTTAAAGTAAGTCTGTGTTGTGACATCCATTTGATTTTAAAATCTATCGACAATTCGTCGACAATCTTTTTTTAACTTACACATGATGCCCAATAATATAAAGTGAATAAAATATCTTAATTACCTACGCATTATTTTACAGCGATGATGAAACACAAATTAAAAATTAAGCAAATAGCACGATTCAAATATGATTTTCAAATCTGCCATTCGAAAGCGAAAACTTTTATACAACGGTACGTTTTCATGACCAGATAACAAAACCATTCCTTCCAGAAGAAAGGAGAAAAATTATATTTTCAGGTAATAAAAACATTTCCACTTTGTTTACGGCAGGTAGGTAAAAGCGAAACAGACAGAACCTTTTTCTGAAAAAGATGTTGAATATTTCGAATACACGAAAATATTATTTTTAATATAAGTTTGTAAATAATCTCGTTGTAATGATTAATGTTTAAATTTAAATTTAATATTCGTTTTTTATGTGGAGTTGGTTTGCAAAAAGTATCACATAATATATGTATACATAGCGGAACGAACTCCGAGTGAAGCCTTGTGCCGAATCGGAGATATAAATAGGGATTCTGCATCTGCAACAAAAACGGTGAAAATATTAAAATGCACGGTGAAGAAAAAAAACTAAATTCCAAACTGCGCGAAGGGAGGAAGCTGACGTCACGTGGCGACACGCGGCAGCTGGCATTCGGCATTCGATGCTATGAAAAGATTTTCCCCGCAAACTAAATATACAAGGACGCTGTGCGCTTCAGTCGGGAGTCGTGATGCGAGAAATATTCACACAAAATGTTCATAAATTATATTTTTTATTCGCCCTACTTCCGTACAGGAACTAAAAATGAACAACTCCAAATGTAGGGATATACGTTATTTAAATAGTATTCATAATCAGGAAACATTTCGCAAGATCATCAATGCACTGAGTGTATTGCTAATGCAGTATTCGTGTATTGACGGTCGTAGCACACCTCCGCTGCGAAACCCCAGTAGCGAAACCGCTGCAATCAAGTGTAATCCAAGTAGCGGAACTGGGCGCGGAACGTCACGCGAGAGTTGAGTTTCTCTCCATGCCTGCAATTTTTTCATATTATTTTTATAGTCTGGATGACTCAATAAATAAAGAACAGGTCTATTCTGACTTCTTGTATTAATTTTTCAGTAAAATCGACATTCATTATATAAAAAAAATGTAGTTTCGCTTTTTAATTTTGTCGACTTCCGCAAACACAAGCGGAAACAACGCGGCACCGCAACCAAATGGCGGCCGGTGCGCGGAAGTATAGCTGGCGTCGGAGAAGATCGACGAAACCACTTGGGAAAGAGATAGAATTATAGTCAAATCTATACGCTAGAACAGGCAGTTCCGCTTCTGTTCCGCCTTTCCTACAAAGACTGGATATTTTACACACTATTCAGATTATTACTATTACAGACGGTACTGTAATGGTCGCGACCATGGCTGAGAAGTATGTAGAAGTTAAAGTCGGCCACATTTCGGGCCAGAATAGAGCTGTCGGAAAAGAATGATACGAGACAGCGACTTATGGTAGTGTTTGGAGGTGCGAGGTACCAGAACTAAAACACAGGTGCGAAACGGCTAAAGAAAATGACAAGAAATGAAAAACAAATGAAAAGAAACAGTAATCATACAAAGTTTAAAAAATTTGGTAAAATATATATAAAAGAAGATCTTATATTGAGAACCACTAATTTATAATAGATAGTTATTGTACTGCATTTAATGGATGCGCAGTTAAATACTTCAATTAACTCGGAATAGAAACTTAAAGTTTCCAACTGCAATGAAGACGTTAGTAGAATAGCTTAGTTTCCGTTTGGCAGAACATCTCGCTGCATCTCCTCGCATAATCTTCGTTTATGGTTGTTTCCGCATTCCGCGCATTTCCATTCGCGTCACCCGCTCCTCCTCTTCCGTTTCAGAGGCGTACCTTGACTTTGGCGGATCGGAATTGAAAAATCGTCGTACATTTTCGCCGAGGTATTTTCAAAACCCCGGTAAAAAAATAAACGCGAAACAAAAACAAATAATGTTCCGCGGCTAACAATAAACGCCTACGGATTTAGGTTCGCTCGGCGGGCGGGGGAGTGAGGGCTCGCAATAATTAAAAACCTTTTTATTTAGTAAAACAACAACCCGCACAGAGCGTGTATCGTTCTAGAGTGGCCCGGGCGGGCGGGGGGGAAGGGGCCGGAAGCGGGCCGGAAGTATGCAGAAAGAGACCGAAAGAAAAATGCGGAGAATCCGGCGCCCGCGTCACCCCGAGCGACTGCGGTTCGGGTCCCGGCTTCCTTATCACTTCTGGCAATTTAATTTCGAAAATAAACGAGCAATTTAAATAAAATATAATCGCTCTCCGAGACTCTTAATGCGAAGTGTGCCGAAGTGAGTGGAAACTTTCAGCAATAAATTCCATTTCTTATTATAATTATTATATAGACGTTGTCGCGAACAGCCCCGACGAGAACAAGCGAACACTGATAAAAATTCTCTCGCACAAGTTGCCTGTTTTGTCAACGATATGGATCCGCTGTATTGTTAAAATGGCGGCCGTTCACAGACTCCGTTAATACTGGATCTAGCCAGAGAACAAAAGTAAAGAAAATAACCCACAAAAACCAAGTTTTTACAATACTCCCTTTCGCTTTGAATCAGGTTTCGTGCTATACACGCGTCGGGCTAATTCTCTTCTCTCTTTTAAAAATAAAATAGAGATGCGAACACGGAATACATGTCACATCAATATTCTTACTATTTTCAAACTAAGCTAAACGCTTGTGCTATGAAAATAGGACTAACTTGCTAGTCTGAAGTGAGGTTCGAACCCGCGACCTTTGGATCACGAGGCGAGTGTCCTAACCACAAGACCAACAAGCTAATTACTCAATATAGAACGATTCCAATTTGAAAAAACCATTTAAAATTCTAAAAATCCAATTTTATACTATAATTATTATTTTTTTGAAACGAAAATTTGTTAGATCTTTTTTATAGTCGCCATGAGTCTGTCTGCAAAGTTTCAGCTCTATTGGATCACGGGAAAAGGGTTAAAAATCGATCCAAAGTTTTTTCGACAAAGAGGCAAGCAAGCAGACGCTACGAGTTAAAAGAAGGGGAGTAAATAGTTAAAATCTGTGTATTTCTTGCGAAAACTGTTGGAAGGAAGTTTATTTGTGTTAGAAGTAGGAAAATACACAACAAAACGAAAAAATACTGAACTCTGATACATACGATTTTTTACAAATTATATTAAATATTAAAATTATCGAATGTCCGACTTCATATTACCTCTCTGGTTTTAAAAAAAGTGTGCGTGAACTCATGCACGCGCGGTAGAAGTTATAGGTACTTAAATACTAAAATAAAAATAAAATTATATATTTTGACGCTTAGTTGTAAAACTCTACACTGATCGTTCTCGATTATTTAAAAGAATTTAACCTCGAATATTAAAAAATAATCGGGGCAAACAAAAGCATTCTTTAATTAATGGTTCGCGTCTTGGACAAACCCTGATCTTATATTTTTGACGGACTACGGAGAATCGGTGGTGGCTATGTCATGTTGTTGATGCATTGCCGTCCGCGCGTTCGAGTTTCGAGACTTTCTCCAGGCATAATTTCTTTTTTTTAGCCGTGACTTCGAACAAAATTATTGTAATCACTGAACACTAATTTCAAATGCATTTCGTGGTCTCGCATTTTCGCTACATGCCCCGCTACATGTTGTTTCCCGCTACACGCATCCCTTCTACCACTTCAGTTACAATAAAAATGTTACTCTCAATGCCCCAAAAGAAGATAACTTTTTAGTTAAGAAGATAATGTTTTCCTCAGTGTAGTCATTATTAATTTGATCAACAGAAGTATCTTTCTCCGTGTTCCTCTATGCAGTGTTCCATTCATTTTATTTCTGAAATATGCTTCAGGAAGCTCATCATGTTAGTCTCATTATCGTTTGACCAATTCATCATACTCTTTTCCTTTCGATAGTATGAGAGGATATAGAGCATGATAGAGAGGCGGAGATGAGAGGGAGAGAGAGGAGAGGATATAAGGATATATATATATATAGAGATATTATAGAGGATTAATAATCTATATAGGATATATATAGAGATATACTATATATTATATATAATATATATATTATATATAGATATATAATATATTATTTCATAGATAAATATAAAAAATATAAAAACGATAAAATAAAAAAAAGATAGTGACAGTTTTTACAATGGTATTTCTCTTCTACATTAGTAATATAACTCGTGAGTAGGAGAGGACTATCATTACATTTAAAATATATTAAATAGTAAGTAGTACACACTATGTACCTAAATATAAGAAGAAAAAAACTAATATGTAGTAATCATAATGCAATTATGCGAGACAACAGTAAAAATAAACTAATAATAAGCAAAAAAATTAAAAATGAATATAGTAAAGAGAAAAATAATGGAAAAATTTTAGCAAAGACAATAACAGTATGCTGTATAAATAATATTACATTTAAAACTATATATTATTAAGGAACTTTTCTACGGAATTATATAATAAAATGTATACATTTAATTAAGTTATAAGTAAGTAGATTATATATATAAAAAAATTAATTAACTCTGAGGGTATTTTTATATACTTTTCTTAAAGGCCTCATAATCCTCATTTCAATCCTCATTTTAACAGGTAATTCGTTAAACCATTTCACACCTCTAAATGTATAATGATGCTGAGCAGGTGTGGTATGTATTACAGGGATATGCAAATTACAAAGTGTTATGTTTCTGCTACTTGATACTATTTGGGTTAGTTCGGTATTACTATGAATATTTTTATAACGTTGATGAATGCAATTTTGTTTGTATTGATTATTAATTTTTTTTTAATATGCTGACTGAAAGCTGTGTGTAGTTAGTAAGGGTTGGTTTAAATATTTTTTTACAAAACACGAATGCAAAAAAAGTTAATCTACATTTTATGCCGTGGATTCCAATTTGGCTGCGGCAACTCTGGAACCTAAAATTCAGAATTCGAAATAAAGGTTTAATGAATTGATTTTAATTTTCTTTCCCGTAATTAGTTTCAAAGGTCGAAGTGCAGAATTTGTATTCAGTTAACGTTATAGTTAAAGTTTTTGGGTTATACGAATTTATCATTCAAAAGATAAAAATGTTCTTAGGTTTTCACGGCCGCACGGACGAGTATTTATAGGAGAAAACCGCACCAAAGTCAAAAATCACAAACGTGGTTCAATTCCTCTTCAAACCTATTACGTTTACAGCTAATTAATTTAATTAATCAATTAATTAATCGGTTAATTAAATTAAGTAATTAATTAATTAATTTAATTAACCGATCCACCAAATGGAAGGTTTAAAAATGCTCCCTACGCTTGTCCTTTCCCGATGAGTCGGAATCCAGTCCTTGTTTAAACAGCGCGTCTTTATTTTTTGTGAAATATATATATTATATATATAGATATATAGATATATAATATATATATATATTTATTATGCTAACATTTCTTTTTGTGTTGGGTTTCCGTGTGGTAGATTTTGTAAAAAAAAAACACTTTTTGAACGTGGAAGAAGGTGTGCACTTTATTATAACTAGCTGTACCCTCTCACTGTACTGTATTATAAACTAGAGCACAGTCTCAGAAAACTAAAATGGTAGAACTTTAAAAACATTTGTTTTTATTTCCATATGTGTGACTATGAAGTTCTACAAACTTACTTCTGAAACGATAAATAAGTGGTTTATCTTAATTTGTTAGAAAATATATTTCGTTAAATTCCACAGACAATATTGAAATACAAAAGCATGGAGTCGTCGAGGCGCGCGGCCAATGTATTTCCAAGGAGTGTTACTCCGCAATTACTGCGTCCATGGCTTTCCTTGCGGGTGGTTGGTCGGGGGAGGGGGGGGAATCTAAATCCAAAGATCGGTTTTGTAATTAAGGATTACCAGAGGGTTTACACTTTCTTATCAAAAACCAAACATTGTAACAATACGCTTCATTTCGAATTAAGTTACAGGGAGTATTAAAGACTGCCTTACTGCGTAAAAGCCTACTTGGTGGAATTCCAATGAATTCTCTAATAGCATATTTTCAATATATTGTTAATTTAAACCCTTGGCACCATCAAAATTATGGTATTTTGTAATTTTATTTTATGTATAATTCAATTTCAATGCGAAATTCCAGATACGCGATTAAAAACGGCTGGTACTAGTTAGGAGAAACCAGATGGCTTAGAATGTCCTGGATTACTAATTAAAATAATGAACCTGTATCATTACCACGCCCATTTTGTTGAGGCTAGACATTCACTGTAAATGAATATTTTGACTTTTTTTTATGAAAATGTGGGTTTTTATTATTCATTTATATCAGAATGTATATTTTAGACTGCAATTTTTTTAGGGTAATAACTTAGAACCTTTGTTCTTATACAAAAGTAATAAACTGAACACTATTTAGAATAATTAAGAAAATATAAGCATTAATCGACAGGCTGCGGCCAAAAAAATCGTTTTTAGTGTTCTAGGGGAAACAAAGTTTTAATGAATATTTATATGTAAGCATATTATGTTTTCTTTTGTACATAAAAAGTTTACTTCATTATCTGGAATTCGTACTTAGATTTTTTTTATTTTTATATATATATTTTTTTTTATTTATTTAATTTATGGTGCAAATACAGTTCTTATGTATAACATTTCAGATTAAACTTTTTTTTTTAAATACAAGTATTAGTATTTAAATACAAGACTACCAAGGTAGTCATGTAGACCTCATCAGTAAAGAGAAGCTCTTGAGTCTGATGAGGGAGCCACAGTTCTTATTCCTTGTTATAATATATAGGTACATAGTGTATACAAGTTATTTATTAATACAGTAAAAAGGTAAATTGATAATGAAAATAAAGGAGTTATTTTGAAAAAAACTATAGGTTTAAATGATTTATGAATTCAAGTTTGATTTTAAGAAAATTTTAATTTTTTTGATTTGCTCTGAGAGATAATAAAGATAATAGTAGATAATTAAAAAATTTTCAATATTAATTATTATAATGTTTTAAATTTGCAAGAAATTTTAAAGTTTTTTGTTGATTTTAAAACGCTTTTAATTCATATAAAGAGATGATTTTAAAAAGTATATTCTATTTATTCCCGTATTTTGAGGCTTTACTAACCAATTATTATTTTTAAATACCTTAATTATTAATTCAAAAATAAAAATTACAAAGTATGAAATGTGCCAATAAATGACGCCGCTGCCAACGGCATTCTGTTTTGTAACCACGTCATTTATTGGCAAACTTCATTCTTTCTAATTTAAAAAAAATAATAATTAAGGTGTTTTTATTTAAAAAAACTAAATTTTAATTAGTGAGTAAAGCCTCAAAATACGAGAATAAATAGAATATACTGTTTTGTTTGTAAGCATTTTAAAATCAACAAAAAACGTAAGAATCTCTTGCAAATTTAAAACATTATAACTTTATTAATATTAAAGATTTCTTAATTATCTAAGTTCGGATTCTAGATATTGAAGTAAAGTTTATACTGTACAAAAAACATAATATGCTTACGTATAAACATTCATTAAAACTTTGTTTTCCCTAGAACACTAAAAACGATTTTTTTGGCCGCGGCCTGTTGATTAATGCTTATATTTTCTTAATTATTGTAAATAATATTCAGTTTGTTACTTTTGTATAAGAAAAAAGGTTCTATCTAAGTTATTGTCTTAAAAAATTGGAGTCTAAATATACATTATGAATAATAAAAACCCACATTTTCGTAAAAAAAAAACGCCGAAATATGCATTTGCAGTGAATGTCCAGCCTTAAGGGCATTCCTTTACCTTCAAAGTAAAAAGATCAAAGTACGAAATTAAAATTCGAAGCATTCTTTGTATAGTTCATATTCTTTAAAGGCTACAATAGTTAAAATTATCAGGATTATTGAAATATTAAAGTGCGTTACTTTCTACATACACTTTTATAATATTCATTAATATTGTAGTCAAAACATTTCGTATAAATATATGTTACGAGCATTTTTCTAAAAAAATAGTGATACCAGAAATTCCGTGTTCTACTGTGGCCATTTGAGATGTCGTTATGAATCCAAAAAACTAATAAAAAATGCACGTTATAAATATTCCTTAGCATCAAATATTTATGTTTTAATTATTAGTTGAAGGACCTAAAGTAAACCGTGTGTTAATCAAAATTAATAATTGAATTTTAATACTTATTAATGTTTAAATACCAAATATTAGGTATACCCATAAGTAAACAATTATTTAAGTGGCAACAAAAAAGAAATTAACTACATTTAATTTTATTTTTAACGATTTAATCCCCATCTTCATCTAGGACCTTTTGCCATCTTGTTGGTAGACTTTTAAGAAAAATATGCTTCTAGGTGTTTTTAAAGCGTCATTATCAAACCCTACCGGGCGCCCACTTCGATCGCTATCAGAGAAGTCAAAATCACCATCGGAAAATTTTCTAAAAAACGTTGGCACTTATGTACTTTCAATACGTCTCCATACACATCGCAAATTTTCGTTGTTGCAACCGTTGCATTAACACCCGATAGAAAATGAAACAGCATGCAATGACGTAAATGTTCTTCAGTTGATTGTCCGCCATTTCACAACAGATTTATATAAAAAAATATAAAAAAATTCACAAGTCACAAGACCATGGATTATAATATTGCATATAAAACACGTCTTTACACGTTCACTTTACTGAGCTTGACTGGAGCAAACATTCCACACCAAAAATAATTGATTGCTTATGGGTACACCTATTATTATCTATACATTACATTAAAAATGAAGTCATAAAAGCAAAAACTTAAAACTACTATCAGTTTTTGACATTTTATTAAGTTCAATGTTATAAATATATATTCTTAATATTTGGCTTGAAGTATTCACGGTGAAAACGAATTTAACCTTTGCGGTATTTCAAATATCAATTCTTGTGAGGCTACTCCTACTACTACTATGGTAAATATTTAGGAGCCCTGTACTAGGGAACCATTCGGGAAACTAATTTCTCTGTAAATTTCCGTTCACTAAACAACTATCCCGTAAAGAAAAGCCGGGAACAGTGACGTAACGACTGCCCGGGCAGCTCGCCTCAGGAGGGTTCAGACTTGACCTAGACATTTCAAGAAACGAAATGTCAATTCAATGTTCGAGTTTCAAAATATTTATGTGGGAACTCAACCATGTTGATATTAAACATGACGATGTCTAGCGCAGGAGTCGGCCATATTTTGAGATAACTAACTAACTTACCATCACGCCGTTTTCCCGTGGGGGTAGGCAGAGAGGATAGAGCGCCACACTCTTCTGTCCTGACATACAACTCTCGCCTCATACACATTCATACATCTTCGCATGCAAGCTCGCCGGTTGTTGAGGCATCTAACGGGACTATCTTCCAATATCTGGTTAATCTGGTCATGCCGCGTCTCCGCGGTCGCCCTCTCTTTTTGGCACCATCAACACTTGCAGTATATATCTTTCTTACAATTCTTTCCTCATTCATTCGCTGAATATGCCCAAACCATCTGAGCGACCTTTTTTTAATTCTATTAATTATGTCGAGATCAGCTTTACATTCGTTCCTAATATCTGCATTCTTTACTCTATCATAAATTGATTTGACACACGTACGTCTGAGGGATCTAATCTTTACTGCATTCAATCTAGTTTCGTTCCTCTTCTGCCAGCTCCAGGCTTCGCTTCCATACATACGCTAGTTTTGCCTCGGTAGACATATTTCTATTAGAAACTATTGCGTTCAAAGCATCGTACACCTTATTCCCCGCAGTCACTCTCCTCTCGATATCTTTCTCAACATTCCCTCTTCTATCGAACATACTTCCCAAGTACACAAACTCATATACCTGTTCCAAACATTCATTACCTACTAGAATTTCACACGTTGTCTTACTTTCCTCTTTCTCGAATACCACCACTTTTGACTTGTTTACGTTCATAATAAGATCACTTTCCTTGCATACATCACACATCCTGCTTACTAGACTAGTAAGCAGGAAGTTTTGAGATAAAAGAGCACAATATTTATAGCAAAATGATCTATAAGTTTAACACCTAAATTAAAGCATATTTTTACAATAAATTGTGATAGTAATAATTATTGTAGTTTAAGATGGGATTTATATACTTTAAGGAGTGAAAAAGTCTTCCGTTAACTAAATAAAAACATTAATATACAATATCTGGGTATAAAAGCAAAGGCAGCAATATCCAAAAAAATTTAATGCAGTAATCGAGGATTACTAATTTATAACGTACTGAATTCGAGATTTTATAGGAAACATAGACTATAAATTTACAGGAAACATAATTTTGGTAGGGATAAATAAATATCCACATAAAATCTAGAATTCAGTACATTTTAAATTGGTAATCCTGGGTGACTGCATTCCAAACAAGTTTTTTAAATTTCCAAAAACCCATGTAAGAAATAGCCTGTCAGCATCTTTTTATTTTCTTTTGTTTGCGTGGAAACGCGGTGTCGGCGAAACCCGCGTGTGATTATTCTCCTACACACACACATCACAAGATGTGCCAGATCCGCGATTTCTAATCACTGGTGTCGATCTTATCTGTAATATTAACACAGACGTCCGTGCTTCCGAGTACGCGTGTCTTTTGTCGCGCTATCGAGTTTCCGTGGGAGTTCTGGTGAAAGTCAGCGCTGGTCAAAAACACGTGGGGAAACGGGTTGTTGACCCCACACATATATAAATTTGAGAATATTATTGCCGACAATATTTCGTTGTAGATGTATCATCATTTGATATAATAGAAAACATCATCTTCATTATAAAGTAAGATTTATATAACTTATTTTTCAAGAAACGCACTACAGTTGTGCAGTACATAATATGACGCAAAAGATGGTGTTAATAAAATATTTTTAATTTGCGTTCGTGAGAGTCAAATCCTCACTCTTGAGCCGAAGCTTTACGCGTAGATCACAAAACCCGACATCCTATTTGCGTCTTCTAGGAAAAGGCATACAGATTAGATCAACCTGACAAGCGCCTGGTGACAAGCTCGTTCGCCCGCGAGCTACCTTCAAGAACCCCGAGGTTCAACTATATCTGCAAAGAAAAAGCTCGCCGTATTCAAAATGATCAAATCATTATGATTTATGATTTACCCTAGCTGGCAGATAGGGTACGATCACTGTGAAACCGAATAATAATACCCCAGAAGACACAAACCAGAAGACTGTGAAACTGAATCAATTATAATGTCGATTTTTTTTAATTATTATTTTTTACAAATACAGGTAGTGACAGTTACTTATGAATGTATATTTCTCTACTACATGAGTGTCATAAACTCGTGTGTAGTAGAGGAGTATCATTAAATTTTGTGATAAAATGTACATATTCATCAGGTAATAAATATATATATAGACAATCAAGTAATAAGAAATAAAAAGTAATAAGTAAGTAATAATAATAAGTAAGTAAAAGGTGCATATATAATAAAAATAAAAATTTAATCATTTCTGATGGTATTTTTTAACGTTTTTTTAAATGATTCATAATTTTTCTCAGTCCTCATTTCAACAGGCAATTCGTTGAACCATTTCATGCCTCTGAATGTGTAGTGATGCTGAGCAGTTGTGGTATGTATCACAGGGATATGTAATTTACCAAGTATTACATTATAATGAAGGTTTTCACGGGTGTTCGAAATGTTAGTATTAATTTCTTTGGGGGTAACCCGCGTCAAAATCTGGTCCTCAGAAGGACCATTCGTCTACCGACGTTTCGCCTGAATCACAAGAGGCATCTTCAGGTTGTCTTGTTAATAAATTTCCGTCACGAGGGGCAGTGCGAGCACGTACGTTCGTATTGGAAGCTTATTACCAAGTGAGGTCTGGTAAGTCAAAGTTTAAATTTGGGTACTGTGGTCATTATTGGCCTTAATGATTTTTAATAATGACCACAGTACCCAAATTTAGACTTTGACTTACCAGACCTCACTTGGTAATAAGCTTCCGATACGAATGTACGTGCTCGCACTGCCCCTGGTGACGGAAATTTATTAACAAGACAACCTGAAGATGCCTGTTGTGATTCAGGCGAAACGTCGGTTGACGAATGGTCCTTGTGAGGACCAGATTTTGAACGCGGGTTACCCCCAAAGAAATTAATACTAACATATATATATATAATATCTTTATTATATATATATATTATATAGGAGTTTTCTTATTTTTTCTACAATTTTATCGATTTCCATTTAATATTAGAGTCAACTATTATTCCTAAGTATTTTATTATAAGTCAATTAAGAGTATTTTGAAGCAAAATTCATCCACTTGACCAGCGCAATAGTCGCCCGGTGATGTATCGCGGGGGGACTTTATCCGCGACGCCCCGCGAGCCCTGGGAGACCTTAAAGCCAACGCATTCGCTGTCCGGAAAGTTTAATTCAATTCGCTAAACTCCCACAAACAGGAATTACTTCTGCCGCAGTGAGTTAAGCCCTAAATCAAAAGTTTCCCCGCCCCCACCCCCGCCGCCGCCCTGCGCCCGGCCTCAGGTGGGGCCCGGGTAATTATATTCATTCCCTTTTCTCACCCTCGCTTCTTTCTTGCCCTTCGCCCGGACCCTGGATGCCGGAGGTCTTATCTGGCCCCGAGGTGCGAGCATTATCGAGGGCGAGTTGCGGAGACAAGAAAGATATTAAATTAAATAGATATAGAAGAGATCAGAGAAAACCACGCCGAATCCCCGTAACGGTAGGTAGAGAAGATTCTTTAATCTCACATCTCACAGAAAAGTGTAGTAAATCAAGTCTCTCAGATCTGAAATCCATATTTTGCTAAAGATATGTTTTATTGGAAAATGTTCAGAAACGAGCCACAAAATTGCCCTTGGGTCTTAAAAACCTGGAATTTGCGGAAAGGCTGAGAGTATTGAAACTGTCCACTCTTCAGGAGCGACGAGCAAGAAGTGACCTCAACGAGACATTCAAGATTCTATCGGACTACTATAATATTCCTAATATGACAGATATGTTTGCATTAAACACTAATTCGAGGACATCACCTGAAGTTGAACAAGTCTCGGTTCTCGTGTAACCCAAGAAAGCGTGCATTAAGCAATAGAGTGGTCAATATGTGGAACAGCTTGCCTGAGGACGTTGTGTCTGCAGCCAGTGTCAACCAATTTAAGAATAGGCTGGATATTCAAATGAGAGACAGTGATATGGGCCTATCAGATTAAGCTGCCTGCCCATTATCAATAATAATAATAATAAAATCAAATTTTCTGATTTAAGGTTTGTTTAGGAATAGTGAATCTAATAATGAATCTACGATATCGTACAATTGTTAGTTCACTCCTTGTCGGCTGAAGGCGCCGAGTTTCTCTCTTCAACGGGACCGCTTGATAATAAATTAGCAGTAAATAATTTCACTAACCCATTGTGACAACCCAGGACAGAAGATCCTGGCGCCTTCGTACAAGGAAGTCCAACCCTGGATGAACAGGGATAGGGGGGCAGGGAGAAGAAGAAGAGTAAATAATTTAATAAATGATTGCAACGTTATAACATCGATACAATTCATAAATGCACTTTTCTATGAGATGTACATTTTATGTATATTGTCACGCAAGCTCGTTAGTGACATTTTCTAATATTAGGTCCTTACATATGAAATTGAGGTTTTGCCGTACTGGCAAATTTGATCTCAAATATCTTCTCTTTGGTTAGGAATTCCAAATCCAAATTTATACAGCTACTTACTCATGTATTTGTGTTTTGAAAATTATAATTCATTTGTTTTTTCCTCAATTGTTTTTTTCTTTGCGCCACTCAGTTTACAAAATGAAAAACTTCAAATATTGCGTTATTTACGAGTACGAGTTCCACCGTGGCACCAGTGCTGCAGAAACGGCTCGAAGGATTAATGATGTGTATGGCGATGGTGCCGCAAAAGAAAACACAGTGCGTTTTTGGTTCCAACGTTTTCGTTCTGGAAATTTCGACCTGCAGAACAAGCCCCGTGGACGGCCGGAGACCAAAGTTGATAATGAAGAATTGAAGGCTATTGTGGAAGCGGATCCATCGCAAACCACATCCGAGTTAGCTGCAGGCTGCGGTGTTAGTGATAAAACTGTTAGTGATAATCGGAAGCGCTCATCGCAATGGATGAACCCTGCCAAACCAGCCGAACCATGCCCCAAGCGAAAATTGACTCCAAAAAAGTTACTTGTGAGCGTTTGGTGGACTAGTGCTGGTGTCGTTCACTACAGCTTTCTTAAATCTGGCCAGACGATTACGGCAGATGTCTATTGTCAGCAACTGCAAACCATGATGGAAAAGCTAGCTGCTAAACAACCGAGGCTGGTTAATCGCTCTAGGCCACTGCTGCTTCATGATAACGCTAGACCACACACTGCACAACAGACGGCTACCAAATTAGAGGAGCTTCAATTGGAATGTCTAAGACATCCACTGTACACTCCGGACCTTGCCCCAACAGATTACCATTTTTTTCGAAATTTGGATAACTTCTTGCAAAGGAAAAAATTCAACTCCGATGGGGCAGTCCAAACCACCTTCAAAGATTTTATTGATTCCCGTCCGAATGGTTTTTTTAGTAAAGGGATCGATGAACTACCTATGAGATGGCAAAAGTGCATAGATAGCAATGGTACATACTTTGATTAAATAAATATATTATAATAAAAAAAAATCGGCTTTATGTTCCTCCCATACTAAACGTCAATTTCATATGTAAGGACCTAATATTTACATTCTCTCTCCGTTTCTTTAAAACAAAGAATATACAAACATTACACTAGTCCTAGCACGCATTTTCTATTGGTACCTATGTGTATGGCATTTTGTCTTGATAGCGTCTTTGTAGAATACCACCATTTATGATTTCCAACATCCATTATGGTTCACACTCCCGGTACACATAGCCCATCCTACTCGCCGGAATCTGCAAATCACGTTACTAACTATTTAGCATTACCTCATCAGTCGCGTATAAGTAGATTTTCCCACCTACTTTTATGTCTTTTATTTCTGTGCTGAGTAAAACCAAGGATAGATATATCACCCAAAAAGTATTTAAATTAAATGAACTAACATGAAAATATTGTGTTTATTTTCTTCGATTCGCGCTGAAATTTTCAAGTTTTTATTTTATTATTGTAAGTGGGTGTAGTATATTGACCAATTTTGGGGTGTAAAAGTAAGGGCAGCAATATTCAAAAAAAATGTTTCGAATGCAGTCACCGAGGATTGCTAATTTAAAATGTACCTTTTTACTCCCTTTATATCAACTCGTGACGTCTGCTTGCTTGCTTCCTTGCCGGCTTGTCGTCAAAAAAACCTTTGGATCAATTTTTGACCCTTTTCCCGTGATCCAATCGAGCTGAAACTTGGCAAGTAGACTCGGGCAACCATCAAGAAGATCTATCAAATTTTCGTTAAAAAAAATTAATAATTATAGTATAATTTCGGATTTTTAGAAATTTTATTGGTTTTTTCAAATTGGAATCATTAGAAAAGTTTGATTAGCAACGGCGACCCGATAACGTCGCGAAATATTTTCTAAATTTGAATTACTCCGTCGGTATACATAATAGGTACTTCACTACGAATGTCGAAAATCTAATTGACTGACAAAAGTTTTTAGACTTTAATCTTCAAAGCATGAAGTGTCTTATCAAAGCTCAAAACATCTGACATTTTAGAAATACATTAAATTACTGTAAGTTTAGTGTTATGTTATATGTTTTAATTCGTATTTAATTGTTGTTATATTTTACAAAGAAAGGGAGTATAATAAAAACTTGGTTTTTATGGGTTACTTTTTTACTCCTTTTATATTAACTCGTGGTTTCTGCTTTCTTGCCGTCGAAAAAACTTTGGATCGATATTTAACCCTTTTCCCGTGATCCAATCGAGCTGAAACTTTGCAAGCAGACTCGTGGCGATGATCAAGAAGATCTATCAAATTTTCGTAAAAAAAATAATAATTATAGTATAGTTTGGATTTTTCAAATTTTTAATGTTTTTTTCTTACAAGTTGTATGGAGATTCCGACGCATAAGGTAGACACGAAACCCGAAAATGAGAAAGGGAGTATTGTAAAAACTTGGTTTTTATGGGTGACTTTTTTCAATTGATTCAGCAGCATTGTAGATTGACATTTTAAAATTTTGATTGCATTATTTGTATGTATCTACTTATATTTGATTAAGTACATTTATTAAGTATAATGAATCAAATATAAGTAGATACATACAAATAATACAATCAATATTTAAAATTAATTCTAGATTTTATGTATCTCTCCCTTCCAAAATCATGTTACCAATAAAATCTCGAATTCAGTACATTATAAATTAGTGATCCTCGATGACTGCATTCATTTTTTTTACATTGCTGCCTTATACCCCACAATTTTTTTTTAAATCCTTGTTTACAAATAAAGGTACTTAATACTAATTTAATAAAAAAAATATAAGATAAATTACACATTTTTTTGTTGTTGTTAAATTTGTGGATTAAGCCACTCTACTAGGCTATGCCTGTCCCAGAGTGGCGTTATAGAAAACAATTATAATATTTTTTTAAATTCGTCAGTAATATTTATTTTCATAAAGTAGTAATTATGTATCTACAAAGCATCAAGTGCAGTGTTAGTGGTAAGTTGAGTGAGTCATAAGTCCAAGTGTAAATATGTGTAGAATAATTGTTTAATGTAAAAAGGGTTAAGTTTTGTTTAAGATTATTTTTTATTTTCTGTGTATAGTTTTCTGGGATATTCTGCCGTGTGTATGTGACCTCTCTGGCCAACGTTTCGGATCCCATTGCAGGGTCCATCAGCCCTTAAGTCCTCGATAATATTGTCACATCGATGTTACGAGAATAATATCTAAACATCGATACACACTAAGCCATTTAACGTAAATTAAGTGTACTACTGGCTAATGTAGTTGTTAACATTAGTTCACTTTCAACCAAATGTAACCGAACAAACTGAATGAAAACATAATCCTTTGCATTTCATAAACCAAAGGGATTTAAAAAAATCTGTCAACTTCAATCAATTGACGTGATTTTTTAAATTATAATCTTTCTCTTCTTGTGAATGTGTAGCGGAAGCGAGTGTTAGAAGACTGATTTTTTTGAAGTTAAAAGAATGAAACTTCCAACAGCATCTTAAATCCTTATTCTGTCGTATTTTATTACTTTGTCCCGTAAACGTGTACTTTGTATTTGCATGCATACTATACTAAGACTAGACTAAGACTTTTTTTCAAAAGCTGGTCAACATCTGTACCAACAGAGAAATAGATTCTAACAAAACTACTTTTTTTGCAAAGTGTACCTGAAAAATACTGGGGCTTAATTTTTTATACTTTTCCTAAATACCTACCTTATTAAATATATGATAAATAAATAAACTTATTATAATTTATATAAATTAACTTCGTAAACACCACTTATTTATTAATAATAATATTTATTATTAATAAATAAGTGATGATTAATAAAGTTAATTTATATAAATTATAATTATGTCACCACAAAATAAATTTGCTATATTTGAAGAAGAAAAAAGTGATTGTTTATTTTGCTCCCCAAAACATCGATGTTTTTCCTTCGATATTTATCTCAATAAATGTATATTATAGATATCTCACAGACGAAACTGTATGGGAAAGTAGGTATAGAAGTCGTTTGAGTGTACATAGGACTTATGACCTATCTTATGGTTGGCTTAAGTGATCACTTTACACAATGTAACATTCGCTATTTCCACCCATGATAGAATATACCATGCTTACTAATGTTTTGGAAGTTGTATGTATGTTCAAATTGTGTGACAAGCTTTCACATATGAGCTTTCACATACAAAGCCATTTTCATTCCCCTAAATCCCCACAGATGTCGCTAATTATTTTAATATCGTTAATGTCGCTAATGAGAAAATCTACAATTGATTGCGGATTTTGATATATAGATATCTATAATATACATTAATTGATTAATAATGTCTCTGTGACATAAATCCAGCACTGTTCTGAAAGATTTGAACAAACTCAAAATATTCTGATATTTATCTCATATCGATACTTTTGAATCGATGTTAACATCGATGTCAACATCGATGTTTTTCTAATATCGATCATCCCTATCCCGGGCAGCTGGGACAGCGGGAGCCTTCCAGAAATCACACGTCACACCTGCTCGCAGGCTGACCCGGGAGGAGGGGGGAACCGGCGTCCAGCGGATTATCCGAGCCCGATACGGGCTTTGCGCAAGTATTTGAATATCTCTCGAGAACATTTTTTAAAATACGGAACAACACCTAACTTGGGGAAGCCGTAGTAAAAGATTAGCGAAAAATATTCACGGAGGCTTCGCGACGGACTTGGAAAGTCTTACGAATTTACGTGCGAGACCGGCTTTAGCGCAGGCTATGTTCGGTACGACTGGCGTTCAGTACGCATAAATAATGACATATAGTATTAGAGTATTGTAAAATAACACTACCGTTTAATTCAGATTCTTATTCAGAAGTACATACAATGATACGCTGATGGTTACTACTCCTATTCATTATACGCCATTACTATTCATTTTTTACTTACATTTGCCATGATAACTAGGGGTTGGGCCACCTTAATGCATCATCAAAAAAAAAATTTAAAAACTTAAAACCAAATTAATTAATCAATTAGAAAGACATACAGAAAAATGAAATCCACGAAAAAATATTAGGTCCTTACATATGAAATTGGCGTTTTGCCGTACTGGCAAATTTGATCTCAAATATCTTCTCTTTGGTTAGGAATTCCAAATCCAAATTTATACAGCTATTTACTCATGTATTTGTGTTTTGAAAATAATAATTCATTTGTTTTTTCCTCAATTGTTTTTTTCTTTGCGTCACTCAGTTTACAAAATGAAAAACTTGTAATATCGCGTTATTTACGAGTACGAATTCCACCGTGGCACCAGTGCTGCAGAAACGGCTCGAAGGATTACTGATGTGTATGGCGACGGTGCCGCAAAAGAAAACACAGTGCGTTTTTGGTTCCATCGTTTTCGTTCTGGAAATTTCGACCTGCAGAACAAGCCCCGTGGACGGCCGGAGACCAAAGTTGATAATGAAGAATTGAAGGCTATTGTGGAAGCGGATCCATCGCAAACCTTATCCGAGTTAGCTGCAGGCTGCGGTGTTAGTGATAAAACTGTTTTAATCCACTTGAAGCAAATTGGTAAGGTGAAAAAGCTTGAAAGGTGGGTACCTCACGAATTGAGTGAATCAAATCAACAAACGCGCGTTGACTGCTGCGTTGCATTACTCAACCGGCACAATAATGACGGGATTTTAAATCGAATCATTACCTGTGATGAAAAGTGGATCCTGTACGATAATCGGAAGCGCTCATCGCAATGGCTGAACCCTGCCGAACCAGCCAAACCATGCCCCAAGCGAAAATTGACTCCAAAAAAGTTACTTGTGAGCGTTTGGTGGACTAGTGCTGGTGTCGTTCACTAAGCTTTCTTAAATCTGGCCAGACGATTACGGCAGATGTCTATTGTCAGCAACTGCAAACATGATGGAAAAGCTAGCTGCTAAACAACCGAGGCTGGTTAATCGCTCTAGACCACTGCTGCTTCATGATAACGCTAGACCACACACTGCACAACAGACGGCTACCAAATTAGAGGAGCTTCAATTGGAATGTCTAAGACATCCACCGTACTCTCCGGACCTTGCCCCAACAGATTACCATTTTTTTCGAAATTTGGATAACTTCTTGCAAAGGAAAAAATTCAACTCCGATGGGGCAGTCCAAACCGCCTTCAAAGATTTTATTGATTCCCGTCCGAATGGTTTTTTTAGTAAAGGGATCGATGAACTACCTATGAGATGGCAAAAGTGCATAGATAGCAATGGTACATACTTTGATTAAATAAATATATTATAATAAAAAAAATCGGCTTTATGTTCCTCCCATACTAAACGCCAATTTCATTTGTAAGGACCTAATATTTGTCTGCTACCGGGATTCGAACCACGGATCTACTCCTATCCGGGGCAGGCGCGTTATTCAATTACGCTATAGCGGCCTTGTACATTTCCGTGAATATATCGACCTTATCTGTAAGTCTCCTTTATTAATTGATTAACATTTATTATCCATTTTTAGAGCAATCCACTTTTTCAAATATTTAAAAAGTGGTTTAAAAAACTTTTTTGACGTAACTATATCGCATATAAAATTCGTTTTGTTATCATTATTTAAGGCATAGATTGATAAATATTTTTAATTAAAAATATATTTTGAGAATTTTAAAATGGCGGAGTTGTGTGCTGTCCCGCTAAGGTCCTTCTCCGTGACGCGGCCATTTGGTGAAGATAATCATGTCCCCAGGGTTTAAATGAAACCAAAAAGCTAATTATTTTCTTAATAAACGATTTGGCGTATAAAAAAAGAGAATTTTTGTATAAATAAGATCAGTCTGAAAATAACTTAATTTTTTTCTTAAAAAATCTATGCTAAAAAAATCATAATAAGCAAACGACGCATTAAAAAGAAATCGTACCCCACGTTGTAAATAATGTTATTAGTAATACTTGTACAAAATTTGAACGAAATCTGCCTAACAGTTTGAGATATCATCTTCAAAAGTCTTAAAAAAGGAGTTTCCACAATAATGACGTTCGTATAAAAATTCTCCTATCACACCAGCTTCAATTTGCCATTTTTGAGCGAGCCAAAACTCTAATTATTTTTAGCAAAGATAAAGTAAAAAAAAAATCAAAATGTAATGGTAGTGTAACTTTAAGTCAAGTACCAGTTTTCTTATTTTGAAACCTATATTTGTATACCCCTAAAGAACACTTAATCCTGCTACACACGTAGCAATGTATCGTTACGATTTATCTATGCAAATTTATTGATTGTGTGTATCTGCAATCACTTTAAAATATCGGACTAACATAGTCGATCGGCGACAGTTGCATTTTCTATTGGATAGATCGTTGGCGATTACAAAAATGAGGTGAATGAAATGAAAAAATCTAATAAAGCTTCTGCGGAGAACTGACGATGCCAGGACCATCCAAGTGTACTTTGCAGATTGAAAGCGCTAGGATATATCTTTACATGTGTGGCCAGCTTTAGGTAGTTTAAAAATGTACGAGTCTACTTTCCTTCCCACAATATTAAATTATTTAAAAAAAAAAACAATTTTTATTTATTTATTTTTAATATAATATTTACATTACAGACATATGTTTAATTCCTAAATATTATTAACACGTGAGAAAATATACACACAACAAAATATCAAACGTATATAAATTCATTCCCTTTCAAAACCCTCTCAGAGACATATTGTTCAGCATAGCAGTACTCTTCCAACAGGCATAACCATTAGCAGAATGGTCCTGTTTATTGGAATGTGAAACAATCTATGCTGACGCTGTCTTTGGTAATTATCAGAAACATACAAACCAATGCTCCGCATAATTTCAGGATTATCGATCATACCGCGCAACAATCGATAAAAATGCGTAATCAGATATACATTCCTTCTAGTCTCTAAACTATTGTAGCCATGCATACCCTGGAGGAACTCGGTTGGGTAAAGCTAGGATATTGCCCGTACTATCTCATGTAAAGATATCTTAGAAACTTTTTTGTACTTTCTGTACCATAAGTGAGTACTTAAGCTCGTGTGCCTCCAAATCATCGAGCTACTCTCGTGTCTACTTCGCACCAAGGAGTTGTAAAAGTTCTCAGTACGCGGGTATTTTCGAAAACATGGTTATACGCAGAACAAATCCCAACATTCTCAATGCATTACCAATGACCGCCTCTATATGATCGTGAAATGACAGGTTGCTCACAAATCTAACGCCGAGATCCTTAACATTCGACGTTCGCGTCAGATTTTGGTCGTTCATTTTGTAGCGATAGAATTTTGGGCCCTAGTGAATGATGTAACCGAACACTTGGAAACATTAAATCTATATTTGATATATCTGCTTGGAGAAGCTTTAAGTCATCCGCGATTATCGGCAATCCGTCTCCGAAGCTTTTGTCCGAAATATTTAGAATCACCATTGCACCGTAAGTTGACAGCACAGTTATTTTGTCACCGACCTAATACGTAGAGTTATAAAAAATCTATCAGCTAGATAAAATAAAAATTAGCGATAGGATAAACTAGTTTGGTACGCGTTGATTATGTTTGTTCAAGTCGATCAGACTATCGACAGAACACGTTCACCACCCAATCTGTTTACACTACACGCGGCGTATTATTAGAAACCCTTATTTAACTTCTTACACCTAATCGTCCCAAACTAACAAACTCTATTGACCGAAGTGTCGTGCGCAATGTCCCGCTTATACTTAGCTTGTCTAAATAATTAATCTAAATCTAATAAATTTACGTGTCGAGTTTTAGTATTTAACTAACTGCAACCCCTCAAAAATGACGGAACATTGGTTCGCGTCTTTGCTGAGCCCTTGTATATATTTACAGCATCTTTTTGTCGCTTCACGTTACTTTTACATACCAAACACTCTTATATATAAGAGAAACATTCCCGTTTCTACAGAATTATCCACTTTTCCCTGTATTTGGTAGGTACTTTCCTTTCTCATTATTTCGTATCCTTTCTTCAATAATATTCTTATGGCAATATTTTTAATTCGCAATGTTTATATTTAGTATAATTAATTATATTAATATCAACAATGTTAAATTTGTATAGATTGTGTACCATAATATCATCCTTTACCAGAATAGTGACGTACATAGACAACACACAAGAACAAGAGACAATATAAGAAGTGATATACCGCGGACTAATAGAGAGAGATATGGTTACATACACTGCGATCGATTTTTATAATGGAATCCCCAATTCTTCTGGTTTGAGTCTTCTGGGGTATAATGCCGTGTTAATACGACCTTTCTGGCCGACGTTTCTGATTCCATTGCAGGGTCCATCATCAGGGCTGATGTGTTATTTTGACTTGATCTCATGGCAATCAGAGTACCGGGTCACTAGTGGACCCCTTGCTCTTCGTGATGTATCAGTGAAGGGGTTTATTTACTTCACTATTAGAAAAATAAAATATGGGGGGGTGGTGTTTCTGCAATAGTGGCGCAGGATTACTGCGGAGGTGGCGCAGTGGGGGGGGCTCGGGGGAGGGCCCCCCAGGAGGACCATCTTGGGTATCCTAATTCGTTCTGGAATGGTCTCGTCGTAGCGCGACAGAGCGTTTATGGTGGGGTTGTGGTGTGAAATGATGCCTGCATAGAAACGCTTGGCCATGTCTCTGATATAGTCTTTTAGGGACGGGATACCTGAATCGTGATGTGGTTGTGTGATCTTGATCCAACGCGGCACATTCAGTGCTAACCGAATGGCTTTGTTTTGTAGAATCTGTAATCTTTTCATGTGTGAGTGTGCAGCGTGGCCCCATGTGGGGGCTGCGTATGTCATGATGGGCCGGACTATGGCCTTGTAAAGGAGGAGTTTGCTGTCTATGGCCAGGGCGCTATTCTGGCTCATGAGTGGGTAAATGGCGTGAAGTGCACGTATCGCAGCTTCAGTTATGTTTTGTATGTGTCATTGCGGAATGTATGTTATTTTGATTGTTGGTGTTAAGGTTAAGTATAGGCTTGCAATACCGTGTCGAAAGCAGGGTGAGAACGTTGTCAGTGTTGTGTTAAATTCGCTAGCAATACCGTGTCGAAAGCTTGGTGTTTCTGTTTTTATGTATTACGTGGCAATACCGTGTCGGAGTCAAGTGTTGTGAGTATGTTTCATCTATTGTCTATCTCTGCGGGAACTGCGACGAGATTGAATTTGAAGCGCCGGATACCATGATGTTTTTAATTTCCAATTGAATCCCCAATTCGTAAAGGAATTAAATAGTGTAGAACTATTCAATTAACAGCTGAAGGGACTTGTATTGGGGAGGAGATAACTGTTTAACAAATCAATGTGCTGATATTTAATATGTATACCTACCCACTTATTTTACTTCATTTTTTGTCCCCTTATACCAGCATACAATTGCTGTTTGGGGACATGCTATTTGATTTTTAATTTTAATTAATACAAATAAATAATTAATGTAACAAGAGAGCACATAATATATTCGTTTTGCGGATGACTAACTGTATTCCTTCCCTTCGCAATATGTTAAGCAGATAAACGTAGTACAATGGCAGCAGAAAGAAAAGAAAATGATAAAGCCGTTTGCCCGTCCCGGGGCCTTAATTAAAAACCTACAACGCATCACGTGAAAAACAACGCCGGCTTAATAACCTGTCCACTTTATCTCCGAAAGACTAAACGAGGGGCGGGCAGGTGGGTGGGGGAGGGTGCAGCGTTAAATGGGCGGGAAAACTTATTTTTCCTCTCGGGCGGCCCTGGGCGGGCTTTATTTCCACGTCCGAGCTGACTGATACCCGGCGTGACCGGGAAGAGAAGCTGACCCGCCAGGCACCAGCTTTGCGACAGGCCGCGCGCTGTTCGCGATAACGTGACGCTGTAGACGTACCAGTATAAATTGGCGTACGAGGGAGGGCGTCCCTGGAAGTGTCAGAACTAATGCATTAGCAAACTCTGTAATTCCCAGATTACACTCATTAGGGAATGAGCATGCAGAGGCGGCTGACATTTTTGCTGATAGTATAACTGTTTATAGGACAAAGCTGATACAATTGTTTACATCCCAACAAAATGGAAATGGACAATAAATCTTTCTATTTTACCTTTAACTATTATTATTTCTACCTTTAACTTTATTATTATTTTATCTTATGTTTTTATGTTTTTCTTATGTTTTTCTGTATTATTATTATTATTAACTTTTAACTATTATTATTGTAACTTTTAACTGTATTTTAATTTTAACTGTCTTATGTTATTTAAAAAAAAATTATTCTGTATATTGTAAAAGCCCGCAAGGGCGTTAAATAAATAAATAAATAAATAAATAAATAAATTAAATAAATAAATTTTCAAATAAAGCGGTAACTTTTACCGTTTCTCTCAACGTATTCTCGGATAAATGATTCCTCATTTTTTGACACTTCTAAATAGTTAATAAAAAGTAACCCATAAAAACCAAGTATTTTTAACAGAAGTTTCCAGGGTGTAAATTTATTACACAATAAGTAACGTACAGAATGTCCGGTGATCGGTGTCGAAGCCTGTAATGTTTCTCTACCTTTCGTGTACGCCTTCTTAGGTGTGGTATACTAGATGGGGGCTTGTAATAAACGAACTCCGCGTCTTCAGACAATGCGTTTATTAATCACTACAGCGGTAGCAACACCTGTTCTATATGAGGCCCCGAAATCGAAAATGGCCTCTCCCAATGCGCGTCCCCACTAACCTCCCGCGCATCTCATGCAGTGCGTCGACGCCGCACGCAAAACCAATCTTACACCTTCCCCCACTAAATTTTTGGGTCCCCTCCTAGCTACATATTTCATTTATACATTTACATATATCATTTACATTTCAAATTATACCGTATGTACATTTACTAAAATAATCGTATATAGTTAAAGCCTTTAATAGAAATTTGGTCGAACAACACTAAAGAAACGAACCAGTAATGGCGGCCGCTCTATCTGTCAACCTGTCAGACGGTAATATCGGTCCATTATTTGCGTTTTCAGCTGGCGATTAGAGCCTCCAATTCGAATATTCGAACCTCAAATATATTCGCCCGTTTTTAAGTATTCGTTATTCGAATACTTTAAAAAGTATTCGTAAAGTATTCGCTCATATTTATATTATAAGATTTTTAATATTTTTTCAAACGAAACAAAGGTTTACGTACCCTGAAATGCAAGCGATGAATGTCATTTCACGTATACCGCTATGGGCTATATAAGTCTGGCGTCTTTTGCATTTATTTGCCTTTTTTTAAAGTCATTCTTATCTTTATACTTTTATTACAATAAGCGCTTACGTTTAAAACACTTTGTTTTGTCGGCTTTATATTATTCTCATAAATATTTGAGCCGACAAACAAGAAGTTATATACAAAATAATTTTCAAGAAACTTGCACGTGGGGAGTGAGATATGAACATGAATATAAACATATCTAAAAAATTTCAGTTATCGAGATATTTTTTTTGTTTTTTTTTAATTTGTATTTCTTAATTCAACATTATTTTCAATCCATTTTTTGTTGTTTTTTTTATAACATACCACAATTATTGTGTTATTTTTTAATATACAGGGTTATTTTTAAACATTAATAACCTCGCAGGTCTATATTCCTGCCTTGATTATGAGTCGAAAATGTTCAAGCTATTATGACCTAAAATCAATAGTTATGGAGATAAGCGACATCAAACTTTGCATTTTTTTCAATATTTCTGACTTATTTTTTGTAAAACGTTGGACTGTCATTGCAGTAACTTATATCGATTATGAAAAATTCATTCGTTTCAATACAAGTGAAATAAAATGATAAAAACCTTGAAAAATTTCCAATTGTATTTCGAAGGTTTTTATTTTTTTATTTGACTTGTATTAAAAAAGGGAATGAATTTTACACATTCGATGTAAGTTAATATAATGATAGCTCAACGATTTACAAAAAAATATGTCAGAAATATTGAAAAAAAAATGCAAACTTTGATGTCGCATATCTCCATAACTATCGATATTAGGTCATGGCTGCTTGAGCATTTTCGACTCATAATCAAGGCAGGAATATAGTCCAGCGAGGTTATTAATGTTTTACAAATAACCCTGTATAGAATGTATTGGCGATGATTGGCGGGATCTGTGAGGAAGTGTGTAGGGAGGTCCGCTCACCTGCAGGCTGGGGTGGCAGGCCAGCTCCAGCAGCGTGCGCACGACGGCCAGGTGGCCCTTGTTGACGGCGATGTGCAGCGCGGTCTGGCGGCGCCGGTTGCGCGCGTTGAGGTCGGCGCCCGCCTGGCGCAGCAGGCGCAGCGCCGCCGCCTCGTCCCCGAAGGCCGCGTGGTGCACGGCGCGGTCCCCGTCGCGGTCCTCGGCGTCCGCGTCGGCGCCGTGCCGCACCAGCGCGCGGATCACCTCCAGGTGCCCGTTCTGCGAGGCGGCCTGGCGACACACAAGCAACCCGTTACACACACGGTAATTAATCGTGCTCACCAAACGTGGGCAATCCGCAATCACCATTTTTATGTTAAATTAAAATAGAATATCATAATGTCGCATGTTCTACGCTGCAATGTATCTTTTAAATTAAATAATAAATTTTTCATCACTTTATTAGATTAAACAATGTTCTCTTCTTCAGGATTGTCTGTGTACTAAAGAAGAAGAGAAGTCCTGTCCTGAAGAAGAGAACATTGTCCTCGAAACATGTAGATTGTATAATCTAATAAAGTGGTGAAAACAAAGTGATTTGTGTTTTATTTTAATAATAATGTCACCACAAAGTTCAAGCCTTCATTCAGAAGAAAAAATATTTTTCGAACAATTAATGAATTTTTCATCGAAAAGAACACCCATTTGCTGCTGCTCTCGCCTGAAAGTTGGCCAATCACTGATTCCATATCGATCGCTATTGCTAGGTGGAAATACGTTGAAAATCTAGTTTATTACCAATAAAGTATAAGTACAAGTACAAACTGTTAGTTTTGAGGGCTCGGAAAGAGAGGGGCTGCCATTTTCGCTGAACAGAAAAGCGGAGGAATCTAGAATTGGCTAAAAAGACTCCAGAGAGATCAGTGAAGAGGGCCGTTCTATGAGCAAAAGCTCCCATATCGGTTCACGGTGGGGACAGTGAATGACTTGTTTCTGCGGCCGATAAGGAAGCTTTTGCTCTTAGAACGGTTCTGGGTAAGCGGTGGATACCATTCGCAGCTCCCATATTGACTCTACCATATTCCCTGTCTCTGGGCGTAGGAATAAATAAGAAAGGGAACATGCTTAGAACCTGTCCTGATGGCGCGTTTCACACGCGAGTCCACTCGCGCGTTCCATTTTATATCGCGTCCAGATGCCGCGTTTTACGCGCGAGATCACTCGCGCGTTTCAATTTATATTGCATCCAGAAATGCAAATAATTGTTTTATTTCAGTAGATGTTGGCGCACTTGACCAAAATAATGACTCCACAATTTTTAAAAACTCTATTTTATATAAAAACTTGTCGAAAAAGCTTTAGATATTCCAGACCCAAAGCCAATATTGCGCATCTCTACTTCGGACTCGCGCGTAGTTCTGGACGCAACAAAACGCAATAAAACGCCTCATCTGGACAGGCTCTAAATTATCCATCGAAACAGAGATCAGAGCGTCGCTGTTAACTAACAAGCTAACTATGTATCGATATCCAGCGGAATAGGGTTGGCCAGAAACGTGGACCTGAGTGCTGCAACCGCAGAACTACTGGAAACGATCTGCGAGCGGGGCAAGTAGGGGGCGGGCGTCCCCTGAAATCAATTCGTGCTCGTAAAAACGCCGGTTAAAAATGTGCACGTGTGACGAATCTGTACGCTTTCCATAACGTTTAACGATTTAAGGGAGAACGGCCGGGGCCAGACCACCAATTAGAAAAGGATCGATGGCCGCGAAGCGGTAAAATCAATTAATCCAAATCAATTTTCCGAATTACCAATTTACCCAAATAGCGATTGATCAAATAACAGTTTATCGAATTAGCAATTTGTCGGATGACAAGTATTTCGTTTATCGGATGTTTTCGTTATTTTCCGATTTATTTGGATTTCGGTCCGGATGCTTGCTCGAGTAATCGAGGAGCTGAGAGTTGCTAAGCAACCATTTAGTGTCATCAGCTTTGCTGGCTTGGGGTACGTTTTAACCTATTTTATTTAATTTTTTGTGTTTTAGTAACAAAACCTTTTTACTAATTCTTACCATTTTTGATAGTTATTTTTTATATATTTTTAATCCCTTTTATGCAATTTTTGTGAGAATTTTTTTTCACTAGTAACGGAATGGGGGCAACTGAAAAGTTGGGAGCTGCGCTCCCTTTAACATATCCGATCCATGAAAAGGGAGAGATGCGTATCCAGAAGGTATGTCTTCTCCCAAAAAGCAATGGAATCCGTGATGGCAACGTATAAACTTTCCGACTGTGGTCCATTTATAACCCACGTTCAGAAAATTAAAGATGTGAAATTTACCTATGAATGTTGTTGTTCTTCTTTGTCAATAAGCCCACACTTTGGCAATAATTACGACATACATAAGACTACAATATAAAACTTGATAGTGCTACATCTTCCACCTTTCATCCTTTAGATAATTGTATTTAATTATTATATAACAAAATGTATCCCAAAAACATGTACCTTTTACTATGTCAAATTTACATAAACCATATCCTGCCCCCTGGTGGAATCTTGATTACACTCTCACTGTAGATAAAAGGAGAAAATCGAACAAATTATATTGTAAAAATATAACTTTCAAAATTATCTTGAATTTAATAAAATGCTCAAACTTAGCGACTTTTTGGAAATAAAAAAGAGCAAGATGAGTTTCATTTTGTGAGGCCTTATATCCACCACTTTATCTACTATTTGGAAAATGATTTGAAGGTTCAGAGCTTCACATAATTCTACAATCCATACAATCAACTTGCTCCCACTTCTTCCTGATTAAATAATTTTATGGATAAACTGGCTCCGCCCTTTTGTCCGTCAGATTAAGAACTTCGTCAACCATCTATCTAGTCTTGTATTAATGCTCTCGAAAGCCCTTTTGTTATATCTGAACAAAAATTTGTTTTTAACATTTAAATGATTCCCCCCTGGACCAGTTGATATTCCATATTCAGTAAATAAAATTAGCTAATTTAAAATTCTATGCACGGTTTTTTTAACAATATTTTTTTTACGGGTTTGATTGAATTTTAGTACATTATTTCAATTCTCAAATAAAATAATGACCCGTCAAATGAAACCTCATACCATCATACAGCATTATCATTGTGTCTCTGTAAAATAATATAACATTTAATTTAAAATAACTCCTGGCAACCCCGGAAGGAAGACGACCGGTGGGTCACCGCAGATTAAGCTGGGAGAGGCAACAGAAAAATGTGTATGAAAACAGAATGGGTCTAAACTGTTTGACTAAAACAGAAGCAGCGCAAGACAGGAGAACATGGAAACACCTTGTCGAGTCTTTGGGCCCCCGACCCTACTAGGACAAGGGGATGAAGATGAATGAATAAAAAATAGGTTAGACTGGTTTATAGAATATAACCATATTTTTTCAAAATTTCAATTCGGTTTTCGTAAAGATAAAAGTACTGGATAATTTTTACCACTGATATCAATTTTTCGTTTTCTAGAAAATAATATTTAATGGCTGTTTTCTAAAGTATTGATCGTGGATATGATAATAGTGTTATTTCCTAATTAATTTAATTTAATGTTTAATATTAATTTGATATTTGGATAACTACAAAAGACGAATATTCCAGTAAAAATTATGAAACTTATAAAAAAATCTTCTGTGCTGTAAGACCCGTCCTGTTATATTTGTACAAGGATGTATGGTTGGTTCTAGAGTGCTATGGAAAGGACTCCCACAGGGGTCTGTCTTATGTACTATTTTTTTTAATTTATACACATCAGATTTAGAAGCTGTTATAGCTAAGCATTTTAGAATTATTTTATTTGCAAATAACATAGCCATTTATATTTCAGGAAAAACCTTGGATTTCCTTGGCTTTGAGTCAAATTGAAAAAGCTTTGAATTATCTAAGCTTGTAGCTTGTGAATAACGGATTGTGTCTATCCCCAGAAAAGAGCAATATTATTGAGTTTTTTTCCAAAAAGAGAATCATGCGAAATTTTATTGTAAATTTTGAGAAACATTCCCTGTAGTTAAATTTCTCGGACTGAATTTTCAACCCTCCCTTATCATATTTCTGAAGTCTTACCAGAATGTAAACAAAGTTATATTATTAAAGCAACAAAGGCAATTTAGTGTCGTTCTCATCCTACAGTTCTGAGATTGATAATGATAATGATAATGAGATGCATAATGCACTTGTCAGATCTTATCTCGATCACTGGATATCTATATGCATGAATTGACTCTAATTAACATTTTCCAGTTAGAAAATGTCGAAACACCTTTGGAAATAAGATGCCAACTTTAGTCTGACAAATTTTTCAGCGACCATCTTAGTCGACTTTCATTCACTAACCTCAAAATTCCAACTTTCGCCTAGTTACTGTCACAATAAACCCTTTTGGCAAAACAACAATCATACTTCACTTGTAAGAATCATGCTTTTTCTTACTACACCCTATAATTTTACCAAAGTCATTAATTTCATCCTCTTCTTTGATATCCTGGATTTGTATGTATGTATATGTATGGTTCTAAAACAGTCTTCTGCTTTGGCAGGAGCAGTGTTCCTTTGTGTAAATCCACATTCTAAAGTCTTTTTGTTCCCAGACAATACAAATAGTTTCACTGCCGAATCGTTAACAACATTTGAAGATAATCAGTTTGATGACCTGCATGGATAAAGTAACAATTTCGCTCAATTGTCAATCTTTAAGTCAAATTTATCATCTATTTTTTGCAAAATTAAATTTCTCCTTTCAGGTTCGTCTTTCAAAAGTTCATGTGTTTCTTAGCGTGAATTCCTAGCCACATCGGTATAATGAGATCACTGACTCCCTGGCAAGGGAAGCTTATCAAGTCAGGAATCTTAAGTATGATCGACTCCTTGTATCAGATATGAAAAAGTTTTAAATAGAAAATGTCAAGATATTTGAATATCTCAATGGTTAAGGGTATATTTGTAGCTATATAAATCCAAATGTACTCGCTAAACCATGGTACGTAGATTCACATCTAAGTAGGTATAATAGTATATACAGATATATCGCTAAAGATTCAATCATTGATGCTCTACAGCTCATCTTTTCAGAATACAATGTAATAACTCAATGCCAATAGACTCAATACAGTTTATTTCAAAAGATTAGGATAACCTAGTGCTATGTAATTTAGAAAAATTAAGAAGCCTGAAAATGCGAAAAACAGTGTGTGGAGCGTGTATCTGGTTCAAAAATGGATACCATTTTAATAAATTTTTACAACATAAAGGAGTATAATATAAAATGTTTTTTTGTAAGATAGTCAAGCAACAAATTATTTTTTTATGGAACACAGAATGGATTGACCCTATATATGTATATAGAAAAGCATACCAGTATTTAAATTTATTTAAATATTAACCAAACAAATTAGTAGATTGACCTATTTTAAATGAGTTATCAGATTAAATAATCAGAACCGAATTACAAGACACCTATCATTTTATGCAAGTAAATGGTGATATTTTATTTATTTGTTTTTAAAAAATTGTGATTAATTAGACTACATATTTTATTTAATATGCTCAATAGGAATATATTTAAACTGTAATCTTCAACAGAAACTAGTAATTCCCACCTGTAATGCAGTATGCCCTCCGAACACTCCATTAACATTGGCTTGGGAGGGTGCCGGAGGTGTAACACCTCCTTGCGAGACCCCAGCCCCAGTCCCTGCACCCCCGGAGCCTCCGACAGCCAGGATCTCCTCCACTTTGGCAGCATCGCCATTAGCTGCGGACTTCACCAACTCCTCGTTAACGTCTCCCGAAACGTGGGTCTCAAACAGTTTCTTCAGGAGAGCAGAAAGTCGTTCCCCTGAAAAATATGATAGCATGAAACAAACTGTAAAGAGAAGATAAAAAAGAATTCAAATTTAACTTTAACAAATAAGACTGTAACTTATAACATGGAATAACTTTTTTAAATCAAATTGCACATTTACTATTCATTTATTATTTTATAAATATAATAAAACTCCATTGAACGATTTCTAAACATAAGCGAATTTGTAAATAAATAATTTAATTTGATTTTATATTAAGATCAATGACTCGCTAACCTGAGGAATTACCAGGCACACTGCCATCGGAAGAAGCCACTTTAGTGACAGCATTGGGATTGTACGTCCAAGAAGTGTTACACACTTCCACCTTGAGGTCGTTGTCATGGTATATTTGTTGGACACGCCCTATCTTGCCCAAGGTCTGGAAATGAGGAAAATCATTATTTTTAAGTTTTATATATAGTTTAAAATAAATTATATAAATGTGTTGGATGACAATTGCAATGAAACATTTTACATATTCAATAAAATTATTCTGTATTTTAATGACTTACCGGTAACATGGCTTCAGCCCATTCCCCATGGCCACGCTGCAGGGCCTTTACCGTCTCGGGGTCTCCACACACCTGTACCAGGTCTCCTACCACGAAGGCTGTGCTTCCTGCACCACCAGCCGCACCGGTAGCACTGCCACTCAATGCATTCACCTGTAATACATTACTACTTCTAGTACATTCAATTTTACTTTATTGCTAATCTTTTTTTTGTGTATTTACATAAAATGTTGCCTGTCAATTAAAAATATTTAGAACAATAGGCATGTATGTAGAATATAGAAGTTAGATGCAGCTATTATTCTAAAAATAACCATAAATTTTAATGAAGAGATAAATGGTAACCTATAGCCACAACAAATGACGAAGCAATCTTTGCCAGCAATTCAGCCCTGTAAATGCGCAGCGGATTATCCAACGATGGCTTGTAATTGTAAAAAATCTATACTGTTGTATTTTGCTATAACTTTGTGGTTATTCATTATGAGTATAATTAAACTAGTTAACTTTGTTTACACCACTAAAATTTATTTGGTAAAACCAACCGGTTTCGGAAACGACGTTCCTTCGTCAGGGTATACTTAATACTATTATTCCGTTCCTTCATCAGGGTATACTTAATAATAGTATTAAGTATACCCTGACGAAGGAATGTCGTTTCCGAAACCGGTTGGTTTTACCAAATAAATTTTAGTGGTGTAAACAAAGTTAACTAGTTTAATTATATTCGTAAAAAATCTAAATTAACTTGTATTTCTTCGTACAAGTGTATAAATAATAATTGTAAAAATATGAATAATTGATTATTTGTATTTTTTTCATGTATGTATCTTTAAATTTGCTCTTTCTCATTAAATAATTTTTTAAAGAACAATTTTTTTATTAATAAATTTCTATTTAAATTTTATTTGACAACCTATTGTTATATTTAATTATTAAAAAAAACAATTACTGACACTAAAATAGCTCAATAGCATGTACTCAAGCGATTTACTTACTGCGTAGAGGGAGGGGGTATAAAAAAAATTGGACCAATAGGGTTTCTGGCAACATCCATGTTGTTAATTTATAAGTCATTCTGAACTTGGATCAATTGCCAGAATGCGGTCCTCATATTATGCATACTCAAGTCCACCCAGCTTCCGGTCTATATAGAATAACACGCATTCAAACACACCACTCACTCATTGCTAATTAAAGTCGTTTCTCAGTTTACATCAAACTTGAATCAATAATTCAACTACCCAATTTCTAAAATCTTATCTTCAATATTTTGGTCCAAAATGCAGATTGATGCTCCTCTAGTTGGATAAATCTACGACTATGATTTATTTTCACTCCACTTTTTAAATAGTCTACTATTGATTCAAGATTATTCGCTCAATGACATAGCTTAAAATGTTTAATTAGAGACGCATTTCTCGTAAGAAGGTTACCTTAGTGAGCACAGCGGGATTAAAGGTCCAGCGGTTTGCACTGGGATAAGAGACAACAATGTCATGGTCCTCATCTATCCCCACCACTGTCCCGGTGGTCCCCAGGCATTCGAACATTCCGTCTGTCCACCCGCCATGACCATGCTGCAAAGACTGGACTATTTCCAGCTCCAAATCCACATTCACCTGAAAATATCCAATAGTTTAAGTCTTTCTTACATATTATTATATTATTTAAAATGAAAAGTTGAAGACGGAACTTGGGTTAATAAAACAAAAGAAATAAACCATACTGCAAAACAAAATTACAGAAACTATCTAGATGCTATATAATATCATGCAGTACTCCTATGTAAGTAGCATAGACCCCAAAAAGCTATCATTACACTTTTCTTGAATAATCTATATTATACAGCAAGCTGTTGTACTCAATGCTATTGTTATTTTTGGATTCTTCTATTATGGGTCTTGGTTATTAAAGAAACTCCGAGAATAAAATACAGTCCTTTATTATTGAAATACTTAGCTTGCTAAGCGGTACAACCAATTCCATCGGTAGGTTTTCGATTTTCTCAGTTTTTTTCCCATGGTTTTTGTTTTTTGATGTTTATTATAGTTCACTGTCAAACTCCACCTGAAGTGGACTTTACACTTAGCCCACTTCTGTGGCGGCGAAGAGCGCAATGAACATGAATGTGGGCGATGCAATTAATGTAGATATGTCACATGTACTGAACAGTACTGAATGGAGCGCCAGCAACCATGGCGGCTGCTGGCGCTCCCTTTGGCAGTTTTTCAAATGGAAGTCAAAGGACTGGCAGCACAAGCCTTGACAGCTGTCAATATGCAGACAGATTGAATGGATTTTTAGAACTTTACGCGAGTAAGAGAGTTCTATAAAATTCAAAAAACAAACAATTCAAAGTGTAGACTAATTTTAGTCAATTTATTAAATTTATTTCATACAATTCATATGTCGAATGCAAAGTATAAAGCAGCAATGTAAATATCCACTGCCTTCGATGCTGCTACACAAATATTTTGGGAGGTAAATACAGAAGGGAATATTTTTTTTTGATATTTTGAAAAGATATCCATATTTTAAACATGTGGAACCAGATGAATAAATTTTAATATAATGTTTTTCCATACAAAAATGTGATAATAAACCCAAAAAAGATATGAGAAAAAATTGTGAATTTTACTCACTTTGCCAGATGATCTGCATAATATTTGAAGGAAAGTTAACTTTGTGTCACTGTCACAATTCCACTGACCACTTCTCTCTCCCTAGACCTGTGATATTATTTACGGAAGGCGCCTATGTAATAGTGTACTAATATATTTCTGCTCCGTTAGCACATTAATATTATAAAGTATATAAAACTGTATACTAGGACAGAGTGCAAGAGTAAAACAAGGCGAACAGACCACATCCAAGAAATTAAAAATTTGAACTTAAGGGGATCTCTGAGAACGGAGGCAAGCTGTTAAATTTTCAGAATGTGTATACAACTTACAAAATATTAATTAATGTAACTTATGAATTTGAATGGGGTGAAAAACATCAACTATATTATATGTAGGTCGACCACAATCAGCCCTGATGATGGACCCTGCAATGGGATCCGAAATGTCGGTCAGAAAGGTCGTAATAACACGGCATAATACCCCAGAAGACACAAACCAGAAGATTAAATCAATGACATTTTCATCAAAATTTTTCTGTGGCATTCCAAAGGAACAGGATCTCTAAAATAAATCATTTGGTGTTGAACATTCTGTAACACACGAGTACGCAATACGGACGATCCGTTTAATTTGGCGCATTGCATTTAAAAACATGCGTGACGTCGCTGATTTTACATTGTTGGAAGATCCGCGGGCAGAGAACCGAAAGACGCCGAAGCGAACGTTCCGCCAGAGGATCAGCTCAGTGTGTTCGATAAGCGCATATTGTATGGAAAGAAATGCAGCGGCGTTCCGCGATGGAAGATACGCGTTGTGTGGTGCCGGCCTTAATACTTCATCCGTCGAGGAGAGATTCTGTTACTCTCTAAACTTAAGCAGTAAAATATAAAATTATAACTAAATTCACGAAGAGGAAACATAGTTTGTGATTTTCATTGAACTTAATGTTCATCATGAATAATCTCTACAAAGTTAACACTAAATCCTTTGACAACATAAACTATGTAAAATTTAAATTTAAATACCTGGTCACCAATTTGTAGTCCATGAGGCCCTGCCCTGCCCGGGCCCTGCTCCCCCAACAGGGGCAGGTGCTCCTTGTATACCGTTTGTCCCTTCACATCATTCACCACCTAGAGTCATGAAGTAAAGCCAATGTTTAAATGATCAATTTATGTATATGTTTATACATATAATTTTAAACATCCATGTACCTTTCATGGCGTGAACTCAACTCTCCTCTTGTAACTTGTAATTCAATAAATTAATTATACCCAGCGCATCCTGATAGATGACGATTATACTGTTACCGTTCAGAGAAAAAAAGTATTGTGGTCTTGATTAAGTAATTCAAATTTTGTTGTTAAATTGGCAATGCATGCAGGTTTTTGCATTTTTCTGCCTGCCAGTGTAGAGACTTTGATATGTTCTGCTGCGGTACCTGCAGACACACCACATGCCTGATTGTACTTGCTAGCAACAAAAACGTAAAATTGACAATTTTCATGTAGATTGATATTAGCATCTGCCGCACTTATTTTTAATTAACAAAATTTGCACCTTTGTTCACAATTTTTTTGTAATTTCGCAATATTTTCGCAACTTCCAAATCCATTAACGCAGTAAAAAAAATGTTTTGGTTCCGTCCTTGCTATGTGAGTCAGTTTCAGGCGGTGAATGAAAGTGGGCGCATCGACCCATGTTTACTACTTTATTTGTTATCAATATTTACAAATGTGCACTTGGGTCAAAATGCAGAATTTTATCCAGAAATGGCACCCAAACATCGCTGACTAATAAGCATGACAATTCATTTGATGACAATGTGTTTGTACCCTTTCGGAAAGCTTACAAAAAAAGAACATTGGATAAGATTTTAGAAAAACGAGTGCTGGTGAATCATCAATAACCAGAATTGACATTACCTGATGTCATAATGGAAGGTTTCCAAACAATCGACTGACCTCTATAAAATAAAAACCCTTGACAAAAATCATTGTTTTTTTTCATTTGAAAGTTAAATTTCTGGTTAAAATTTTATTTATGTAGGCCTACTGCACAAATATTTATGGCATTATGACAATTAAATCTATGTAATAACGACAGAGCATTAATATAATAAATAGTGGTTAATCTTCTTCTCCTAGTGTTGTGTCAGCTCCTCCCTCCCAAACACTGACAATCGCTCGAGAGTAGTTCTCCTCTACTCTCGAGCGGCTCTAGCGGCTCAAAACAGCTCTTCCACAGTCCTTATTCCTGTTCAATCTCGTATATTACGGAGCCATGAAATCTGCTTCCTCCCAACATCCCCGCACCCACAAGTCCCAAAATTTTAATTTCATAGAAGATTAATCCCAAGAATTCAAAAACCCCGGTAATTCATAATTCAATATAATTTTTAGCCCCATGCGTCATAAATCAATACATTTTGGTTCATATAATTTTTTTTTTTAAATTTGATATAATTGAGGAAATATTTTAGATTGATTCACAAGTTTGTAATGTGTAGCTTGTTGGTCTTGTGGTTAGGACTTCCACCTTGTGATCCAAAGGTCGCGGGTTCGAATCTCACTCCAGACCAGCAAGTTAGTCCTATTTTCATAGCACAAGCGTTTAGCTTACTTTGAAAATAGTAATAATATTGATGTGAGATGTATTCCGTGTTCACAACTCTATTTAAAAAAATATATATATCAATATCGGGTTCTTTAGTAATAAAAATGTCGCAATCTTTGTACTAGCATAATAAATGTTGCGTTATCAGAATGATTTCTTGAAATACGAAAAAATACAGATGTTTTTTCAAAAAATTAATGGCTTTTTTCATGAATTTCAGGATTTTTGGCGAATTTTGCAATCGCATTACGACTTTTTTTTTTCTTATACATACTTGAATTTCAGATTAACGGGGTTCTGCATATTTTGAAATGTTTTTGGGTCCCTTGAATATCAAATTAAGAGGTTCTACTGTGTTAGTTAATTTCTATGGGAAAAATTTGGTTGATATTGTTCTTTGCGATATTTATCCTTCCCTCGAAAATAGATTAATAACAAATATTAAGGATCTATTTTACTACTGCCTAATTTATTAAATGTTACCTTTAAATCGGCCATTCCCTCGAAGCCGACTCGGTAGAGATTCTTGGCTCCATTATCCCATACAACATAAGCAGCGGAACGAGGACTTGCGGCTGACCAGTCCTGGACTTCGTTCACTTTCCCTCTGCGCCCATTTCCTCCATCTTGGTCTTCCCATTGCCAGTCCACCTGAAAGCAATAATTAATTAATACAATGAACCAACTTCATATGAATATTAAATTAAGTTCTCGTACTGAATATTTGGCCCCTGATATCAGATAAAATTGTTATTACATTATTTGGAAGTTTTATTTTTAAGAGTTGCCTGTAAATTCCCAATGATTTTCACCCCACTAAGATAAGAATTTTTTTGTAATATTTCCATACAGAACACATACACACCCATATTTGTATAGTTAGTCATGACATTAAAGTAGTACCCACCATCTAAATTTTATCACATTTTTGTCTGCATAATAATAATTAATCTGTGGCATGGTAAAAATTAATGATTGCCGCGACATTTGCCAGCACTGCCTGTGAAATATGATATCCAACTGAATCGTAACATACAAAACCAAGCTTACGTAAAAATTCCTTTACAATGAGTAAAAATGTAGTCTCGATATTCACCAAGAAAGTGTAAATATAATATTTTGAGTTTGTCCAAATTTCTCAGAACACAATACAGGATTTTTGTCACAGGGACGTCATTAATCAAG